>OY998129.1:1800949-1962625 GCA_963921915.1 Hyposoter dolosus
GTAAAACAGTCTTGCCGAGACTCTCAAAAAGGCTGGGCGAGACTAATCTCGCCGAGACTGTTGTTCACAATTTAGCAAGAGTTTAGCAATCACGATGTTTTTTTTTGTAATGTACTGTGACGAATTTTCCCAAGACTCTAAAACGCCACAAAAGTTTCTCTCTTTCTTCCGTCGATTTTTACACAAAACCGAAGATGGAAAATAATATTGTTGGGCGCCAGTCGCAAAGCGACTCGACGGAAAAGAGAGAGAGACAAAAGTTGACCAGCTTGCAAACAGCGGAATGGGCGGGGTGACCACGAGAATAATTTAAAACACAAATTTACGTTTGGAAATAATAACCAATTTAATTATAACGTCGAAAAAAAATTATGATGAGAAAAATTGTAAAGTACGCACGCTCGGGATAAGCTTCTGTCGCAACTAGAAATTTACATGATTCGATCAACAAAAGAATTTACCAAATTTAATATAACGAAAGAATTGACGCAGGATAACGAGAACATAATAAGCACGCGTCTCTAATGAACCGCGGGAGAAGAATCGCGAACTCACTCACACTAAATTCTCGCACGCTCACACACAAAATTGGTCGGGATCCTGCATTCTTAACAAACTAAAATCGAGCTCGAATTCTCTCCGTGGATCTACTCACGGTCGAGAAAATAAATCTCCAAGATGAAAACGAAATTATCGATGTTTGATCCGAAATACCGAGCCCCCGATATTCGGTTACTCGGCCGAGCTATCGAACGTTATTCGCGTCAACCATCCCGACCCACTCACCCAATCTCACTCACGCACGCACACGATTCCATACTTTTCGCGATCCTTCAGCCCGGGAAGCAACTTACGCCAACCGGAACAATTATTTACCAAATCAAACACAAAAAGGGAGATCTCGAGTACGGCCACGATTACTCTCCGATATTAAAACTCTACTTTAAAACGCGTATCGCTAAACGGGCGACCACGAGACAAAATCGAAAGAGCCGACTAAGGAACGCGTGACAAAGCCGTCACCGCGACCAAATTTCTCTCAACACATGAGAAGAGCGATAATTATTTTAATTTAATTGAAATCACGAAACATGACCCGGGAAAGATGTACGAGGGCCCACCAACCAAACCAGAAAGTGAAAAGGAAGGAACTCACGGTGTCTCTTCCCATTTTCGCGACACGTCTTCTCTGCTCGATACTTCACGAGAATCTCCTCGAGAACAAGAGCGTTACGCGTAACGAGGATTTTGTCTCCCGCCCCTCTCTTAATTTTCCAAATATCCCCGAAAGTTCCACAGGTCCGGCGCAATTAATAAATTGGTCCGAGCGTTAGACAGGGTCCCAATACGGGTTCGAAAATCGGGAAATTTTGCAGACTCATTGTCGATGCATTTTTACCCCTAGCTCGACCATTACATTTTTATGCGATAATACGGACCGTGGAGTTCGCATTAATTCCGGGACATTCGCGAGAATGATGCGATGATCGCCGTTCGATGATTGACGACGGGAGAATCCGGCGGGTACGACGGCCCTGACGTAACGATAGCAAAACGAACAAGTCCTCGTTGCCAACGAATATTTTCCAAATCTCGAATGTTCTCGAGCCTTCCGTGAGATTTCCGTTGCCTCGTCCTTGTGTTGACAACAGAATTCGAAATCCTTTCTCTCTCTATCTTTCCCGGGATCGCTCGACATGAAAATAATATATTCCCGAACGCCAATTACTAAATAATTAACAAAATTATCGCCTTAGACAAGCCCTGTGAGACAATCGTGTGGCCGAAGTACCGAGCAGAGTACCGGGAAGCCGTTCTCTTTTCGATACCTGTGTTTTAGTGACGGTCAAATAAAAAAACCGTCACAGTACTTTCCGGCGCTCTCGGAACGCGAAACACTTACGACTTAATTAATCCGTGAAACAAAATATTCAAAGGTAAAAGTAACGCCATGTATGAAAAGGTCGTTTCTTCAATTATAAATTACTTTAAAAAAAACTGAATCCCAAAGATGAGTCAATTGCACTTCTTTGAGAGACTCGCCGAGACTGTTTTCGAGTTTTGCTGTAACTTTTTTTCAAGATTCAGTCGAGTCGAGTTTTTCCGAAGAAGTGAACCCAAACGCTGTGACACGAGATTTTTATATATAAAGATAAAATACCGACCGAAAAATCAGTAAAAGAAATCATATTTCTAACTCTATTAATATTAATTGTATTGCGACTGTCGCAGGTAAAATGTCTTGGCCCGGCTCGATGCTCTCAGGTTTCCCACCCGCACCACCAGGGTTGGGCGGGATTATTCCGAATGTCCAGGCGTTTCATTGTTCGGATTATTTCGCAAGCCTTCTGCCAAACATCTGTGTGCGTCCTGACTGCGGGCAGATGTGGATTTTCCTATGCTGCGTTTTTCCATTTTTTTTTGTTTTTCCCCTTTTTGCAACAAGGGAGGGGTTGTTGGCTGGCAATTTCAAAAACCATCAGATTAATCGGGAAGCTCCGAGTGTCCACTTCGGAGACCTCGACCGTGACTCCGGAACATCTCACATACCAACTTATGTCTAATCTAACTCCGCGTATTTTTTGGTAAGTTAATTCAATCCATCGTTTTCAAATAAATTTGTTGAACTTGGTCTTAAGAAAAGACACACTTCTCTATCAATTCCGACTGACACCAACTACCTGTTTCTCCCGTGAAAAAGCGATCATCCGCTTCGAGAGAAATATGGTGAAAACAAATTGTTTAATCAACAATATAAGTGATAACGCAGGCTAACATATTATTTGCCAAATTAATTTAGTAATTTTAAATTAATTAGTTGAATGATTATTTGTTTTTAATAACTTTTCAATATTTATCAATCGTCAGGCGTAGAATCTTCAGGGATCCGGGGGAGTCAGGGATCTCTCGGGAATCAGGGATTTTTATCTGGAATAATAATAAAACATTTGGTTGCCACACAATTCATTCTAGCATTTAACATAGTACTCTGAGTTCAGAAGGTTTTATCGGGTTACAAAACTCCTTTTTGCTCAGGAAGAATCTTCTCATCTGCGTGCATTGCATAGCAATTCAATTTTTCTGCAGAATTAGCGAAAAAAATAAAATCCAGCATAGATGCTGTGAAAAAATGTTAGGCAAGTATATCTACGCCTGCGGAATGGTTGTTTCTGTTGAAAAAATTACAGGTGGAAATTGAAAACAATGTTGTTGAATGACTTTAGACCTGAAAAAGGCTGACTCTGTTGAGAAATTGAAAAGTGAAAATGGGGAAAGACTTGTGAAGCAAACCTAATAAAGATGAAACAACGTAAATTGAAGATAATTCTTTGATAGCAAAAAGTTCAATTGAGACTTCACAAAAAGTAGATAAATGAACAAAATCTACTGATGCTTTCATGTCCAAGTATGTATGCAGAGCTTCGTTAGATCGCAAGATATGGTCCTCGATTATTGTGTCGTCATATTTTACTCCAATGTCAATCGAAGTCATTGCGACAAGTTTTGTAGTCCAATAAAGCCCTTTCAAATAATAATGATACAGTGAAATCTGAAATTCAAAATTACTTTTTTTTTGGGTCCCGGATACCGCATAATTGTTGATTTATGATTCGCACATATTGCGGAAACGTCAGAGTAAAATATGCTTTTTCATTAACCCAACCTAAAGAAGGTAATGGAAAATTGATTTTGTCAAATAACTCTTTTACAATTACTTATTAAATTTTCCATAATAATTTCCTTGTGATGGAAATGTATGAAGAGAAAATCAGAGCAGCGTTAAAGAAGAGCAACTTACTTAAAACTTCGTCGAAAATAAGTTTCGGGATTCCTTCCCGATCTTTTGTCTTTCCCTGGGCCGTCATACCCATAAGGGCTTCTCGTCCCACTAAAAGAAGCAGAAGCTGACGGACCATCTCCGAGGGCCTTTGCCGAAATCGTTTGCGGAGTGATAGAATCTCCAATCGATCAACGAGAATGCCAGTTTGTCCAAATGCCATCTAGGCAGAAGAATACGGAAAGTGCAGCATGTTTTGTGTAAGAATTTTTGAGCACAGTATCCAGCCGTGCGAAGTTCTCTTCCCGACAAACATGATGTGAATCATACCGATCTGGAGTTTCATTGGAAGACTTGTCCTCAATGAGTCTCTAGTTCAAAATTGATATTATCACATGTCCCCCGCCATTCACAAAAAAAACCACTCCCTCATAGCCCCACTATCGCGAAGAGTTTATTTCCAGATAAAATACCCGGGTGAGATCCGGGACGGCAGACGACAGAGCTGTCGAATGTACCTGTACCAAAACTCTACCCCGCCTATTGATGAAGGAATTTACGTTAAGGCACCCGTAGTTCTCAGTTGTTCCGATCTGCGTGAGTGATAATCAAAATCATCAAAAATGCTACCTGAAAGACTTGCGGAATTCCGTTTTGTTTGACATCTCCACAGAGAAAAAGTGAAATCGAAAAACATTTTGTATCTGCAATGTTGCAGTGGTGCTCGAACGGCTCAACGCATAAACGAATCATTGTTTCTTGGCAAAATTACGTGCATCTGAAACGATCAACTTTTCCTACACATTTTGCCAAAGAAAACTTTGCGATTAAGAATTCATAATAATTTTGAATTCCTATACAGTTTTCAGTGTGTAGGCATTTTTCATCACAGTATCTAGTCATGCAAAGTATCCTGTCCAACAAATACGAAGTCAATCGTACTGATTCGGAGTTTCATAGGGATAATTGTCCTCAATGAGTCTCTGGTTCTATTTTAATATTATTACATGTCCCCCACGTTTAGTAAATTAAGAAAAAAGTCCTTCCGTATGAAACGACCATCGCTAATAGTTTATTTCGAGAAAATATACCCAAGTGGGCTTCGGACGAGCGAAGGACAGAGCTGTCAAGTATCTTTGTCTCAAAACTCTACCGAGTCGATAGATGGAGAAATTCAAGAAGTCTCTTACAGTATCGTTTCCGGTTCTTTCCTTCCTGTTCTTGGAGTTCGGTAAGTACCCTTCCGACTGATCACCAATACTGCCGCTAGTGCTGGCGGAATCCCGGTATGTTTGATTTGTCTACGGGGAAAAGAGTGAATTGGGAACGCTTCTCGGATCTGCAATTTTACAGTGGTGCTCGAACGGTCTGAGGCAGAAGCCATTAGTTCATCTCCAGATCAAATATTCAGGAGAGATTCGGGCCAGCAGATGTCAGAGCTGTCAAATATACTCGTCCCAAAATTTTACCGGGTCTATTCAGATAGAAATGCTCGTAATCTCACCTTGCGGTTCTGGGTGGGTTCATTGATTCTCCTCAAACTTTCTTTTGCCCTCGATACTTGATGGTTTGATGGATTGGGCAGGCTTCGGGATGGGTCGGGTGAATTAAGTTCTCTAATATGTCGCTACAGGAAAAGAGGTTACTTGAAAGACTTTACTTATCTGCAATTTTGCAGTGGTACTCGAACGGTTTGAGGCAGAACCGAATCGACGTTTCTTGGTAAAACTACATGAAACTGAAACGATCACCCTTTTCCTAATCATTTTACCAGGGAAAACTTTGCAATTTAACCCTTTCGAAATATACATTTATGATATTTTCTAATTCATAGTTAGTCTTAGATGAGTGAGCATTTTTTAGCACAGTATTCAGTCGTGCAAACTTTTCTTCCCAGAAAAAACGGAATCAATCGTACCGATTAGCGGTTTCATAGGAATACTTTTTCTCAATTAGTCGCAAGTTTTATTTTCATAATATTACATTTCCCTCGCATTCCGTATTTAAAAAAAAACAATTCGTCACTTATACCTCCACTATCGCGAATAGTTTATGTCGAGAAAAAATACCCGGGTGAGCTCCGGGCCGGCAGACGACAGAAGTATATAGGCTGTGCCGATCCTAACTCAGTCCTTCCCCCATTTTGACATCCCCCCTTTTACCTCCCCCTTTTTACCTCCCCCTTTTTACCTCCCCCCTTTTATGCCCCCATGACGCCGGCCTCCCCCCTTTTATGACCCCCATAAATCCCCCCTTCATGACCCCCGTCCCCCTTTACATGACGTCACCCCCCGCTATGAAGTTCCACCTACTCCCACCCACTCGACACCCCCTCCCACCCACCGCCGAATTCACATTTTTGCTATCCCAGCCACCCACCCACCCACCACCCCCTCAGTCAGCATTTCTTCGAGAGAAAGCCGGTGATTCATCGGAGAAAGTTTCAGGGTAGATAAGGATCGATGACCTGAGCGAGCGAAGCTCGCGAGAGAGATGAGTCATACCTGAGCGAGCGAAGCTCGCGAGAGAAAGCGATGAGTCATACCTGAGCGAGCGAAGCTCGTGAGAGAAAGTGATGAGTCATACCTGAGCGAGCGAAGCTCGCGAGAGTGATGAGTCATCACACAGCGAGTGAAAGTTAGTCGCATGAGTCATCTCCCCAAGCGAGTGAAGCTCGCGAAAGCAACATCCGGTCGTGATGAGTCTCAGCGAGCGAGCGAGAAATTATCTCGGGTCATCGCATACCTGAGCGAGCGAAGCTCTCGAGCGATCGCCATGAGTCCTCAGCGAGCGAAGCGAGCGAGGCATTTTCCATCTTGGGTGTGAGCTCACAATGAATCATAGCAAGTGCTGTCTGGGGATGCGCGCTTTCACTTGTCATTTTTTTTTCTAGAGTCATAAAGTTCAAAAAATCTCGAGATTTATTGATGCAAGGGTTAACCATCTCCACTCTTCCTCACGAGATAAGAAGTCGACGTCCTATTCGTCAAAATAATTCCCATCCCTTTCAATGAATCACCCCACTCCACCGAAAAAGTATAAAAGAACCACTAAAAAGGATTTATGTCAATGTTTTTCCGAAATCGCGGCATTTTGTGAAATGATAGCTCAGAGTTGACAACATGTCACATACAGAGGACGTTGCTTCTGAGGAAATTCTGCGTGCACGGGCACTCGCAGTGCGGAACTTGGGTGAATATTTTGCTTGGGAGATACAATGTAACGAACTAATTGAATCGTTGGAAGAGCGAGTTTTATCTAAACGTATGCGATTGACTACGGGTTATCATCATTCTATAAATTCTCAAATCATACGTTTAGAGGGTTTGAGACAAGCAACGAGACAACAATTTGTGCATAGTGGTGGTGAATTAAACAATCTTCAACTAACATGGCACGAAATTGAAACTGCATTCACGAATCGTGTATTGACTGGCGCGGTGATTAATAAAAATCACATTTTACCACGTGATTTTCTACAAGATGCTAGTGAATTAATTATTAAACATGTGACGGATTGTATTCAGAAACACAGCAGTGTGAAAGTTAATACCGAGTTCAATGGAGAGTTTGCTGTCGGTGATCAGCGTGCGTATAAAAGTATTAACACTCCGAATGTGGAACTTTTTGAAACATCTGATCTGCGTGAGTGGTATGAAGATCAAGTGAACCAACGCTAGCAGCGCTTGATGAGTTTCAGGATCGTGATAGTGGTTGGATATTAATTACAGTATCAAATCTAACGATAAATATAAATAAATACAATCCCATGCGTGCAGGGTGTAATATTAAATTATCGCGAAAAATTATGTGGAAACGGGCGGTTGTTAATGTGAAATCAAATGACAATGCTTGTTTCGCCTGGGCTGTGGTTGCCGCTCTCTACCCAGCAGAACGAAATAGTGATCGAATATCATCATATCCACACTATGCCACTGTGTTGAATGTTCGCGGTCTAGTTTTCCCTCTCGCGCTCAATCAAATAAAAAAGTTTGAACAATTAAACGACATTTCCGTAAATGTATATGTGATGGAGTGTGAAAAATTTCGACCAATACGAATAAGTAAAGAAAAGAAGAGGAAGGCTAAACATGTAAATTTGCTTTACATTTAGGAAAAAATTGGAGGGAGAACGATTGGGCACTTCACATGCATTAAAAATCTAGCGCGGTTAGTGGGCACGCAGCTAAGCGCTAATGGTCATAAAAAATTCATTTGTGATCGGTAAGTTTTATATATTCACATTCTTAATTGTCATTATTATTTACTAATTTAAAAAATAATTACAGCTGTCTACACTATTTCCATTCGGAGGAAAAATTGCGGGCTCATGAGGTTGACTGCGGGGACCTCAATGAATGTGCAGTCATTCTGCCGGGGGAACGGGATAAATGGCTTCAATTCAAGAGTCATAATCGGAAGGAACGACTCCCGTTCGTGGTGTATGCTGATCTGGAGTGTGTCTTGGAGAAGACCAGCGAGCTCGAGCGTGCAAAACGTAAAAATCAGCACCATAAAGTGTTCAGTGTTGGATATGTTGTGCCCGTGCAAACCGTCACGTGGGGACGAGTTTGGTTGGGACTGATTTATTCGGGATATTGCCAAGGTTGAGTTAATCTCCAACCCAATACTTTCAGTTTTAACTCTAAGTTTATTAAAGATAGTTCGTTACAATCGGGTTAATTGCCTCGAGACCAATGACGCGATAATAATCAGATGTTTCGGTGTCTGATCGCAGAGTGCCTGATTTGGGCGTTGCTTTCCCTTTTTATAAAGTTAGGGGTTAACAATTATTTGTGGAGGTGGTAATGATAAGTGGTGGGCAATCGATCGTCCGATGCCTTGGGGTTATTGTACGGGTAGATCGGAACGGTCGATGCTGAGTTTGATCGTCAGCGTTTTGACATGGCCTCGAAGTTGGAGCGAAGTCTATTCAACTTGCTGAGGGATGCGCTTTTGAACGGCGCGTGCACGACAGGTCAACTTCCTGTTACTGGCGATTAATGTCTTGATTTTTATTGAATTGGTTGCTATGCGGGCGCAACAATCCTCCCCCCTTGGGAAGACGAAACTACGTTTCGACTTTTCTATTTGAGCAACATAAATTCGGTAAAAATTGGTCTTTCGGCTTACAATTTTCGTTTACATTTGTTTTGTTGTAGTATTGTATGTAATTTTACAGAGAATCTGTTTTAAATGGTCGTTTTGACGGTGTATATATAACTTTTAAATCTGTCGCTCGGATATTTCTGTTCGCTGGCGTTGGCGAAATTGTCGTCGGTCGCTCGATGTCAGAAATTGCTTGGGCGCATCGGCCTCTTCTTATTCTTTGAATTACAAATATTACTGCACAAATGATTAGTATCGTTATTGTCATACCGTGTAGGGAATAATTTCCCAAGATGTGAGGGTACGAATCTGACCGAAGTTCTGGTTCTTCGTTTAGTTTGTTTTGCAAGTTTTCGATTCTTTCGCCTAATTTATTTACTTCGAGTGAATTTGTAATAGTTTTGTTCGGAGTTTTGAGATTCAGTTTTAAGTGTTTAACAAGTGGTGCTCCGATTTCGAAGGTTAGGTTATGTGGTGGTATGAAATCTACAGTTTCTTTTTGGGTATTTTCTGTGGTGGTAATTAATTTAAAATCGGCGGCAGTGACGGAACATTTCCCGTCCAAAACCAGGGTAAATATTCGGAAGTGCGGCTTTTCCCAAAAATCGAGAGAAATTTTTTTTTTTGATTCCATCACATAATGGGCATCTCTAATAATCATAATTAGGCGTGTGGTGTGTGTTTGTGTGTGTGTGTGTGTGATTAAAAAATTAAATAAAAAAAATCTCCATTTTTGGGAAAAGCCGCACTTCCGAATATTTACCGAAGATTTTGGTCGCGACATCCGGTACGCTTTCTGTTTTCTCAGAGTCAGCGAGGCGTAAGTCGCGCTTGTTGACGCTTGGACATACGCCCTTTGCGAGATTGGTGGACATTTTCGGCCTGTGATGTCACGCGCTCCACTGAACGCGGCTACCCCCACTCTCCGCGCGCCACGGAGCGAGAGAGATAGGCTATATCGGGCCTCTCTTTGCCTCTACCGCCGGCGCGTCTATGGCGCAGTCTCTCTCCCTCTACCGCGTCGGCGCATCGTGCTATCTCTCTCGCTCTACCACGTTCACTCTATTCTTTGAATTTATTTTAATTTAAAATTAATATTAATAAAACATTATATTTATCCAGTAGCGCCGGGATTTTATTTAACCGATTGATCCAGAATCTTTAAGGGATTAACCGGTGGTCATAACATAACGTAACGTGGGGTCGTGAATGACCCCAATTTTGAAAAATTCATATTTCTGGTAAAATTTAACGAAAAGGGTTCAACTTGGGCTCATTCTTTTCGTTTTTTAATGCAGAATCACGTGAGCCTGGGGCGATTTTGCTCCGAATAAAAGAAATAGTGCAAAATGCGATGAAACCGTAAAAAAATAGGAGAACGAAGAGAGAAGGGTGAAATCTCGCCGGGACTATTTTAAGCGATTGCCGAAAAGTCTGGACGGGATTTTTTAAGGGATTAATCAAGGATCTTGCCAGGACTTTTTTGAAGCATTTGCTAAGAGTCTGAACGAGACTTTTTAAGGGGTTGACCGGTAGTCGCGACGGAAGTTTTTCCAGTCTAGAACGGTCACTTCATTTTATTTGTTCTGTTCCGGTAACGTGGGGTCATAAATGACCCTAGTTTCGAAAAATTCATATCTCTGGTAAAATTAAACGAAAACGGTTCAACTTGGGCTCATTCTTTGCTCGTTCTAATGCAGAATCACGTAAGCCCGGGGCAATTTTGCTCGGAGTAAAAAATTTGGTCGAAAATGCGATCGTACGATAAAAAAAAACGAGAGAACGAAGGGAGAAAGGCGCGAGAAAGAACGGAAAAATCTCGCCGGGACGTTTTTGAGGGATTGGCGAAGAGTCTGAAAGGGATTTTTTAAGGGGTTGACCGGGGATCTCGACGGAACTTTTTTGACCCTAGAACGGTAACCTTATTTTATGTGTCCTATTCCGGTAACGTGGGGTCATAAATGACCACAATTTTGAAAAAAATCATATTTTCGTAAAAATTTAACGAAACGGGTTCAACTTGGGCTAATTCTTTTCGTTTTTTAATGCAGAATCACGTGAGCCTGGAGCAATTTTGCTCGGAATGACAAAAGTAGTCGAAAATGCGATGAAACGATAAAAAAAAACGGGAGAACGAAAGGAGAAGGGTGCGAGGAGGAACGGAAAAATCTCGCCGGGACGTTTTTGAGGGATTGGCGAGGAGTCCGGACGGGATCTTTGAAGGGGTTGACCGGGGATCTCGACGGAAATGTCACATTATGGAAGAGCTCGTGTATGTTTATACAAATTAACGCAGTCCGAGAGAATTGACAAGTAGCGAGCTTAAAATTATTTCACCCACAATCTTCAAGAGACACTTCAGTGAATTTACGGATATCTGATGGGATCGAATGCCGACTTATTGTCATTGTGATAGTGAAATTGAATCATATCGTCGATGTTATGAACATTCAAATACGTCTTCGATGGAAGATCATTTCGATGGTCCTGTACCGCAACGTCGAAACTGCAGAAAGTGTCGTGAGAGAGTACACGGCGAATCTGTTAAGACAGGTCGTAAACAAGATCAAACCTGTTGCAGACAGGATTGAACTTGTTCAGATGCTGGAGAGGGGATACAGGGTAAACAAGATCAAACCTGCTGCAGACAAAATTGAACTTGTTCAGATGCTGGAGAGGGGATGTAGGGTATAAATAGCTGAGCAGAGAATGAAATAAATTCACAACTTCACAAGCTCTCGCTAAAAATCGTGCAGTCTTTGAAAAGAACTTCTCAAGCTCTCGCTGAAATCGTACAGTCTTCGAAAATGGACTTTTCTTCAATCATTGCAATCACAACGCCGTCTGAGTATCTACCAACGAAGAAGCTGAAAGATCTTCAAGTCCAGGATGATTATATCATCTCTGATATTTGGATGGTTAAAACGATATACGGAGATCGCTACGTCGCTGAAATCCAGGGTGAATACACCGTCTTCCTACCAGCTCGAGTCGTCCGAGCCTTCCAACAAAATTCATCACTGTTTGGGGAATTGTTGAAAATTGCACGTGCCGGACAACTATCGATGAAGTACCTCGGTGGAAATTTGAATGGAGTCGAATTTCACACATGTGAAAAATTGTAAACACGTGCAACAATTTTTTTTTGTAAGACGAGGAGGAGATGGGAGAATTAATAAAAGAAAAACATTAAATTTGAAGAAAAATGTATTTATTTAAAAAATCCCTCGTTCACATAACGCGTGGTAGACATAGTACCACCTTTTTAGAGCGTTAACATTCATCGTTGCACAATTGAATTTCGCATTGGAGATATGGTGAGGACAAGTCGATGGAGTTTTGGGCAATTTTTTCAACGGTGGACAATCCAGTGTCTCCAGGTCACAAACCTCCCTCGACAGGTAGCTCGCTAGCCATAAAGACTTTTCATGTCCTTTCACATAGATGGCTCGAGCTCGTTGTAAAATTGTTTGAAGCCGGTGTTTCACAGCCTCGTACGGTATAGTGCCATAGTCCCACGATATTCCATGGTAATTGCGTTCCAACCATTTGTTTGTCATCTGATATTTTGCCGTTAAACAGTCCCACGCGTATGGCGATTCCAAGAAGAATGTCAAAGGTTCAGCATTTTTCTCGTCCGCTCGAATGAATGAAATTTCCTTGAGGATGAATTGGTTGTTGGGACCCTTGAAGCCTTGTAGATCGATGATAAACTCCATCTCGACTGATAACCAGCCGCGTCAACTCCTCTCATTTTATACTAATTTTTTCACCCCACCACTTATTGGATTATATTCCACAATGCGATCATGTAGAATCAGGCAGTATGCACAAGTCTGCGCAGGTATATTTTTTTTCGTTTCAAACTCTAGTCGTACATCCACAGGCCCCGACTTGAGAGAATCGTTTTGCTTCGAGCAGTCAATGACAATGAGAGGTGCATTTTAGAGAAATTCTTTTTTGCTCAACCATGGCTCCGCCTCCTTATTGTAATACATTGGTTGAAAGTTTGTGTACATATCATAAAGTACTGCATACTGATTTTGGTCTATATTCAAATTCATATTGCCATAAGGATAACATTGTGAATTCGAGTATAGTTTCACATCGGTCACATTGCAATGATCGAAGCCACTTGCATTTTTATTCTTAACATTTTTCCGCCCAGTTTGCATGGCAAGAATTACATAACGCGGTTTTTCCAACTGTGTTGACGTCTTGACCGACCATACATGTTTGGACGTGGCCGGAAGCATTGGATATTCATACAATTCCCAGGTGCGATAACTCATGGATATCGGGGTGTCTCTGGCGAAGAATTTTAAGAGTTGTATTTTTCGTTGATCTGCCACGGTGACATATGGTACAAGCCATTCAATTTTCCGCAGTGTGAGCTTGTAATTTTCATCAGCCGTTTGCATTATTGCATTATCGTCGGTCCGCGATCGGGTCAAGATCAATTCATGTTTTGCATTTGTTGAACGAACTCTATCAGCCTCCAAAATAAGGCGAAGATCAAGAGGTCCAACAATGGACGACGCAGAGTAAGCGTGAGTTTTTCGTCGTGAATAATTTAAAAAGACCCAACGATGTCCGAGGTTCGTTGGCGTCGCATCTGGCGAGAGGGTAGCCAGGAAAGCAGGTAGGTGGGTGTAAGGTGAGTACTCCAATGATTGATTGATTGACTGATTTTTTTTTTTTTTTTTTTTCCTTTTAGGTGGTCCCAAGTTTCTTGGGGGTTTTGGGTGTGCAGGTTGGCGGGTAAGTACCCTTTTTTTTATTTTTTATTTTTTTTTATTTTTATTATTTTTTTTTTCAGATAGCCATCACGGTGGATAATGGGGGAGTGGCTCCCTCTACGCGGTCTACGAGGTCTTCTGTGTCGACGAGGAAGGTAACAGCAGCATCCGGTCCTTCGAGAGAACCTCGACTTTTACGACCAACGGTTTGTCCTTTTTTTCTCTGTTGGCCTTTCCAGTCTGAGGAGGAACCGGGAACGGGTCCGTCAACGTCGCGACTCTCTCGAACAAACAATTGAATTCGGGTAATTCCCGGACTGACGCGAGAATGTCGACAGGTAGTGGTTCGGTGGGAGGTTGGGTTAAAGATATAGGAGGCGTGAACTCTGGTTGGTCGTTTTCTTTATTGAAATCATTTACAGCCTTTACCTTCTTCTCTCGGGGCGCAATACAAGGAGCCGTAGTGGCGAAAACCGTGTTGCGACCATAAAAAATGGGTCGGGGGTCACAGGGAACATCATCTTTTCCGCAAAACGCGAGTAACTTCGCTAACTTTTTCTCCCGTCGCGATTTGAGTCCGCTTGGATTCGCGAATACGGGGAGATCATGCGCGAAACGATGCTGGGTGCATTCGCTCGGGCAGCCCGACGGCGTAGCATCCGCCGATAGGTGCTGCGATTTTGTACCCTCGGCATAAGAGTTTAAAACCAAAAAACTTTAAAATAAAAGAACTTATCGTACTAGTGCGAAAATAAAACTTAAAAAAAAGACTACCAATAAAGAATATTAAAAGGAACATACTACCAGTGTGCTAGCCAAATCGTAGCACGAGGTAACAAACCGTAGTTTTTTTAAAAAATGCTTCAAGAGCTTAAAGTTATCCAAAAAAGTAAAAAAAACTGAAGCGTCGTAGCGTCAATGCGATTTGTAGTAGGAATTGACCGTGTACTAGTCTCAACCGTTGGACTACCCTGGTCGAGTGACGTCAGGATCCTTGGAGTCGGTACGCCTTCGAAGTGCCGAGACGGCGTAACCCTGTCCGAGTAGCTAGCCTCAACCGTGTCCGAGTAGAGGTGGTGCCAGAAGAAAAGTCTCGTACCGAACCGTGCTGGACGGCCGGGTTATATGCACGCCAGGTTGGTTGTCCGCGAACGAGAATCGTTGAGCAGCCCGACGCCACCTAGCGGCGCATTTCGGAAGCTTCGCGAACGCGAAACAGCTATATCTGTCAGCGGACGGAGAACTGATTTTCGCGATCTTTTTCCAAACGCGTTTAATGTATTTTCGATAAATAAGTAAAATTGAGAGTAAGTGGAGTCTTAGAATATTAAAATAAATGTTTTTTTAATGATTATTTCCCTTTTTTTTTTAAATTTTTTTATTTTTTTCAGGTTTCCGTGTCGTGTGACAACGGCGAGCCCCGGGGATTCAACGAGTGAGTAAGAAAGTTTAATTACTGTTATTTTTTTTTAAGCGAAACGATATGGTGAACGAATCTTTACAGATTGCAGTCTGCGGAGTCTGCGGAAGGAACCAGGTCTGCGCCAGGGGTTTCCGCAAAGGACGAGTAAGTATTTTGGTGAAATCTTATTTCTACTGATAAATGATATTGTTTTAAGGGCTAATAGTTCAATTTAAGCAGGACAAATGATAATTTACCACGAGTGAGGAAATTAATTACAAATTTACAACTTTCTACAGGTTAGCGCAGTCTGCGAAGACTGCGAAGAGCGCGAAGAGCGAGTCGTCTGCGTAGGGAGATTTTTCCACTCAGCGCTGAGGTTTCGAGGACGAAACTGGGATTGACTACAGTCTAAGTAAGTAATTCGGTATCTTATTAGGATTTTAATTAATTATTTTTGTTGAATTACTAATTTACTTTTTTCTCTTTTTCAGGTTTTTCAGAGCGAAAAAATAAACGACGGAAAGAAAAGGTTGTCGTCAAAGTGACGTACAACACATTCACCATCATTTTCCGATAATCTTCGGCGACGCCGAGCAACATACTCAATGGTATGGAAACATCAAAGTTGCCCACTGTGTATGGTCGAAAGTTCTTCAACATGAAGTTCCTTCGTGTTTCTGGAATATTATTTTTTTGTTTGTGAAAATGAATGATGGTTGAGGTTTTTTAATTATGAAAAATAAAAACTCGTGTTTGAGCCATAGAATTTTGATCGTTTATTGGCTCGTGTGGGAAAAGCCTTGCGGCATAAAAACCCATGATTTGATTGTGTTGTTAATAACAATTGATTATTACAATTGCGCGTATAGTACGCGTGGTCTTGGACTATCGTGTGTTTGAACGTATATTTTGTGTGATTGCGTGTACGAACCCCGTCGGGTTGCTTTTAATTGCCACTGGGGGCTCTTGTGCCACTGGGGGCTGCCACTGGGGCTGTTTGAGCCACTGGGGGCTGCTTTTGGCCACTGGGGGCTACTTGTGCCACTGAGGGCTGCCACTGGGGCTATTTGTGCCACTGGGGGCTGCCACTGGGGCTATTTGTGCCACTGTGGGCTGCCACTGGGGCTATGTTTGAGCCACTGGGGGCTGCCTTTGGCCACTGGGGGCTATAAATGATTCGATCGAAATCCACCGAACGGACCCACGCTCGCCTCCGACCGTGTTAGGCCGTGCTGATAGAAAGACATTACCTTCGAGGGAACGTGTGACCGCACCGGTGGCTCGCCGTAGACTGTTTTATTTTTTTTGGTTTTGTGTACATGCGTATGCCCGTCCGCCGGCCGACCCGATGTCAAGAGGCTCGCATCGATAATGGCGTAAGTCGACCGAACGGAGCGAGTGAGTGAGACCACGATAGCCCAAGACTCGAATATTCGTCAGTCACCGAACATCCTCCCCCCGTTGGGAGTGCTAACGAACAAAGTTGCTCGATATAGAAATAAAATTAAGTGATTCATCGGGACTGACAAATTTACAATATATATATATGGATCCAAATCCTAAGAGTAATTAATGATTGATTAAACTAGAAGTATAAGTTGATGTGCATCGTGCGAATAAATTGATTAAAATAATGAGAAAAATTGAAAAAGGTAATCGTGATTGAACAAATTCGGGGTTTTGTTCGGATGGATAACGCAATGATAGTGGACGATTTTGTGAAATGTTTTTTTTAAACATTGGCGGGTAGTGCACAAATGGATGTTGTGTTTCTCTTGTAAGAGCCTTGTGCTGTTTTGATGGTGACGACTCTGACCACGCCATCGCTCCCCGGATGTAGCTCGACCACTCGTCCCAGTTGCCATTGCATACACGGCCGATTTTTGTCGATCAAGAGGACCACGGCATCTTGCGTGATGTTTTCGCCTGGATTAATCCATTTTTGCCGTTTTTGCAACTCGCTCAGGTATTCGAGTTGCCATCTGCGCCAAAATTCTTGACGCATTTTGGTTATTAGTTGCCACGAGGACAATCGGTTGTCTGGAACAAGAGAAAAATCATTTTCCGGCAGCATGGTGAGAGGTCTACCGATGAGAAAGTGAGCAGGTGTTAGCGCGATCGGATCATTTGGGTCCGTAGAAATCGGACATAGGGGGCGAGAATTTAGTATAGCTTCGATCTCTATTGCTAACGTGCTCAATTCCTCGTATGTGAATAAGAGATCGCGCATGACGCGTTTGAGATGATGCTTGCATGACTTTACGGCAGCTTCCCAGACGCCTCCGAAGTGAGGCGAGAGGGGCGGATTAAAATGCCACTCGATTCTTTTGCTTGACGTGAATTCATAAAGTTTTGATTTAAATTCTTCGGATTCTCTCAACGCGTAAAATTCGCGAAGTTGACTGTTGGCTCCGACGAAATTTGTTCCGTTATCAGAATAAATATGAGCCGGAATGCCTCGACGACTTACGAATCGCCGCAGAGCTGCTAAAAAAGCGTCTGTCGTTAGATCGCTTACGATTTCTATGTGCATAGCCTTGGTTGACATGCAGATAAATACACAACCGTAAACCTTGATACTACCGCGATTTCTATGTTTTTTCTCGTTCACGAGCATAGGACCGAAATAATCGACACCCGTATGATAAAAAGCAGGTGCGTTATCGACTCTCGATTTAGGCAAGTCGGCCATTTTATATGTTACTGGCACAGGGCGAAATCGTATGCATCGTATGCAACGCCGAACGATTTTTCGTACTTGTTTCTGCCGTCGAGAATCCAAAATCGTTGCCGAATGTTGTATAGAGTCGATTGAATTCCGGTATGATAGAATTTTTCGTGTGTGTGTCGTATCAAGAGATCGGTTACGTAGAGACGAGAAGGAAGGAGTATCGGATTTTTCTGATCCGATTGTATATCTGCGCGATTTATTCGACCGCCGACGCGGAGTAAACCGTTCTCATCAATGAATGGATTTAAGGATCCGAGCTTTGCGCATTTCATTCTCCCCTTGGTAGAGAGTTGATCGATTTCCTTTTGAAAAGACGATTGTTGTACTAGTCGAATAACGCGTGTTTCAGCTTCGTCAATTTCGCGTACCGTTAAATTACCTTTGTTGTTATTTGTGCGTAAAAAACGTGAACAATACGCGACGACGCGAATTAATCTCGTATACGACGAGAATTTCTCGAAAATCTGGTTAAACTCTATTTGTGTAGTCATGCAAAATGATCGTCTGATACCGGGTAATTCATCCAGAGCAGCCTCGACACTCTCAGGCCACGCGGATTCGGGTTCGGACAGCCACGAAGGTCCTCCGAACCATGAGCCATTGTTCAAAAATTCCTGAGGCAGTTGCCCTCTTGATAACGCGTCAGCTGCGTTCTGATCGGTTCGAACGTGTCGCCATTCCACGTTCTTGCTAATTTCTTGTATTTCCGAAACGCGATTGGCTTCGAAAACCTTTAACACGCTCGGATGTTTTTTCAACCATTGTAGAACTATCGTCGAGTCGGACCAAAAAATGGTTTTGGAAACGCGAAAAGTTAATATTTCGCGAACTTCGTGATATAGACGCGCGAGTGTTAATGCACCGCAGAGCTCAAGTCGCGGAATGGTTTGTTCTTTCAGCGGAGAGACGCGGCCTTTCGAACAAAATAATCGGACGCGTATTTCGCCTTCGCTATTGCACGAACGAACGTATAGACGGGCCCCGTAGCCTGTTTTACTCGCGTCGCAAAAACCGTGTAATTGCATGTCGAATGCGTCGCTTATCGAGACATATCGCTCGATCTTTAGGTTATCGATCAACGAGAGTTGATCTGCGAATAATTGCCACGCGGAATACAGTGCGGTCGGCACAGATTCGTCCCACGTGGTTTTGGCTTTCCAGCATTTTTGCATAATTATTTTCGACACGAGAATTACCGGACCAAGCAGACCGAGTGGATCGAAAATTTTTGCGATCTCTGATAATATGTATCGCTTGGTAACCTTTTCGCAAGGCCGAATGCGTTTGACCGTGTATAAAAAGTCGTCGTGTTGTGCGTTCCACGAAATACCTAGCGTCTTGTGAATTGGATTTTCGTCCGTGAGGAATTCTACGTCCGCGGTTTTCTCGGTCAAATTGTTTAATGCTCGCGGGTGATTCGTCGCCCATTGACGTATGTCGAACCCGCCGCGTTTCAAGATTTCAATCACCTCATCGCGTATTTGAATGAGTTTCTCGAAAGTGTCTGCTCCCGAGAGCAAATCATCTACGTATAAATCGCGTCTTAGAACTTCCGCACCGACGGGAAAATCATCGCTTTCATCGCTCGCGAGTCTATGTACCGTTCGTATAGCGAGAAACGGTGCCGACGCTACGCCGAACGTTATGGTGTTCAATTCGAATACCTGCGTTGTGTCGTTCTGTGTCCAGAAAACTCTTTGATAACGCCGGTCGTCGGCGTGGATCCAAACTTGTCGGTACATTTTTGCTATGTCCGCGGTAATTACGTATTTGTAGCAGCGAAATCGCAAAAGATGTTCGAATAATTTGAGTTGAATAGTCGGGCCTACCATTAAAGTTTCGTTTAGCGATATTCCCTTGCTCGTTTTTGCGGATGCGTCGAAAACTACCCGCACCTTGGTCGCGGTGCTTGTCGATTTTACGACCGCGTGATGCGGCAAATAATATCCGGGTCGCGTTTCGTCGGTAACCGGTGACATGTGACCTAATTCGACGTATTCGTTCATAACTCGGAAATATTCTTTCTTGAGAATCGGATCCGCGTTCAATTTTTTCTGCAGTGACGCGAATCGTCGTAAAGCTATCAATCGCGAATCGCCGAGATCTCGTTCGGCACTGCGAAAAGGTAGACGAACGGTGTATCGTCCTGACGGTTCACGAGTCGTGTTCTGATTAAAATGTGTTTCGCAATCCGTATTTTCGGATAATTTGATTCGACTCGCGTTCGCGTCGCTTAGTAGCCAAAATTTTTCGATCTGTTCTTTCAACTCGAGGAGTTGACAAGTTACCCGATTCGCGAGTTTTTCGTCCTTTCTTCCGCCGGCGATAGCCCAACCGAGCTGCGTCTTTTGTAAGAAAAGATCGCAGCCGTCGCGAGAAAGATCGCATTGTCCGATCGACAGTAACGACAACGTGACTCCCGATCCTAAAAGAACGTCTATTTTTTGCGGCAAATGAAATTGTGGATCAGCTAATTTTATATTTTTCGGAATATCGATTAATTCGCGAGGAAATATCTCGTTTGGTATGTGATCGGCAATTTTCGGAATGATTAAAAAGGATAGAGTCTTGTTGAAGTCGCTGTGCATCGAGTAAAACGTGCACTCGACCATTCCCTTAGCGATCGTATTCGCGCTGTCGATCATTCCGACGGTAAGCGAACATGCACGCGTCGGTAATTTTAATTGTCTCACGAAATCTTCCGTAATAAAATGTGCGGTCGCGCACGTGTCTAACAACGCGCGACATTTTTTGAATTGACCGTTCGAATCTTTGATGCGTATTTGAGCGCTGAGCATTAATTGTGATTGTAATATTTGTGACGCAAAACTGTGTGTTAGCCGGTTTGAATAAGTCGAATTTACCTTTGCATTTGCATTTGCATCATTCGAGCTGCCAGATGTCGTTGCATCCTGAGTTGCGCGTGCGGTCGAAGATTCATAGTGCAAAAGCACGTTGTGGAATCGCGGGCACTGTTTGCAATGCGGCCGTTTGCACTGGCCTTTATGCGAATTCAAACAATTCTTGCACAATTTCGATCCCTTCACAAAGTCCCATCGTTTGGGAACGGTTAGGTTCCGAAACTCGGGGCAATTAAACACGGAATGTTTTTCCTTTTTGCACACGACACAAGCGGAAGATGCACCGGTCATCAGCGCGCGCGGAGCGTCTTGACTCTTTCGCGATTTTTTATTCGCGTGTTCCTGACCGGAGAACGATCGTTTTTTATTGTCTTGTTTTGAGCGCGATGGATCTTGCTCAATCGTAAAAAGACGGAACGCGGTTTCGGAAATGAATTTATAAATTTCGTCGAGATTCGGTGAGCCGTCCAAGTTGAGAGTTTCCTCCCATTTACCCCGAATATTATGGGGCAACGCGCGTTCGATGATCCGAACCAATAAATGTTCGTCTGGCCTCACGTTCATCGTCGCGAGCATGTTCAAATGCTGACGCATATCGTCGACGAGTCTCGTCAACCCTTTATGAGTTGCCTTCGTTTGCACCGGCAACTCGAGAATCGCGTCTAGATGTTTAACGACTAAAATACGGATTTTATCGTACGAATCCAAAAGCAATTTCCACGCCGTTTCGTAATTTTCTTCGCTCACGTTGTATATCGAGATTTTATTCAACGCGTCGCCTTCGAGGCAATTTTTCAAATAAAGAAATTTTTGCACGTTCGTGATGTCTACGCGCGAATCAATCATCGTAACGAACGTATTTTTGAACGACAACCATTTCTCGATATCACCGTCAAATTTGGGGAGATCGGCGACCGGTAATTTTAGACGACGTATGCCGTCGATCGGGATCGATGTCACGTTTAACCCGTCGACGGGTACCGGTGCGGTCGGTGCCACGATCGCTTCGATTTTCGTAACGAGCGCGTAAAAGCGATCTTGCAACTCGTCGAATTCGCCTAGCGACTCACTATCGGGTTCCACTAAAAGCGCGAGCTCGTCATGTAATTCTTCGTACGCACGAAATTGTTCTTTGAGACGATCTAAACGCACTTTTAAATTCGCGGATTCCGAACTAGGGTCTTCCGCGAACGTTTCGAGTTTGGTTATTTGCGCTTTCAATGTTGCGCGTTTCTGATTAATTAGTTTCACACGAGCACTCATTATGATTCGATTGGTATCGAGTAAAGATTGCACGAAATTTTCTCACGACTCCAAACTCTATTGCACAAAACTCTGAGCGGAGGTTAGATGCGTAAGCGTTGAATGTCGCTATGAGAGTGAGGGTGTCCGCGTAACGTAGACGCGTCGCCAAATTGACGGTTGTCCCTAGACGCTCGTCTCGCGCGAGGACAATGGGGCCTCATATGGTTCGTGTTAACGCGCGCCCGAAGCGATCGTTGAGTCGGAATTTATTTCGAGTGCGCGTGGAAAATCCCGAGAATAACGAAAGAACAGATTTTGTCATGCTATAGAAATTATTGAACTGTCGAATACTTAGCTCTTCTGAAGACAAAGATCCGTTTTTCGTTGATGGCAACCAGGCACGGCGAGTCCGGAGGCGATGGCGAGTGGTCGTAGAGAGTCCTTTTTTCTTGACACGATGCACTTATGTCGTAAAACTGTGTTTTTCGTCGTTCACGTGCGTGAGGACTTGGGAATGTATCCCACTTCTGACACCAAAATGTATGGTCGAAAGTTCTTCAACATGAAGTTCCTTCGTGTTTCTTGAATATTATTTTTTTGTTTGTGAAAATGAATGATGGTTGAGGTTTTTTAATTATGAAAAATAAAAACTCGTGTTTGAGCCATAGAATTTTGATCGTTTATTGGCTCGTGGGGGAAAAGCCTTGCGGCATAAAAACCCATGATTTGATTGTGTTGTTAATAACAATTGATCATTACAATTGCGCGTATAGTACGCGTGGTCTTGGACTATCGTGTGTTTGAACGTATATGTTGTGTGATTGCGTGTACGAACCCCGTCGGGTTGCTTTTAATTGCCACTGGGGGCTCTTGTGCCACTGGGGGCTGCCACTGGGGCTGTTTGAGCCACTGGGGGCTGCTTTTGGCCACTGGGGGCTACTTGTGCCACTGAGGGCTGCCACTGGGGCTATTTGTGCCACTGGGGGCTGCCACTGGGGCTATTTGTGCCACTGGGGGCTGCCACTGGGGCTATGTTTGAGCCACTGGGGGCTGCCTTTGGCCACTGGGGGCTATAAATGATTCGATCGAAATCCACCGAACGGACCCACGCTCGCCTCCGACCGTGTTAGGCCGTGCTGATAGAAAGACATTGCCTTCGAGGGAACGTGTGACCGCACCGGTGGCTCGCCGTAGACTGTTTTATTTTTTTTGGTTTTGTGTACATGCGTATGCCCGTCCGCCGGCCGACCCGATGTCAAGAGGCTCGCATCGATAATGGCGTAAGTCGACCGAACGGAGCGAGTGAGTGAGACCACGATAGCCCAAGACTCGAATATTCGTCAGTCACCGAACACACTGCATCAACAATTTCTCGCATCTCCCTAACATCCATCCAACCAGTATTTTCAAGCATTGAACTCTTTGCCAGTGTAAGTGACGTATATCCCTTAATGAGAGATGTAACACCCACATTTTTATTGCGATTGATTTCCACAGCATTAAGTTCATAGCGCACTTCTTCGAATAAATGACAGATAGTATTGTTGACGAGCTTTGTTGCAGTTGTCGGCGTTCCATCGGGTTTCGTTAGTTTTCCACAAATGTGAAGAGAACTTTTGCTCGGTAGGATTGATAAATCTTGATGTTGAATTGAAATACGTATTTCATCGCTATTGTTGTATGTTGACGATGCGTATGGCTGATGAGCATGAACCTCTCAATGTATGATGGATTCATCAAAGATGACGGGTTCTTGAATGTTTACGATTTCTTCCGCCATTCTACGCAGCAGATACACAATGCACAGAGTAAATAGTTTTTCATGCGCGTACTCCACACACTTTGAGCCCCAAATTCTTCAGGAGTAGAAGGTTCTGCGGTGTTAGCAGTTTGAGCGTTGATCGACGACTAGTTGGGGATTTCCATGTTGACTTATTAATAATTGAGCTTCGATTATACACTATGCCCATTGAGATGTAGTCGTATTGTAATCACTTCACCACGAAAATTCACCAAATCACCGTCCTGATCCACAATACGAAGTTGTATATTGTCAATTATGCGAGTCGTGATTGGCAGGTAAATTACGTGTTAAAAGCAGAGAAAGAGGGGGAACATAAGTTCGCGTCCTAGACGAAGAAGGCCTAGGTGGCGCCAATTACGGCCCACGTGAGCCTTCCCGCTAACGCTGATAACGGTAGCCATCTTGGCTTACCGGCATTACTCGTCCAGTTTGTCACGAGGTAGAGAAGGAACCAGATGTGGTTACCTCTCTCTCTCTGTCTCTTGTGCGAAGACCTCGTGGGCGCGAAGTCCTTAAGTTATATTCGTTACACTTGTCGCGATCCTAAATTATTATATCCAAACAGTAGTTTCGTTTAGCCCTTCAGGCGGAGCCGTCGCTCCATTTATTCGTTTACCGATATCTTCGTTAATAAAATATTCATCCACAATAAATCTGGTCTATCGACTCTCATTACCCCCCCCCCCCCATCCATCTTCCATGCCCTGGCCAAGGCGGAAGAAGATTGAGCCTCATATCCTGATTAATAAAACTAAGATAGAGAGTCTGTCATCCTCTAACAATCAGAAGTGGGATAAGATCGCTATGCTCTGAAAGAATACTCGGATTTGCCGAGACAGTAAAATCGCGTGTGTGAATAGAAAAGGCTCGCGCCGTCGCGAAACGTGCGTAAATCGTTCGCGTCTAAGAAAAAGAACAAAAAAAAAAAAGAGACTTTAGCTGTGTGGCCCAGGGCTGTGTGGATAGATTGAAAAAGAAACGCTACGTGGGCTTTGTGAAAATAGTGTCCTTGCTGTGTGTCCTGTGTGTGGTCAAGTGACCCATGTGAATGTGTGAACTGTGTGGGGAAAAAGAAAAGAACCGGCATAAATGATCGGTGAACGCGAGTTCGAAGCGTTCGTTCGGCAAACAAACGAGATGGTGGTAAATCGCTCGTTCGGACGAGGACGTGCAGGAACTCCGGTGGAAAATCGCGCGCAACGAGGCGTCGGCGCGATCGCGAACGCAACAATGGCCGATCACTTGGTGACAAGTGCGTCGCAATATAGTGCGAGTGTACCGGAAGGTGCGCACATAAATCCCGAGGACGTCCCAGGTGACAGAGGGCGAGGGGGCCTCGAGCAATCGACAGTAACGCCGCACGAGAGGAGTGCCCAGTCGGAACCAAGAACGATCCCGACGTCGGCACCGGCCGAGCATTCGTCGCTCAACGAACAAGCGACACAACCACAGGTGGCGAATGCGTTACAGGCGCTGCTCGCGACGAGCGACCCTGACGCACTAACTCAACTACTCTCGCAATTGCTCACGGTGAGACAACGATCAACCCCAACCGTCGTGACCGCGCAAATACCGTCGTATCACGTGATACCGGATTTGTCGCGCGACATCGAAACGTTTACCGGTGATGGTGACGGAATTCGGGCTCGCGAGTGGATAGACAATTTGGAGACGCTACGTGATTTGCACAAGTGGCCGGACGACTATTTGTTGGCGGCAGCGCGCATGCATCTAGGTGGGGGCGCGCGTGATTGGTTTCGAAATCGTGTTCGAACGTTAACCACGTGGGAACAATTTTGCGAAGCGTTTACAACAACGTTTACGACCCAAGAAGTGACCGCGACTAAATGGGACCGTATGCGCGCGCGAATTCAAAAGAAAGGCGAAGCTCTTTCGCAGTACTTTCACGCGAAAGTGCGGCTGTGTGGTGCATTGAATTTGACATTTGAAGATGAAAAAGGCGAAGTGCTCAGAGGACTGTGGTCTCGCGAGTTAGCACGGACGCTACTTTCCGCGACACATACCGATCACGACGACTTATTACACGACATTATTCGGTTTGACCGTTGTTTGGGGAGCGAGCGCGACGCGGAGAAACCGCGACATCGACATGCGAACAACAGTAACAATAACGCGCCTGAAAACCGACGCGACAAAGACGCGAATAAACCTCGTGGTGCCGCAACAAACGGACCGCGGGAACGCGTGTGTTATCGCTGTCGACAGGAAGGGCATTTAGCCCGAGACTGCCCAAACCCCGCGAGTGCAGTGACGTGCTATAAGTGTAAAAAAGTTGGTCATGTGAGTAAAACGTGTCCGATGAACACGAAAGCACCGGAAACGAATCAAATTCATTCGGTAAATGTGACGCGTGATCCGTCCATCAAAAAGTATTTGAAAGTGGCGACCATTAACGGACGCTTAGTGACAGCCTTCGTAGATACCGGTAGTGCCGAGTGCGTGATCCGTGAATCGTGCGAGAAACGTGAAAATCTGGTCATAGAATCGTCGACCAAATCGCTTAAGCCGTGGGGACCGCCGGGTAACACCGTCGAAACGGTCGGAATGGTGTGTGGGGATATCACGATCGATAACGTCGAAGTGCGTCGAATAATCTTGCAAGTGTGTCCAGACGATTTTCAATCCGTCGATGTGTTAGTCGGTCGCACTTTTACCGACGCGGACAATGTGAACTATAATAAACACGGTGATAATTTCGTGTTTACACATTCGGACGAAAACGAGAGTGAACGCACCCCAGCAATCGCAAGTATGTGTGCGTCGGAGACAACTACAGTACCACCAAACTCGATATACCTATTGAGTATCGGTGACGCTCCGCAACATCTCGTGCCGGTAATAAACACGAGTTCCCAACCTTGCAAGGTTATCGAAGGAGCCCCAGTGATCCGAGGCGAAGTGTCGCACGTGCAGATGATCGATAGACGCACAATCGATCAACACGATATACGCGAATCGGACATAATTATCGGAGAAGGACAAACAGACTTACAAGGAAAGTCTTTCCGCTGACCTCCTTCAATTTTGATGAAATTAAAATATGTCATTCTTCATCAAAATCTAAGAGACACGTATTTTTTTTTATCGGCGGAAAAACGTTTCTAAGGGGTGAAAATATCCCCTAAAGTTGAGACCTCCGAGGGGTAGTTTTCAGGTTTCGCCTATTTTCACTCGAGATAAGCGAATGCACCCAAATGGATAATCAACTTAATGATAAACGATGGAAAATGCAACTGGTTTCATATCGGGGGGTTGCACAGGAAAAAACTTATAGGGGTTGAAATTCACAAAATCGTTATAACAAAAAAACTATAGCACCTATCTCGATGGTTTCAATTGCATTTTGAAGAGGGCAAAAAAGTAGTAGATACGGGTTTTTGCGTTTTTCCCGCAAATGAAGTTAAGGGGGTGAACTACCCCTATATATGTCTACAGTAAATCTCAATAAAACGGCAGTATTTCTTTGTTTTCTTATTTCTTCTCCTTGTGATACGTGTTTTCTTCCAATTTTCAACGTCTACATCTCAAACGATGGATAGATTTTTCTGGCAATAGCATTTTCATAACTGGTGAAAGCGATAGAACCAAAAGTGTGCGTCCAATCTTAATAAGTTGTTTTTTATTTGAAGGCAATTTAAGACACTAGTTATACTTAAAAGATGTAATTTTTAATGTATTTAAGCAATGAATTTTACCTAATTGTGCAAGGAAATTTCGAAACAATAAAATTTCCCTCTGAAAATTCGACCACTCTATCAATTTTTTATTTTTTGTCACTTTTTACGGTATCCATACCAATCACATCCGTAGTTTCAAAGAATTTTCGCCGAAAATTACATATGGGTTAATTTTTACGGATCACCATTTTTTTTATTAGTCAATATTGAATAAGCCAGAACATGAATTCCAAAAATATCTACACCTTATGATCTCACGAAAATTTAGTAAATATTGACGCATTTTCATAGTTATCATAACTCCCCTCTTTCTTAACGGTGTTATCTGGGAATCACTTCTGTTCAGTTTGTGACTCGCTCTCAAAATAAGATTTCAAATACGACGTAGAAGCAGTAACAAAACAGCGATCGCGGCATATATTCACCACAGTCGGCCATTTTTCTTTTACACGAAAGCAGTCACTTGTAATTCGAGACTATTTAAAACGAAATTGTAAATATTAATCAAAATGAAGATAAATCCTTTGAACGTTATTAGAATGCTTCTCACAACTTTTGAAGTTATGCATTTACCGGATTCACCAGTAAATAACGATGAAATACAATTGAAAGAAAACTTTGAAAATATTTTGTTGACTGCAATGAACGAATACAGTGGTTTCGAAATGGTGGAAGAAAATTCTTTGCATTTTGAAGAACCATTCAAGGATTGGGAAATGGAAATTGTTGAAGATAAAGAATGGTCAAACGCCCTGCATGAACCAGAATTTCCGCCTGATACATGCACTCGTGATGACGAAGGCTTATCTTACGAGTACAAATTAAGGGCCGTTGAGTATTGGCGCAGCGGGAAGAAAGGAAATTTAGGTTTGGGCAGTGTTAAACAAAAGTTCAAGAGAGTGCAATCTATAAGACAGTTGCGGCGGTGGGCGCACAATTTGAACAAAGGGGGCGCGTACAAAGAAAAATTAGCACGTATTTGTGCTTACACTTTGGAAAATTTCAAAGTTGCTGTGGATGCTGGTTTGATAGTGCATGATTCCGATTTGAAAAGATGGACCTTACATGCTCAAAGAGAAATAGGGCATACCGATTTTCGTTTCAAAGCATCTCGTACGTGGATAAACTCATTCAAAGCAGCTCATCGTATCGTATCGAGAAAAATAAATAAATTCGTTACATCTAAAACAATTGAAGATGGAACAGTGTTGGAACAACAAATTCGAAAATTTGTCGATGACGTAAAACAAAATATTAAAACTTACGGATTGTCAAATACATTCAACGCAGATCAGAGTGGCTTCCAACTAGAAATGCATTCCGGAAGAACTTTAGCAGTCGAAGGAGAAAAGCAAATACAATGTCTTGTACAATCAGTCTCTTCTATGACCCACAGTTACAGTATTCAACCGACTATATCAGCTGATGGTAAGCTGTTATCTCCTCTATTTTTGGTTTTAAAAGAACCAACTGGCAAGATTGGTCCAATAGTGGAAAAGACGCTTTTCAGACCGGATAATGTGTACATAGAAGTATCCAAGTCTGGGAAGCTTACTTCAGGTATAAATTACACACCCACTGTTTTTGTATAGATATTTTTTCGAATGATGAAAATACGTTTTTCTATTTTCAGATCATTTCAAAACTTGGCTACAGCATGTATTGTTCCCGAAAATTGGTCAAAAATCTTTATTACTGATTGATTCTTGGACTGGACACTGTCCCCAAGCTGTACTTGATGTGAAACCTTCAAATAGAGATGTCAAAGTACTGATTATACCTAAAGGAACTACCGGAAAAATTCAACCCCTCGATGTTTTTGGATGCCGAGTATGGAAAAATTTTGTTAGACATTTTTCTGATCATTGTCTTTCGATGGATTATGATATTGATTTGCATTTGAGAAACAATATCATAAAGCTGCAGTCACTCGTGCATAACCAACTGTCGTCACCGCGTTATATCGATCTTTTCAAATATTCTTGGTACAAAAGTGGTTAAATAGAAGAAAAATCAGCGAATTTTGAAAATCCTGTAGATTTTGCATTTGGAGATTCCTGCAACTCACATCGTGAAGTTCCAGGATGTGAAAATGTTGCTATTATTCGCTGCTCCTGGTGTAAAAAGTCGCTATGTTTTAAACATTTTTTTGATGACTATCATTACTGCAGTACTTACAACGGCTAGAATAGCCTGCGATTATATATTCGCTTCTATCTATCGCTGCAGTGATTATTTTGTTAGACTGTTTACCTATCATCAATAAAAGATAAAAGCATGTTGCATGTTGCATGTTATCTACCGAAACAAATATGTGTAAGCCCTTATCGTACGCCTATATTATCTCATTGCCAAATATAAATCAATCGGACTTATCGATAAGCAGTATATGTATACTTTTTCATCGAAAAATCGATCTATAAATAAGTTGGCTTCTAGATAAAACCGTTCATTTAATGATATATACGTGGCACGGTTGTTGTAAATTTGAAGAAAACACGTATCACGAGGAGAAGAAATAAGAAAACAAAGAAATACTGCCGTTTTATTGAGATTTACTGTAAACATATATGGGGGTAGTTCACCTTCTTAACTTCATTTGCGGGAAAAACGCAACAACCCGTATCTACTACTTTTTTGCCCTCTTCAAAATGCAATTGAAACCATCGAGATAGGTGCTATAGTTTTTTTGTTATAACGATTTTGTGAATTTCAACCCCTATAACTTTTTTCCTGTGCAACCCCCCGATATGAAACCAGTTGCATTTTCCATCGTTTATCATTAAGTTGATTATCCATTTGGGTGCATTCGCTTATCTCGAGTGAAAATAGGCGAAACCTGAAAACTACCCCTCGGAGGTCTCAACTTTAGGGGATATTTTCACCCCTTAGAAACGTTTTTCCGCCGATAAAAAAAAATACGTGTCTCTTAGATTTTGATGAAGAATAACATATTTCAATTTCATCAAAATTGAAGGAGGTCAGCGGAAAGACTTTCCTTGTTAGTGCGACAGCAGCTGTGTGATATGTTGTGTGAATTCCGTGACTGTGTGGCGACGGGATTGCACGATTTAGGGACATGTTGAAATGGACATTCAAGTGAAACCAGGAGCAAGTCCTGTTAGTGGCAAACCCTATCGAGCAACGGATAAAGAACGAGGGGAAATCCGGGATATCATCGGGGAATGGAAGGAAGCGGGGATTGTTACAGAAACGCAATCCGCGTACGCGAGCCCAGTACTGCTCGTACGCAAGAAAACTGGGGAATCTAGGCTTTGTGTTGATTTCCGAAAATTAAACGCCATCACGGAACGTGTACACTTCCCCCTTCCGAACATCGACGACCACCTCGCTCAGATTCGGGACAGTGAATGTTTCATTGTGCTCGACTTGGCACACGGGTATCTGCAGATTCCTCTTACCGCTGAAGCTCGAGAGAAAACGGCGATCATTACGCCCGAAGAGACGGTGGAATTCACGAGAATGATCTTCGGGCTGATGAACGGCCCTGCGTATTTCTCGAAGGCCATGCAGAAGGCGTTGGGGCCACTGCGAGACAACGTGGCATTGTTTTACTTGGACGATATTCTAATACCTGGGAAAAATTGGGAGGATCTTGGACCGAAGCTACGTGCTGTGTTGACAGCGTTCAGAGACGCCGGTCTCACCATCAAATTGGCTAAGTGTCGGTTTCTGTTCGAAAAGGTGTCATATTTAGGGCATGAGATTTCCGCGGCAGGAATAGAGCCGGGAAAAGACAAAGTGAAAGCGATACGAGAATTCCCTGCGCCTACAAACGTTCACGAAATCAGGCGATTCCTCGGACTAACGAGTTATTTTCATAAGTTCGTGCCGCGTTTCGCTCAACTCGCCGAACCGCTATCGCGATTATTAAAGGCGAACGCAACATTCGTGTGGACGGACGAGCAGACAAAATCGTTCGATGCGCTAAAGGGAAAACTGACGGAACAACCGGTATTGCAAACTTTCGACCCAACTGCCGAAACCGAATTACACACCGACGCTAGTGCGTTAGGATTGGCAGCCATGCTGTTGCAACGAGACAAGGCGGGCTCGTTAAAGTTGGTCTACGCCATAAGCCGGAGGACGAGTGAACCAGAGAGCAGGTATCACAGTAGCAAATTAGAGCTGCTGGCGGTCGTATGGGCTGTGTGTCGAATGCGCACGCTACTGGCGAATATTCCGTTTACCGTTGTGACGGATTGTCAAGCCCTGTGTTACCTCAATACTCAACGATCTCTAAATCCGCAGGTGATTCGCTGGCATGATTTGCTCAGCGCGTACAACTATAACATTGTGCACCGACAAGGAACGAAAATGGCTCACGTCGACGCGCTGAGTCGCGCGCCGACTGATGCTCACGTCGTAGAGGACGACATCGGTATGTTCCAATTGACAAACGAGGAAGACTTGATCCGAATGTACCAATACTCCGACGAAGTGATAATGAACAAAGTGAAAATTCTCGAGAAAGCCGCGAGTGATAGAACCGGTAACGAGAAAAGCTGTGTGCAAGACTATGAACTACGTGACGGGATTTTGTTTAAGCTACGTGATAATAAATCGTTGTTCGTCGTACCGCGTGCAATGAGAAAAGGGTTAGTGATCCGTTTTCACGACTTGAAGAGTCATCCGGGGCCCGAGCGTACGACGACGCGAATTTTGGAAAATTACTATTTTCCGGGAGTACGCGCCTATGTGAAACAGTACGTTCATTCGTGCCTTCAGTGTACTCTCGCGAAATCAAAACCGGGAAAACAAGCCGGGGAATTGCACCCGATTCCGCCGGGTTCGCGACCATTCTCGTTGGTCCACGTGGACCATCTCGGTCCGTTCGTTACGAGTTCCAAAGGGAACAAGTTCATCTTCGTCATAGTGGACAATTTGACGAAATTTGTGATTCTCAAGGCAGTCAAGGACACGCGTACGGCGTCTGTCATACGCGTCCTGAAAACTTTCGTACTGGACCGCGGAGCGCCAGACCGCATTGTGTCTGATCGGGGTACTTGTTTTACCGCAAAAGCATTCGAGACATTTTGCGCGGAACATGGCATAAAACATACCCTTAATTCGCCTAGACACCCACAGGCCAATGGTCAAGTTGAGCGCGTCAACGCAACGATAGTGGCGGCCATCAGTGCGAACATCAACGACGATGACGGAAGGACTTGGGATCGAGAACTGGACGTAATTCAAAGCGATCTGAACGAGATGCAAAACGCAACGACGGGCAGGAGTCCGTTCGAATTGGTATTTGGCTATGTGCCTCGACGAAACGAGGGCGCCTTGCGTCAACTCGTGGGAGAGACTGCTTCGGGTTACCGGTCACCACGGGAATTACAAGACGAGACTCGAACACGCATCGCTGCAGCACAAGAAAAGATGAAGGTGAGATACGACGCAAACCGTTGTCGCAATGTGACGATCGACGTCGGCAGTGTTGTCTTCATGAAGACGATACCGTCGCAAACTGGCGAATCCACAAAATTACACCCAAAATATCGAGGGCCGCTGGCGGTTCTCAGCTGTCTGCCTGGGGACACGTATCGTGTCGCAGAGCTAAACGAGAGTAAGCGAGGACATCGGTACGCGACCACCGCGCACGCGTCCCAACTGAAAATTTGGAAGCCACAACGTGACGACGACCCGGAGGAGGATGACCTCGAGACGGAAGACAGCACGACAACAGCTGAGCACGACAGCGAAGAAGACGAGCGTACAACATCATCGAGTGAAACAAGTGAACGACCAGATATCGGTCAGAATGTGAAAAAGCGAGTGCTAAGTGAAGGTGTCAAACACAAAACGAGTGAAGAGTTGTCGTCGCCGTCTGAGACGCGGCAGTCGACTCGAGTAAAGTGTCGCCCGGTAAAACTCAAAGACTACGTAGATTAAGTTGAAAAGACAATGCGTCATTGTGTTTATTGTAACTGTGTGGATGAACGGAGACACGTTAGAAATTTATTCTTTTGTTTGTGTGTAAACTATAATGTATGAGTGTGTAAAAGCAACGGTCATATGACGCTTGCTGGGTCAAATGACTCCGGTCGTATCCCGCTCGAGGACGATCGGATGTGAGCGTGGCCGAGTGTTAAAGGCAGAGAAAGAGGGGGAACATAAGTTCGCGTCCTAGACGAAGAAGGCCTAGGTGGCGCCAATTACGGCCCACGTGAGCCTTCCTGCTAACGCTGATAACGGTAGCCATCTTGGCTTACCGGCATTACTCGTCCAGTTTGTCACGAGGTAGAGAAGGAACCAGACGTGGTTACCTCTCTCTCTCTGTCTCTTGTGCGAAGACCTCGTGGGTGCGAAGTCCTTAAGTTATATTCGTTACACTTGTCGCGATCCTAAATTATTATATCCAAACAGTAGTTTCTTTTAGCCCTTCAAGCGGAGCCGTCGCTCCATTTATTCGTTTACCGATATCTTCGTTAATAAAATATTCATCCACACTAAATCTGGTCTATCGACTCTCATTACCCCCCCCATCCATCTTCCATGCCCTGGCCAAGGCGGAAGAAGATTGAGCCTCATATCCTGATTAATAAAACTAAGATAGAGAGTCTGTCATCCTCTAACATACGTTTGACGGCACTTCAATGATTTCATAGCCTGGCGGTACAGATGGAAAAAATTCATGAATCGTATGAACTTTTTGCCCGTTGATATATGCACCGGTTGTTATGTTGCATTCAACACGTATGGCGTTCACCTTAAGAATGGACACTGGTAGATCAGATTCGTGTCTTTTATTGGGTTCCAATGTACGTGTTGTAAAGCACAGCAGAGGTCCAATCGAATTATTCTTTGAGAAGTAGATTGGCTGATTACACTCAATTTCACTGCGCAGAGTATTACTTGGTATAAAAAACATACGCCTAAAAAACTTTGATATAAAAAACATCTGGCCTAAAAAACCTTTGACAACCTCGTCTGAAAAAATTTAAGACCCTTCAAAGAAAAAGAACTTCAAAAACCTTGGTATAAAAAACATCTACCCTGAAAAACCTTGGTATAAAAAACATCTCGCCTAAAAAACCTTGGGCAACCTCACCTAGAAAAATTTAAGAACCTTAAAATAATACAATGAAGAACAAGCTCACAAGAATCTCGCCAAAAATTCAAAACACTTCAAATAAATACAAAAAAATAGACAACAAAAAGTGGCAAGAAAGAATAACACAAAATGATATCATTCACGTGCAGTACTAAATTTTCTGATATCAATAAAAGGACAAGTTTTTCATTCATGTCTAAGAATTGACTGATGAGTGATGAAACAAAAGCATTTGTTATTAAAAAATGATGATTCAATCAATGAAGAACCACCGTACAAAAATCTCCTTGAAAAATTATTAAAAACACCTCCAATAAATATTAAAAAATACATCCAAAAATGAGAGAGAGGGAGTGGCTCAGTGGTAACGGGCCCGGCTCCCACCCAGCGAGCCCGGGTTCGATTCCCGCCGCCGACACCAATGGATTTTTCTAAGTGTCCTAAGCTGTATTCTCTGTGGTTCGGAACCCACGTAAAAAATGTAGGTCCACAGTGTGCGTAGTGGAGAAAAAACAAAAACAGTGGGAAGAAAAGAAACAAATAGTGGAAATAAAAATAAATAGAGGAAATACAAAAAGCACACCATGTAAAAACCCGACAAGGGTATGCATGTAAAACTCCACTACTACTACTACTACTACATCCAAAAATGCTCAAATAACGATAATGTAAAAATGGATCATTTGCGTTCAGCACTAAAATTTCTGATACCAACAAGTTTTATCCTGATCTGATACCTTATCTGATACCAATCGTTTTATTCAGAGCTAATATAAATCTGCCGAGTCTCGGGCCAGCAGACGACTGAGCCGTGCAATGTACTTGGCGTGAGACTCTACCGAGTCTCTGAATGAATACATTCATTGAATAGAAAAAATCAACATATATTCTTTCTTTCAGCCGGGAAGTAAACATTGTCACCGACAATTTTTTTGGATACTACCTTCATTGAGTCTAAAATGATTCTGTCCACAACGGAGTAGAGCCGTTTCGCCAGTTGAATCGTGAATTAAAAACGTCCCCAACCAAGAACAATGGATAATCTTTTATTCATATCATTTATTATTATTCTAATTATTATTTATACTGTGGTCATTGTGTCTTGTGACAATACAAAAGTAGTCAATCCACACTGATACCGGACGATGCCAGAATTTAATTCTCCGAAACGTCATAACCGAACTCAGATCGAATTGCTGACAATGATGATCTTGAATATCACAAATTAATTAACTAATTGAACCATGGCTTCTCCCAGGAATATCATAACTTTGTTATGTGGAGTAAGTATATACAGGTACGTGTTTATTCCAATCATTGAAAATTAATTTCTAATCTTGTACCCCTAATATTACCTACTCTTGAAGAATTTATGAATTTTTGAAGTATTTCTAATAATAACGAAAATAATAATAACTCTGAAGGATTTCAATGGATATTGATTCTGATCTCAACTCATGAAGAATGTATAAATCAATTTTAATTTCAAACAAGTTGACGTGCACGTGTCTACATGACTATAGAGATACAACAGTTATATGTTGATTTTTTCTTGAATGAGCAATTTGCATAAAAAGTTATGGGCCGGACAAGTACTCTGTGCGCATTCGCTCAACGTACGGTGGTGACCGTTTAACAAATCGTTACCGATTAAACAGTATTGGGGCCTCAAGTTATAACCTGTGGTATGATTTGTTACCACCGAAATGATTTTAAATTTTCCCGTGTATGGGTGAGGTGGCAGTCGTTAAGGGTATCATGGATCGGTCTGGGCAAAAATTCTAAAAACATGGTCAAATTAATAAAAACCATTGAAGCCCTGTAAGTTAGTATAAACTCTTGTTTGACAACAAATAATTTTGTCTAATTAGTCGTTAGTCGATTCTCAGACCTCAAAGAAAAATTTGTCCTCTAATTGGTAACAGAAATTGTAGTGCTCAACGTAAATGAATTATTTTCACATTATTGTTTTTTGAGCATTTTTCGTTGTATTTTTTTACATTCATTTTAGGTGTTTTTAATTTTCAAATAAACCTTTTTTTGCCAACAAATGATTTTCTCTAATTAGTCGTTAGTCGATTTTCAGACCTCAACGAAAAACTTGTCCCTTTTATTGGTATCAGAAATTTTAGTGCTGAACGCAAATCATCCATTTTTACATTATTGTCATTTGAGCATTTTTGGTTGTATTTTTTATATTCATTTTAGGTGTATTTAATTTTTCAGATTAAACTTTTTTTCGCCAACAAATGATTTTGTCTAATTAGTCGTTAGTCGATTCTCAGACCTCAACGAAAAACTTGTCCTCTTATTGGTATCAGAAATTTTAGTGCTGAACGCAAATGATCCATTTTTACATTATCGTTATTTGAGCATTTTTGGATGTATTTTTTAATATTTATTGGAGGTGTTTTTAATAATTTTTCAAGGAGATTTTTGTACGGTGGTTCTTCATTGATTGAATCATCATTTTTTAATAACAAATGCTTTTGTTTCATCACTCATCAGTCAATTCTTAGACATGAATGAAAAACTTGTCCTTTTATTGATATCAGAAAATTTAGTACTGCACGTGAATGATATCATTTTGTGTTATTCTTTCTTGTCACTTTTTGTTGTATATTTTTTTGTATTTATTTGAAGTGTTTTGAATTTTTGGCGAGATTCTTGTGAGGTTGTTCTTCATTGTATTACTTTAAGGGTCTTAAATTTTTACGTGAGGTTGCCCAAGGTTTTTTAGGCGAGATGTTTTTTATACCAAGGTTTTTCAGGGTAGATGTTTTTTATACCAAGGTTTTTGAAGTTCTTTTTCTTTGAAGGGTCTTGAATTTTTTCAGACGAGGTTGTCAAAGGTTTTTTAGGCCAGACGTTTTTTATATCAAAGTTTTTTAGGCGTATATTTTTTATACCAAGGTTTTTTAGGCGAGTAGATTTATTTGTGAAAACAAATGAAAAAGGGGGTCACCAACAAATGGACTTGTCCAGGCTTTTTTCCCCGGGGAGGGGATTTTTGGCTAGGATATCACTTCTTTTTTTCTGACTCCGAATTTTGTATATATTTCAAGAGTTTTAACTTTTTATTGGCCAAGGTTTTTTAGGTACCAAGGTTTTTTAGGCGAGTCGTTTTTTATACCAAGGTTTTTTAGGCGAGTAGATTTATCTGTGGAAACAAATGAAAAAGGGGGTCACCAACAAATGGACTCGTTCAGGCTTTTTTCCCCGGGGAGGGGATTTTTGGCTAGTTGTTCCATTGCTGATATTTTGTGCGATAAAATGGGATAAGAAATGGCAATATTAGATAAAGGCGTTGACTCGTTCTTTGCCATTTTTATAAAGTACATACAAGTAAAGGAGAAAAATTAACACGAACAAAATTCTCAACATTTTCAGAGGAAATATTTTTTTACAAATATTTTGTTCAATAAATTCAAATGAAATTTTTAACATGCATATAGTAAGGATAAAGAGAGAAATTAAATTCTCTATATTTGTTATGAGTCATGATATAATGATAACTGATATTTTTAAAGATACATTTGGGTTAAAGGCCGCAAGACGGGGTCGACGGTTTATTTGAAAACGAGTCTTCTCTCGCAATTTCGTCGAGAAAAATTTGAAGGAAATTATACTACATATTTCCCAAAAGATTCTCCAGGAGGTGCTTTTAGGAGTGTCCTGAAGGATTTTTGGATCTCCTGGAGGATGAGTTTCCGTCGAATCTTTTGAGCTCTAAAGAATGCTCAAAAGGCAGATTGTCTTGGAAACTGCTTTGAAGACTGCTTTAAAGTTTTCTCCGGTAAAATAAGCTCTGTGGAGCTTAGATTGAGCCCTTATTGAAGCCTCTATGTCAATTTCCCGACGACGTATGATTTTTTGCCAATTACCATGATTTTTGTTTGAGAATGACGATTTTTCATCAATTTGTAAACAAAAATCGATCGTCTCCGAGCACCGACGGTAAAATGATGATTTTTTTTTCGTCGACATGGTTTGTTAAGCTGAAAGGAAACGTAAACGCGTGCCATAATCTTAATTTTTCTCAAAAATAGTATTTTTGCCTTTTCACCATCAGCTTAGAAAAAAAAAAACAACATTTTTACATCACTTGGGAGCGAAGAATTTTTTGAGTTGGCTGTACAGGAATAAATTGCTGATTTCTCCCCTCGAAGTGTACTCTGTGGAGCTTCATTAAAACCCAGAATCATGTCTCTATCTCGATTTTTGAACGAGATATGATTTTTGGCCTATTACCACGATTTTTGCTTGAACATGACGATTTTTTGTCGATTTTCAAACTAAAATCGATCGTCTCCGAGCAACGATGGTGATTTGTCGATTAATTCCTCATCGACACGGTTTGTTCAGCTCAAACGGAGCGTAAACACGTGCCATCGTCTTCATTACTCGCCAGAAAACCATTTCCGACTTTTCATCATCGCTGCGGAAAGAACAAGTTTTTTTCCTGAATTTAAAGAAGAGAATTTATTGCCTTGGGATGATGGAAGGACAACGCTGATTTTTTTCCTGGAAATATACTCTGTGCAGCCACATTTAATCTTAGAATCATGCCATTATCTCATCTTCTCGCCGAGATATGATTTTTGGCCCATTACCACGATTTTTGCTTGAAAATGACGATTTTTGTCAATTTTCAAACTAAAATCGATCGTCTCCGAGCAACGATGGTGATTTCTCAATTTTTTCCTCATCGACACGGTTTGTTTAGCCCAAACGGAGCGTAAACACGTGCCATCGTCTTCATTACTTGCCAGAAAACCATTTTTGACTTTTCATCATCGCTGTGGAAAGAATAAGTTTTTTTCCTAACTTTGAAGAGAAGAATTTATTGTCTTGGGATGATGGGAGGACGATGCTGATTTCTTTCCTGAAAATGTACTTTGTCCAGCCACATTTAAGCCTAGAATCATGACATTATCTCATCTCCTCGCCAAGATATGATTTTTGGCCCATTACTACGATTTTTGCTTGATATTTACAATTTTTCGTCAATTTTCAAACTAAAATCGATCGTCTGCGACTAAAAAGGGTAAAATTATGATTTTTTTTCAGTCAACATGTTTTGATAAGCTGAAAGGAAGAGCAAACACGTGCCAACGTCTCAATTTATCGCAAGAGGGCAATTTTCAACTTTTGACCATCAGCTTTGAAAAATCAAAAATTTTTTACATCAATTTTGCAACGAAGAATTTACCGTGTTGGCTCGATGGGAGTACCATGCTGAAAACTGGTCGCTGTATAATATTTCGCGCCTTCCGGAGCAAAACTCTCACCAACACGATTTTTATGTAGCTCAGCGACAAGATTTTCATGTCGCGGAGAGTTATTGTCGCTTCGCGATTAATCCAACTAGCATTGCTATCAGAAAGCGATGAATGTTTTCCCCGTAAGAATCATTTAGACAAATGTTGTCGCTGCAAACGATTTCAAAAAACTTGTCACTCTATAATATTTGGCTCCTTCCAGAGCATAACTCTCAGCAACACGATTTTTATGTTGCTCAGCGATAAGATTTTTATGTCGCTGAGAGTTATTGTCGCTTTGCGATTAATCCAACTAGCAGGGAATGAATGCATCGCTATCAGAAAGCAATCAAGAGACTCGGCAGAGTCTCGGGACAAGTACATTTGAAAACAGCTGTGCGTCGTCTGCTTGTCCCGAGCGCTCGCCGAGTCTATACTTTCTCGTAGTAAAGCGATTCGCGGTGGTGGGAAAAAAAATTTCGATGACATTTCAGCTGACCGTAAAGCCCAGGAGTCGTCTAACGACCTAAAAATTGACATGGAGACTAATTACGCGATGCTCTTTCGATTGAGCCTAAAATCGGTACGATTGATCAAGTAATTGCTGAGAAAAAACTTTGCACGGGTTTAGTCCTATCTCAGCCTTCGTCAGAACCACGCTACATCGAAGGATTTGACGTGTCTGTATATGCGCACCCGACAACACATTCAAAGGGGTCTCCGTGCCCATCCTAGCCAATCCCTGGCAACGAAATTTCTGATTGGTCGAGGCTGCGATGATTCCAATGGATCCGTCGCGCACACGACAGTGCAGACGAGCGAGCGAAAAATGTCAGCTGATTTTTCGAAGGGCCATATTGACGCGAGTGTGAGAGAGATAGCTGGAATAAGTTCATATTTTTCTTTTCCGCCCTTGACATTTTTGAGAAAACAACTGTTACAACTTGTTCCTTGTCGAACAACGAACGTTGGCTAACCAGTTATTTGCCCGAGAATGCAAGGTTATGGGAGAAGTATACATTCTATGTATACAGCTACAGCTTTGACAACTCGACATAACCTCACAAATTTTAATTTTCAGCTGGCATATTACCGACATGCTCCGATGACGAGAGAAAATGCTCTATGAATAAAAATGCTCTATATCTTTTGACCTATTCCTACATCCAACATTTTATTCATTTGTTACGTCCTAGCTCTCACGCTAGGCCCCCCATAAATTTTTTTCATTAAACAAGTACCATCGGTAGGTACGCTAACTAGCAAACATCATCATTTGTCGATATTAACTGCATACGTACCAATTAGATTAGAATTTAGCATACATTCTAATCCGAATCGTACATATTTCTCTATATATTACATAAGACAAAGTGCAACAGAAACCCTTACAGAGCACCCGTTGTCCTTAAAAGTAACACGTGCGCTCTAGCGTACCCGACTTTCCGTCACCAAACACCCTTCAGCTGTTCTCTACAGGAAATCTCGAAAACACATTAAATCTAAGATGAATGTTTTCCTCTAACATCATTCCTAATATTATTTCTCCGAAAAACCATTAATAAGAAAACGTTTTCCTTCACATCGTCTCTAATATTATTTTCTCTCTGTTGAAATTCATTATCTCGAATGAAGCACACCCGAAAATATTCCCACACGCCTAAAGTCGTAAAACTTGCTCTCCTACAAGTCAAGATGTGCACGTGCAACCACTTGCATCTAGAGCAATCTCGCCCCTTTTTTAGGAAGTCTAGGCGACAGCCTAATTCTAATGACTTTTCTTCCAATCATATTTCCAGAAAAGTCCTCGCTTCCAAATACAAACCAATCACAAATTAATAACTCTAAATTAATGACTCCTAGACCAATCCTTATATTTGACTATAACAAAATCTATCCCTTCTACAGCATCCTACCCCCAGAAAATCCAAAAGAACTCCTAGCCGAGGACCCAAAATTATTATTTTAAAAAAGTTAGTTAGCATCGAGAGTCCGAGTCGACAAGCCAACCAAAAATCTTCAACAAACTATTCTACGCGTTTCCAAGTGTTAAACTCGACTCATAAAATTCTCAACGAATAATTTCGATAATCAAATAATAGCTAACTCCAGAAAAAATCTCACGTTAAAATAAGCGTAAAATTACATCAACGAACAATTGTGAATTCAGTGTAAAACCAACCAACAATCTCATTCAAACAAATAAAACCATTTTATATTTTGTTAACTTCAACAAAATAAAAGGTGTTAAACATTATTCTAAAAAGGGTCTACAAGGCTCTAGTGGTCAACAACCCACTCAAACCAACACCTACCAAACCAAATTCGTTTAAAATATAGTATTCTGCAGCCGGTAACCGCAGACTTCAGCGTCAACGACGTCAGTCAGTCGGTAAGTCGGTTTCAATCGTTCGCTAGTAAGCCGAACATATATTATCCCATCGAGACCCTGCTCTCGGGACGTAACACATTTACAGCATGACTTACATAAAACTCTCAGCGATATAAAATCTTGTCGCTGATTTGAGCCACATGAAAATCTTGTCGCAGTGGCACATGAAAATCTTGTCGCTGCAACTTATCTGAAAGCCCTGAATAACTCTTAGCGACATAAAAATCTTGTCGCTGAGCCACATGAAAATTCATCGCTAAGCAATAATATCTCTCAGGGAAATAAACTCTTGTCGCTGAGCGAAATAAACTCTTGTCGCTGAGCCACATGAAAATCTTATTGCTCAGGCAAATGAAAATCTTGTTGCTGCGAGGGCTTAGTGACATGAAAATCTTTTGGCTGCGAGGGCTCAGTGACATGAAAATCTTGTCGCTGCGAGGGCTCAGTGACATGAAAATCTTGTCGCTGAGGCAAATGAAAATCTTGTCGCTCCGAGGGCTCAGTCACATAAAAATCATGTCGCTGAGTCACAAGAAAATGTTGTACATTCATCCCTTTTTGATTTGATAGTGATAGTGATAGTGATAGTGATTTTTCCTGCTAGAGGTCAAATTTAAAAAAAAATGTCCAAAAAAAAAACAATTAAGAGAAATTATAAAAAAATTCCAGGCGATTTAGTATGAAAATACGCAACTTCTTGTATCTTAAAAATGCTCTATTTCAAATCTCATTCATTCCCTTTTTCAAAAGAGGACGTTGGAGCTTTTGCATTGCATTCCAAGTTTCACATAGTAAAAAAAAAAAATCCCTTATATTGTTTGCCGGATTCGCGATGGTCCAAAAAAGCATAAAAACGGTCGGGAACCAAAGTCCATACCAGGCCTAAAAAGAAATCAATGGAAAAATATTTAAATAAGGCAAACTCAAGCCTGATCTATCCTTTTTGAAACGCCACTTTGGAAATTCGAATATCTTTCTTTGTGGCAGATTTGTCTGGTGTATCTAAACGTTTGAGCGGTAGTGTGTGAGTAGATCGATGAAACTAAACCAATTCAAACCATGGGGAGAGATTCACGAAGTATCATGTGATCATGACAAAATTTAGGTTTCGGAGGAGTCAGAAAAAAGGAAGTGAAATCCTAGCCAAAAATCCCCTCCACGGGGAAAAAAGCTTGGACAAGTCCATTTGTTTGTGCCCCCGTTTCCATTTGTTTTTACAGGAAAATCTAACCCCCCCTAAAAAAAAATTAAAACCTCCAATAAAATGAAAAATAAGAAAAAAATCCCTAGAAAAAAATGGCTCCTAACAAAATGTAAAAAGACTCAAGAATTACACGAAAATCTAAATGGCTAAAAAAAACCTTCCTGAACAACTCCCCTCAAAAAAATAAAGCCCCAAAAAAAATGGAGAAAAGCCCCAAAAAAAATCCAAGGCAATTGAAAAAAATACAATAAATGTGAAAATGGTTAAAAAAAAGTTGATAATTTTCGCTCAGCAATGAAAATTCTTGATATCCATGGAAGGATAAGTATTCCATTGATGGCTGAAAATAAATTAACGAGAAAAAGGGCAAACTTCCGAAAAGACACGTCACAAAATAAAGAAACCCTTAAATACAAAACGCTAAAAAAAACCCTCCTGAACAACTACCCCTCAAAAAAATAAAGCCAAAAAAAATGGAGAAAAGCCCAAAAAAAAATTCAAGGCAATTGAAAAAAATACAATAAATGTGAAAATGGTTAAAAAAAAGTTGATAATTTTCGCTCAGCAATAAAAATTCTTGATATCCATGAAAGGACAAGTATTCCATTGATGGCTGAAAATCAATTAAATCAATTAACGAGAAAAAGGGAAAACTTCCGACAAGACACGTCACAAAATAAAGAAACCCTTAAATACAAAATGGCGAATCCACTGAAAAACTTCATACAAAAAATAAAAAACTCAAGTTTGCCATCGCATGTTGAGCAGTTGACCGGATGCGCACAGAGTACTTGTCCGGCCCGAAAATTTTTGTATTTGCTTCCCCTATTTATAGGTAGATAGAACAACTCGGTTGTATTCATGAGAAAAATGATGAGCGTTATACAAACGTCACTGAACTGTATACATTCAAATGAATTAGTACAAATTCAAAGTTAATTAATTATTTACACAGTATTAAATACGCTATAAATTGACTATTTACCCAGTAAATTAACTATTACGCAGTAAATTAATTATTTACGCGGGGCGGGGTTCAAATTCCGAACTTTGAATGCTCCGACGGTGCAAAATTCATAATTTAAATATTCCGAATCTACTAGTTTCGACAAGATCATGTAAACGAAAGTCTACATACTCGACTGTAAATGATGTAGAACGATACGAGTACCGTTGAAAAAATATACGAATATGTTTTCTATACGGCAGAATTGTCAGAAATAGTATGAAGACGATCAGCACTTGATTTGAACGACCAGTCATACGACATAGAAAACTCCGAATTTGAAATATACCGCATACCGAAAAATTCAGAAATTTGTTTTATAGAAAACGAGCTATATCAGAAAGTTCAAAAATAAGAAAAGCTCATAAGAGATTTATCTGGCTTAAGAAGATTTTGAGCCTCAGAAATCATTGCTTCGATCATACAATTTACGAAAACGGAAATTCAGATAGGGTAAAATCACGATGAAGAATGTTCAGAACGGCCATAATTCCGAAAAATCGCACGTACAGCAGACCGTAAGTTAGCCTGACGCGCTCATAGATGGCAGCACCACGATTGTAATGCACGTGAACAGTGTTTCCAGGGATCGAGGGCCAGCAGTCGCGAAAAAGCGACGAATCGTTATTCCGTTCGATCTGGGCCAAGCACATTGTGATGTGCGCGGTCCGCTCAAATATGATTATTAATGCTTGCAATAATAACATTGTGTGGTTAGAAATTGTTGGAGATCACTTGGGAGAGGCCAAAAATATATAGACTATGCACGGATAGTTTATGTATTTTATATTTTGTCGATTAAGGGAAATATCTGGCATTCTACGTCAAATCAGACATCATTCTGCTTTTGCATCTCCGATATTTTTGTTAATTTTTCATGTTATAATATCCATTGGAAAAGGTTTCATGTTTTTTTTCAATTTTTTTCGTCCAGCCGTTTTCGAGATATCGATTTAAAAAAAAAAATCGGTTTTTTTTTCAAATGCTCGTAACTTTGCGAAAAAGGGGCCGATTGGGACGTTTATTTTTTGAAATTTTTCTTTTTGCGGCGAAATTTTTGTATGTGACGGTGAAATTTTTTTTTTCCAGTTTTCAATGTCAATGTGCTTAAAATACCCCAAAACATCGAAAAATCATATCTAGAAAAAATGTCCGGATGTGTGTGTGTATGTTCTGACACTGTAAAATTCAAACCTTCATAACTCCAGAACGGTTTGAGCTACGGGGCTCCCGTTTCGCACAGAGCTTGATCTATACAAGCTCCTTAGTCTCTGAGAATTTGGTTGGAATTGCTAGAAAAATACGAATAGTACAGCATTTTGAAATTTTCAAAAAAAGGGTGTCGACGCTCCGATTTCTGCAAATTTATTACTAATTTTTTCCACTTTGACACTTTGACATCTGGGATAATTTTTTGTGATTTTTTTCTCAGCCAGCATAACAAGCAACAGGGCAGTTTTTCTGACGATTTTTCGGCCTTTGGAAATGGGGGCAGTCCGTCTGGTAGAAAATTTTCTCCACAATTTTAATCATGATTGTTTCAAAGGAAATATCAAAACTTTCAATTTTATTTTTGATAACCTCCGTGCGATTTTATTTCGCAAAAAAATATTTAAATTTTTGTGCAAAAATGGAAAGTTTTAGTAAATGCGGCGTAACCTGAAAACGGCGGAGCTTTGGAGAAAATGTTAAGAGGGTGGAAGAATGCGTAATGTTATGATGAACCTGCTATCATTATTTTAGAATTTTTCTCTGAAATTTATTTTTCTGCTTTCCGTCGGAACCAGATTGCTATAAATTCTGCAAACCAAGAGCCATGGGGTTTTGGAGAAAATTTTAAGAGAGGAGAAAAGTTTTTTTCACGATTCCCGACTGAGTTAAAATTATTCTAATTTTCTCATCACATTATTTTTCTACGGGGACGAGGGCCTTTCTGTAGCGGGTCCCCATCGTGACCTTCCGCAATTTATATCAATTTATCAGAGAAAACAAGATTTTTTAAATAAATTGTAGATAAACTTTTTACTATAGGCGGGTACAATTGTTATTTGTTAATGGTAATCGAACAATGGCTCAAATTGCATCTCCAATTCAAATTTTTTTTAAATGTCTACGAATGATTACGCCACTTAAACAATTAAACCAAGAGACGACGAATAACAATCTATTCCATTGGAAAAATGGATTCATCGTGACTACCATCAATGCGAATACTTCACTCGCAGCGGTGTCTACGTGATTGTGCTTAAACAATCTGTTGTTTCTACCATTTTTGACTAAAGTCGAATTCAATTTTTCTATTGAAAAATATTGTCAGATTTTTTTCACTTTGCAAAATTGACTGAACATCATTGTAAAAACTGTGCAAACGTCATGAAAATTCGCACAGATATCTTGACATTCCGAAACGTCTTTATGTCGTATTCGTTATATACATAGGTCTTTCTTGCTCTAGAAGTAGATATCGAAGTATATAAATATGAACACATTTTTTTACATTGTAAAGCTGGATGGAACGTAACGACAAACCTTATCCCCAGTTTGAAAATGGCCATATATTGTAAAATTGCTAAGTCATAAATGCATGCACGTACTCGAATTTATTTCCCCACACCGAGATTCTTATAATATAAAAAAAGTGAATCTTCAACTTTCAATTAAGTTAAGATTTTGGAATCACATAGTTTGATGACGGAATTTATCGCGCAAGCGATCGGCAACTGAGAATAAAGCTTCGTTACGTCATGTATTCCCCCGGCCGCTGCGGTGGTGGGCCGTGTACTTGCTTTATTGCAAAATTGATTCTGCGGCTTAAATAACATGTACAAATGAGTTGTTTGTTTTTAACCGTTTGTATGATTTTTTCTCCATTAGATGGTCCAACTTGAATTTCAATGACTTCGTCGTGATTTCCGATGGTCACAAAGTATGCGATACTGCCTCCAACACATACGGATATTTCGGTAATATCTACTTGTATCCTATAAAAAAATTTTTTTTTTAAATTAAAAAAAAAAACATGACGGTGAATAAAAAATCTATCACCCGGATATTATAGATTATCAGCCGTTATAGGAAGTTGACAAAAAAAATATACTAAAGATTATTTGAAATTGCATTGGCTGATTAAGGGAGTCTAGAATGCAATTCTCACTCGATAGCTAAAGGTCGGTTTCTAGAAGTAGACCTTTTTTTAGACGGGGGCATTGAAGGTAAGTACAGAATGTTTCCGAAAATGCGAGATTAATAACAAAAAAGTGTTACATAATACAACTCGTACCATGTTACACGACTTCGAACGATACGTATTAATATTTTTTGTCTGCAACCGCAAACTTCCTTTTAGTCCAGTAAGAAAAAGAAACATGAAAGAAATAATTGAAGATCTTTTGGATTCAAATATTGTAACTTGTCAAATATAAGAGTTACATTGAATGTGTAAAATTGCATTGGCCACTGAAAGAGTTTGAGGATCCGGTACTCACTCGGTACTAGTAAACGGTTTTTTCACGTGAAAATTCTTCTAGAGGTAGGTATGGGAGGTGAGTACACAGTTCCCGCTAAACAGTAAAAATAAGGGAGTCTCATAAAGCTTTCAATATGTGACACCATGTCGAAAAAGAATTACGAATGTTTTTCCTGTGTCTACAACTACAGCAATACCGTGAGTCCAATAAGAAAAAAAAACAAACTACAAATAATAGAAGATCCGTCGTTTTCAAGATATTAAAGTTTATTGAATATTGAAATATTAACTGAGAGATTTACTGAATCATGTGGAACCCATTTTTTGGAAAAAATGTTACGCATAGAATATAGTTTTTTCTTGCGGAAAAAGTACCAATAAAAAAAATGTAACTCAAAGTTAATTAGGACTTGATTGGTAGCAAACAACATCGGCGCTCGATGTTCTGGTCAGCAATGTTTGAAATGATTATTTTTATTCACAAAAATTATTCATTTTCAAGTGCAACCCGATACATTTGGTTATTAAATTTATGTTTAAAAATAATTAAAAAAAATATTAACGATGGTTACAGGATTTTTCCGTTAACCCAGAATCGCGCCCAGAGATAGCTGAAAATGAAGATACTGAAGTTGCATTTCGTTTGTTTTTTGTCCCGCTGAGATTTGGTCTCCAGATGAAGTTATGCGAGAGAACGTTTTCATCTTCAAACATTTGTAATGAGCTGGGACTTTGACACCGGATTTTTTCCTTGATTACTAATTGGGTACGAAATTTCTTGTCGAACAAATGCAATAAGTAGGCGTCAATTCCGTTGGGCGCATATTTTGCGAGATATTCAAAAAAAAAGGCAGCAACGAACGGTTCTTGCCTGCTAAAATGCAAAAAAAAATTTCTAGGCGTTTTTGATTGTCAGAAATTCTGCAAAATAGTCCTCAATTTATCAGTTCAATTCCAAACATAGATTTTATAAGTCATTCGAATTAGGGAATTGGAATATCTGTTTCGTCTATCTTTTCCGACGATACGACCGAAAGATTTCAAATGAAATTGTCGCAGAGGTCGAAGCGGACACGAGAAACGAGCGAGAAGATGCTCGCTCTCACTCGCACTCACACTGAACAGCGGTAGAGCGTAAGGGTAGCGTCGCAGCGAGCGAGCGAGCCACCGTAACGCGGAACCTTCGTTAAACGTAAATAAAGAAACGAACGTTGAGAACAACTATCGTCACGGGCTTTGTTATTCACAGTTCCACCGGCAGTTCCATCGTGCGTTTTCCTCATTTAGTCAGTGATTTGTGTGAAAATCTTTCAAAACGTAATTTTTATCGCTGTGGCTATTCGCACCCCTTTTTTCGTACGTTTAAGCGTGCGTCGTACGTTTAAGCGTGCGTCGTACGTTTAAGCGTGCGTCGTACGTTTAAGCGTGCGTCGTACGTTTAAGCGTGCATATTATGCATAAACGTTTAAGCGTGTACCGTACGTATAAGCGTGCGTCGTACGTTTAAGCGTGCATCTTACGCATAAACGATTAAGCGTGTACCGTACGTGTAAGCGTGCGTCGTACGTTTAAGAGTGTGTCGTACGTTTAATCGTGCTTCGTACGTTGCTAAGCCCGATACACTATTAATGCGATTAATTAAGATTTCACGTTATGCTTATGCATGCAACTAAATACGAAAATCGTTGCACAAACATGGTTATGAGATTTTCGGAGTAACATGTACTTTCGTTGTCTGTATTATCGACCAACGGCAAACGACCAATTGCTAATTCCGTGACAACTCCCTCTCTCTTACAGGCGACAAATATTTTATTTTTTTGAAACCGCCAAACCATGGTTATACACCATGCATTATGCATTGATTGTCCATCGCACAAGGTAGATATAAAACTACGAATTCTTGTTACCGACGATTGTCTATACTGCCCCATCCACCCCTTCATAAATGTGCATAGTCCGCGCACAGACACACACACACACACACACACATGAAAGTCCGTAAGAAATGGAGAAGGTACTTACCTACGCACATGCACGCATAAATAAAGAATTGAGAACAAAAGTTACACGATCATGGATAATATAAGTTTTTCTATATTTAAGGGTATTTTATGACGTCTTTATTGAGATATATGCATGTGTATTATAACATTAAAAAAAAAAAACTGTTTACGAACAAAAAACGAAAAAACTATGTGTATTATAACATTAAAAAAAAGAAGCTGTTTATTAAATTCGACATAACGAAAACGAACAAAAAACGAAAAAACTTTCGTTTTTATTGTTTTTTGCACTGAGGGCAAAACCACGAGCTCGCTCTCGGTGCTCGTTTCAACCCCGCGCATTCAAAATGATACCATAGCAAGCAGTGGTCGCACAACACACACTTGTCTTCTGCGCCCTCCTTACAAGTCCCACACGTGAAGACACCGGTATTTTTTTTCTGCTTAATGGCTTTCGTGAGGGAAATGAAAGTTTTTTTTCAAAATATGACTCGACTAATTTTATGTCGACCGATTTGTCGACGAGGGAGTCGCGCAAATGAAGGAGATCGATATCCTTCTCTAAAATGGCGTATTCGCCCTGTCGTGCCGCTTCTACTTTATTTTCGTCGACAGATAAAAATTTCAAAATATTTCTTCTTTTTTTCTCGACGTGCTGAGCAGAAAACTTCTTCGGGGCATCTGATTGACGTGGTAGCCCGATTGCCGTTAAAGAAGGACCTTTTGGTCGACCTTTCGCTTGCACTTTCGGCATTATTATTTCAGCGAAGTCAAGTGTATCACCGCGCTCATCCTCCGTTGTCCTCGTATCATCGTTTTTTGATGTTCCACCTTGATGATCCACCGTTGAATTCGTCTCGAATTCCAACTCCGGCCCGGTTCCCGTTGAAGCAGCGCCTTCCGGTAACTCACCACCGCGCTCATCCTCCGTTCTCCGGATATTATCGGTTTCGATTTCTTTGCCATTTTGGTCATCCGCCGTGGAATATTTCTCGAGTTCAAACTCGGTAATTGCTGGTAAGTCGGCGATGTTGATGTCGGCTATCACCTCGACGCCAATGTCGTGCTGCATATGTGATTCTTGAAATCCCTTCAAGAGATCGATCACATTTTCGAGGTTTTTTTGTACCTGCTCTTGTGTTGACCTGTCGAAGAGGCTGTCGATGAAACTATCTAGAACCGGTTGTATAACCTGGTGCAGTTCGGTCTTCGTAGTTTCGACGGTGGTGGCTGGGCGATGTTCATTTTCGACGGTTGTGGCTGGGCGAGGATCATTTTCGACGTTGGTGGCTGGACGAGGTTTTTTGGTGATTCGTTTTCTCTCCTTCGGTTTTTTTTTCAATTGGGACATTGCGGACTCTATCTCTTCAATCTGAAAAAAATATGAAATGACATTTATACTTATTGTTAATGATTTATTTATTTATTATTTATTTATACTGAAAAATGCTACATTTTCCTGTTGACGATTCAACAGTCGACGATTGAACTTGCGAGTCGATCTTCAATATATATTTATTTCTCACCTCCCATTCATCGTGATTATGTTGCAATTCCATTTCAACTATCACCAGTTTTTTGCGCCTTTTATCTGCACGAATTTTTATCGTTGCCGGGCAGCCTATTTTTTGAGAGCTGAAAATGACAATAATTGTATTAAAATAAAACACAGATGGATAGCACAAAAACTTTAACTTAGAATAATACCTTGTCTGTCGAATATTTTGTCCGCTTGGTTTGAAAATGCCGCCATATTTACAAACAAATTTCACTTCCTGGTAGATTAGTTCGTCCTCCGACGTAGCCAATCTGCTGTTTTTTTTTGTGAATAATTGTCGACTGTCGGATTGGTATTGGTGCAATTTTTCTTCGAATTCCGCGAAACTCGAGAACGATTCATCTTTTTCGAAGATTACTTTGTCAGTCATCTGTAAAAATAGGGAAAGTTTTTCGAAATATTCTTTAAACATCAGGATCACCGTTCTCTTTGAATGATATTGAACAAAAAGATGAATAAATACGGCTGTTACAAAAATTTAACAACAGAGATTTTGAGAAGAAAATTCGAAAAAAAATAATAAACATTCAAAAAAATCAACCAATTCTTATGCCCGGAATATATATGTAGGCTTACGCATGTAAACTTTCGTATTCAATTACACGATAACTCTGTAGAAGAAAAAACAGAAAAAACTTGTATCGTCGAATTTAATATGAACGAATACGTCGCCAAATTTTATAAAATTCTGAATTTTTTGAGATTTTCTATGATTTTGACATGGATTAGCATTCGTCCGTTTTCGTTCGTTACCAAAATTATGATTTCTCGTATTTTATTTGTTAATCCTTTGTTTTTACGAACGTTCAGTCAGTAAATAAACTAATACTTTCTTCACTCACCTTTCAAAATGAAGAGGGTAACTGGATGATGCGAAAAAAAAAGAATTGCAAGCACAAACCGAAGCACGATCGAACAAACCGTGTGGCGTATGAGATACGCGGTACAAGATGAAGAAAGGAAGTGTAAAAGATGTGATCGTGGAGGTTATTTGTACGGCTGACTGCCATCTAGCGATGAAACACAGAGGCTAGTTCTTTAGGGACTGTAAGAAAGTTTGTCCTCTGCGTGACCCAGCAATCAAAACAAACATATAGCTGTCTCTTTCCTTTGCGCGTTGCTCAACACAAAACACCGCATGCGCTATGGTTAGTTTTGTTTCGGTGGATGGTCGGTCGGTCGCTATATATTTCCGGATTATCTTCGAATCGAACGCATACGACAGTGATTCAGTGCCAGCAATTTGATTATCGTGATTGAACCAATTAAAATGTTTTTGCATCAATTCGCGTAAAAAAGGTAAGAAATTATATCTGCGTTTTTGAATGGCAAACGATTTTTAAACACGTCTCTCTGCGCAATATTCATCATTAAAAACATATTTTTTGCCAATAATTCTGTTAAGTGAACCCAGCTTTGTTACGTATGCAACATTTTTGTTGGCACTACACTTTTTTTTATTATATTATTTTCGTAGTGTATTCGAATAATGGATTTGTTCGAGGAGAGCGTAGGAAAAAAATTCGAAAGCTTTAAAGAATTGAGAAAATTCTTGCAACAATACGAGCACGGTCAGAGACAGGTAATAACAACGAGGAATAGCGAACGTCTCAAACCCGACGAAAAAAATCACGAATTGATAAAGTATAAAAAAATCCACTATGGCTGCAAGTTTGGTGGTAATTGCCGAACAGAGGCGAAGGGTTATCGGCAAAGCAGGTAAATATCAATTAATTGTAGCATAGGAGAAAAATTGTTACGAAGATTTATCCACTATTTTTAAATCGTAAACATTGATTAAAGTATACATATATGAAAACATGTGTAACTGAACTATTTAAATCGCATTTTTTAAAATTAATTATTCGAATATAACTATCCATAAATTGCTGTTGCGATTATGGTTGAATACTCCCGCCAAAATTCGAAAAATAAAAAAATTTGCGACAAAAAAGATTTGCAGATATTCAACACATAGAAGAATGTAAGAGAATCTCTCATACTGATCTCTGGCAGGTGGAATGTACTTAAAACATTGCTTTTCTATATAGTACCTACAAACAAGGATGTCCTTTTTCGATGACAGTACGAGCTACAATGGATCGTCAGTGGTTGGAGATCAAAACAATTAATTGCAACCATTCAAATCACCCAACATCAAAGGTATTCATATAAAACGTTCATGACCGAATTATTCTATTCATAGATACCGTAATTTATAGATTATTAACTGGGAACTAGTTCTTGAAGGACAAATAAATTTGTTTTTCTGATACCACTGTCACCGTGGTAAACATGAAAATTGCAAAGAATATTTCATTCTTTCTTTTGTTCCTGATTTATTGTTCGGTAGAATAATTTTGGAGGTCTGTCATAGTCAGAGAAAAAAAATTGTTCGAAGAATGGCTGTGCAGCGTAAATATTAAAATGCATGCTCCAAAAAAACGATAAATTGAGTTCAATATTCGTAATAAATAACGTTGCAAATTAAAGTTAATAATGGATTCATATTATGACAAAAATTCTTCAAATTGACAAATGACAATTGCGTAAAACTCAACGTTTTTTTCTTTGACCATGGAATCTCCGGAATTATTCAGCCGATATGCTTTCAATTGTTCAGGGTCATTATTCGCAAGAGAGACAATCGAATAGATGCAGGATTTTCATGCTCACTGAGATAACCATAATTGCGTCAAAAAAATATTTTGTTCATTATACGCAAAATTCTCGTGTTTCTCAACGGATTAAATTGCAAATACTTATGCATTCTTTCGTTTGTTTCTGATTAGTATCACGAGTCTGAACAATTAAGAGCGGTTCGGTAAAATAATATGTGAAATCTCAAGGTTGCAGACAAAAAACTTGTTCGTACAATCGTTGTACATTGCTATATTTAAAAGTCATCCCGGAAAAATCATAAATCGAGTTGAATCCTTGTAGTTTTAATCATATTTTATTTTCAATTGAACAATGAATGGTAGATATGAAAGAAAATGTTTGAGTTGAAAAATACCAGTTGTTTGTAACCGCTAGTTTTTTTTTGTGCCTATGAAATCACAAAATAGTATTTCAAGCAACAAGTGCGGAAAGCGATGAATTACATCGCGCGTGTAGTTGCCGCATGAGCCGAAGGCTTAAGCCTTTACATACTTTATGTGATACTTTATGAAGTATCACAAAAAATATGTTACCGACGACTAGCTTTAATTGTGTAGGCTCATTTGGCACATGGAGGATAAAGAAATCAACGAAAGCTGCTGCATCAAGAAAAACAAGGTTCATCTTCAGGAAGAAATAAATTTATTTCTCTGTAAACCACTGTTTTCACTAAACGTGAAAATCGAAAAAAAAATCCTTCATGGGGCATAAGCCTGAAAAATCTGGAACTGATCGATGAAATACGTTTTGAGATTTCACGGCTACAAAAAAAAATATTTGCGTTCTGTTTTTAATTGAATAATGGGTTCATTTATGAACAGAATATTTCGAATTGTAACAATATGCATATAACTCCGGAAATATCGTCTACACTTATTGTGTTACCAGGAAAAAAAAGGAGCATGATTTTTTGGTATTCACTCTAAAAAAAACATATTGTGATTTTATATAATATTTCTATAGGTCTTTTTTGATACACTTCCGGAAAACCGAAGATTATCACCAGGAAGTCACACCGAGGTTGAAAAATTTATAGAAATGGGCTGCAGTCGTAAATTGTTGCAGAATAAAGTTATCGATGAAAAAAAAAACACGTAACTTTGAAAGATTTGTCGAACATACGAGCAAAACTCAAGTGCTCGGACGACGAAAATCTTTCGAAAGCTGTCACGCTGTTAGAAAAAGACTATGGTAAGTTCAAGTTGAATTTTGCCGTCACTTTGTGACTATTTTATTATGATTATGGCGATAGAACCTCCTCAATGTATTCTGAACAGCTCATTATCGTGTTATAATGTTTGGCAGGCGCAACGGTCAATGTGCTGGAAGAAGAGAGGAATTTCAAGGGCTTGTTTTTCATTACCGAGGATATGAAAAACTCCATGTCGGCGTGGCCCGACATTGTATTTATCGACGGCACATATATGCTCCTCAAAACACGTCTCACGGTGATGCTTCTCGTGGTAGAAAATAGTAATGGTTTCACCGAAGTCGTCGGAGTTGGATTGCTCGCCTACGAAGATCGCCAAACTTTCGAGTGGTTTCTGCAAACTTTTAAGGACGCTAATACTGAAGCTTGCTCCAGAATCCGGTGCATAATGGGAGACAAAGATCTTCTGGAGCGCGACGTATTGAAAGAAATTTTTCCGTGTGTTCCAATCTACATTTGTCGGTTCCACACGTTGAGAACATTTAAAAGAGCTATCTCGACCGAAATTGCTGGAACTAAAAAAGTCGAGTGTCTGAAACTGCTGGAGCGAATGGTGTATAGTTCATCAGAACAGGAATATGATAAATTGTACGCCCAGTTTCGCGAAATAGCTCCAGACCAAGCTTTACATTATTTTGAAAAAAACTGGCACGAGATCCGGGAGGATTGGACAGCTTATAGCATGACAAACGGAAATTTAAAAAACATGACTAACAACCGACTGGAGTCCATGAACGGAAAAATCAAAGAAGTCGTCCAAAAAAATAGTTCATTGGTGGAATTCATTAAAAAGTTTTTTTCTTGGCTCCGCTCGCATAATTTCGAGGCAAATGCGAAATTGGCAAAAGCTTTCTTGAAAGTTCCGGTTGAACCCTACAGCGCGGAGAGCGACGAGTACAAATTCAAAAGATATTTGATGCCATTTGTTTTTCCTATCGTTCTCGCTGAATTGGAAAAAGTAAAATATGTACAAATAAACGAATGCATTGATGAAACAGAAAAAAAATGCATCATAAAATCAAATCGAGCGCGTCTTGAAGCAAGCGATGCGGCATGTAACTGCGAAGTCTGGACATCCTCTCTTCTACCGTGTCGTCATATCTTCGCTGTTCGCAAACACTTTGGTATGTCGCTATTCGCTGAAGAATTGTGCAATCAACGATGGACGAGAGAATACGTAATGGAACATCATCGATCTTTTAACCAGTCGGGATTAAAATTTCAAAAAACTGTCGACTCCCCGGCACCGGCGGTACACACCGTAATATTGAAAAAGCCCGTTTCCGTTCAAGACAAAAGGAGAACAATAACCCCGTTCGCAAAACAGTTAATCGATTTGGCGAGCAATGCATGTGGTCCTCGGTTCGACAGCAGGATGGACATTTTGAAGACCATTTGCCAATCTTGGAGCGAAGGACGTGAAGTGAAAATTCTTAGGGTAAATGACCTTACGGAATTCGAACCAAAGGACGAAGGAAATATCGGCGGAAGTGAATGTTCTTCAACAGCCCTAGTTCACGGAACAGACATCGAATGTCGCTTATCGCAAATACAAATGCCGACTCCTACAAAACTGATTGGTCGACCGTCGGGGCACTTGGCAACCAGAGCGAGTAAAACGGGGGCAGTGAAGAAGCGAATAAATACAGCCGAATTTAAAAATAAGGACAAGTATGAACAAACGCTCAATCTCCTCAAGTTTTTATCACTCGATGAAGATAAAATAGAAGCTGCACGAGAGGGCGAATACGCCATTTTAGAGAAGGATATCGACCTCCTTCATTTGCGCGATTCCCTCGTCCACGAATCGGTCGACATGAAATTGGTCGAGCCATATTTTGAAAAAAAAACTTTTATTTCCCTCACGAAAGCCATTAAGCAGAAAAAAAATACCGGTGTCTTCACGTGTGGGACTTGTAAGGAGGGCGCAGAAAATAAGTGTGTGTTGCGCGACCACTGCTTGCTATGGTATCATTTTGAATGCGCGGGTTTGAAACGAGCACCGAGAGCGAGCTCGTGGTTTTGCCCTCAGTGCAAAAAAAAATAAAAACGAAAGTTTTTTCGTTTCGTTTTCGATTTTTGAAACGAAAGTTTTTTCGTTTTATGTTCGTTATTTTCGTTATGTCAAATTTAATAAACAGTTTTTTTTAAAATGTTAATACACATGCATAAGTAACACATATATAATATATATATTGTAACGGAACGACAAACACACACACGAGACACACACGTTCAACGCTCGGACATAGAAATCCCCACCCGCCGAGCGAACAGAAACTTGAATGGGAGAGGGACGGACAGCCGATAACCGGACCGATCCAGTTTCCCCACCAAATACCCGTGACCACCAGGGTATATAAGCCCGGCCGGACAGCCAAAAGGAGCCTTTCTTTCACATCCTACCGAACGATCCAGTTCCCTTACAGCCTCCTGCCAAGTCTCAGCATTGCGCCTGACGCTTAGCATAAAGGAATCCCTAGAACACCCAAGTGTGCGGTGGTCGTATTGCACGATTGCCAAACATTGTCCCTCCTGTTTAGCCTTACTTACTTGAGTACTAGCATTGCGTCTAGCGCCCAGGCGAGTCTCCTAAAGAAAAAGGTGTAAAGTAATCGTATTTCACGATTGCCGAACACTGTCCTCTCCTCGTAGCATCACTGCGTACGTACTGGCATTGCGTCCAGCGCATACAAAGTGTCCTAAAAAGGAAGAGGGTGCCCGCGAATCGTGCAAGGCGACCGCGGTCACCGACACTTTTTCCAGGATCGGAATTTTTGTTATAGAGAATCCAACTCCGTACGTATCGTCCCCTGAGCATGCCCGGCTCCTCCAAACAAAAAGTCATTGCAAACAATAGTTTCGTACTGGCATAGCGTCCAGCGCAAAACCACGTTTCCAACGACATAACTTAGAATAAGACCACCTAGAGGAGGGCAGCACTGGGAGAGTAGAGATACCCCCTAAGGAAGCCTGACCTCGGTATTAAAGCACTAACAAGACAAAAAAACACTAAAATAATTAGCGTCCTCCTGCTACACAAGCCGGAGAACGTTTTTAGCCGCAAGGACCGGCGAAGTCCTCAGATCCAATACTATAGTATCTTCTTTCAAAAGCGCGTTCGCCCTCAGCGAACCGCACGTCCATAAAACTTGGCCGCCCGGACCGGCGATAGTCCGATTTCACTCCTCATTCTGTTAATCTTGCATTTTTCTTTAAAATCAAATAAATTCTTCTAAAGTAGAGCCAGCCGGTGATGAAAAGATCTAGCGTGAGGTAACACTCTGCTAGGTCATCTGAGGCATCAAAAAAAAAATATACAGAGTCCAGCACACGAATCCATTCTTAAAAACTCAAATCATTTCATTCTGCACACGAATTTATTCTTAAAAAAAAAAAAAAAAAAAAAAAAAAAAACTCAAATCGTTTCAATATATATATATCTCAATAAAGACGCAATAAAATACCTTATATATAGAAAAAATTATATTATCCATGATCGTGTAACTTTTGTTCGCAATTCTTTATTTATGTGTGCATGTGCGTAGGGAAGTACCTTCTCCATTTCTTACGGACCTTCATGTGTGTGTGTGTGTGTGTGTGTGTGTGTGTGGATGGGGCAGTATAGACAATCGTCGGTAACAAGAATTCGTAGTTTTATATCTACCTTGTGCGATGGACAATCAATGCATAATGCATGGTGTATAACCATGGTTTGGCGGTTTCAAAAAAATAAAATATTTGTCGCCTGTAAGAGAGAGGGAGTTGTCACGGAATTAGCAATTGGTCGTTTGCCGTTGGTCGATAATACAGACAACGAAAGTACATGTTACTCCGAAAATCTCATAACCATGTTTGTGCAACGATTTTCGTATTTAGTTGCATGCATAAGCATAACGTGAAATCTTAATTAATCGCATTAATAGTGTATCGGGCTTAGCAACGTACGAAGCACAATTAAACGTACGACACACTCTTAAACGTACGACGCACGCTTACACGTACGGTACACGCTTAATCGTTTATGCGTAAGATGCACGCTTAAACGTACGACGCACGCTTATACGTACGGTACACGCTTAAACGTTTATGCATAATATGCACGCTTAAACGTACGACGCACGCTTAAACGTACGAAAAAAGGGGTGCGAATAGCCACAGCGAATTTTTATTTGCGGTGTATATAATATTGTGTATATAACTATAGTATAGAGTGTGTGTATATATATATGTATATACTATAATTCAGACGAGTACTCGTTTAATTCAATGATTACATATTTGTCATGTATGTATATATTTGTTTAATTCGATGATTACATGTTTTTGTTATACTTTTCTTATATATTTTGTTACAATATTTGGCTTATATACTATTTTGCGACATACATCGGATAGTACATTCTGTTAAGGATTGTCATACACGTGTTTAGAAAGCTACACTTCTTCCTACGCATCTGTTCCAGAGTTCGATGGTCGTCTATGCAAAAAAAACTGAGCGTTTCACTTTTTTTTTTTCTCTTTTTTTGTTAGTTAGTATTTCCCACGGGTAGTGTACTATTTGATTGGTACATTCGTCCTAGTATGTGAAATGAAATGACCAATAGGATTTTGGTAAAAATGAATGGGAAGGAAAAATGAGAAAAGCGAGTTCGGTCCATTACGAATTGTCTTTGAGACCGTCACTTCACTTTTCGCAGTCCGTCGGACAGTTGCTAGTTGAAGAACCTCTTCGTGAATTTTATAAAAAAAAAGAAAAAAAAAATGTATTCGCAAAACAACAGAAAACGCACGCTAGTTCAAGCGGCGTTTGAAATATATAGGATCGCGTACCGCAAATCCTTATTCGTAAGTATTTTCATTATTATTTTTTATTTATATAATTTGAGGAAGAGAGAGAGAGAGTGTTGGGTAAAAAAAAAGAAAAAATATTATACATATTTTTGTTTCAGCGGGAACTCTACCTCGAGGCAAAGAGGATCAGAGAGGATCGAGACCACGAGCGGGCCTCCCACAGGACAATCTGGGATTTCGATGGGTTCGACGTATTTGACATTCGATGGATGTTCGAGGGTAAGGTCGGCCAAGAACATCCCGAGGATGACTGGGATCATCCGGCTTGGGCGACCCCAGAAGGCGCAATGTCTGCGTTCGACCCAAATTATTAAAAATATCATAATATTTGTGAAAAGTAAGCCTTCCTAATTTAATGGATTAGGAAGGAATAAAGAAAAAAAAATCCAAAAAAACTGTCTCTCTCTTTTTTTTTTTTTTTAAACACAAACCACACAGAAAAAACAAAAAAAAATTGAATATATATATATAATTTTTGTTTTTCGGAAGGAGAGGAAAAAGGAAGTTCCTTTTCCTCTTCTTCCTTTTTTTTTTAAACCCTTTTTGTTACCGACTGATGGTAAGCAAGTTTTCTGTAATTATTTAGGGTCGATTAACATCCTAAATGTTTTCTTTACCGATTTGACTTGTTCGTGGTTGCCAAATCTGAGTAACTGGATCCTCACGAGGTGTAGGACAAGGAGGGTAAAGTAGTTGTACCTTATTAATCGTGGTATCTGGTCCTGTCGCAGCATTTACTGTCTGTAACGGTATAGCCTCGTCTTTGCCTATTCCATTCTCATCCTCAGGTTTAGGGGTTTTATATAGGTGAAGCAAGAGGTTGGTCATTGAGTCCCATACAGAACCAATAAGCCAGAGGCTCCACCCGAAAACGGAGTGTAGTGCGTAACCGTGCACTACTGTGTCTATTATGAATTTAATTGTTTTCAGGATTACTCCAATCCCGAGCAATGTGGCGCTGAAGGTGCCGACTGTGTTGAAAAATGAGTGCATTTTCCCCCAAACCCTCTCAACTGATTCTTGGATGACGTTGTCATTTATCCAATGAGTTATTGTTATTCCCTGGTCAACTGCGTCTTGGCCAGTTGCTTCTCGTGCGATGGTATTTAAAACTGCGTTTCGCTCAATTGGGAACATAATGCTTGTCCTTAAGTTTTCGAGGTCTTGAGAAGAGTAAATTCCGCTTTCTGCGAGGAAAGCGGGAGTTATATATATCCAAGTTGGTTTAATCGAGGTTGAAATAACTTCCGGAGCTACAGATCCTGCTAATTGCGGTAAATTTTGGTACCAGTTACCCTCTATATAGAACATAGGGGAGAGGAAGGAATTACACTCGATTTGATGTCCCGTTTTTGTGATTATCCGAGTTCTAGGCATCATAAATAACGATTCATTCCCTCTTTTAATTGGGAACTCCTGATAACATTCATCGGTTCTCCTCGACATAACATCAACTGGTACACATTTTGCAAGGCGGACTACTTCTCCTGCCACATGTGCGATGTAACCAGGTTTATTCATGTAGTGATACGCAAATTCGGCTGGTGCAATCGATGCGAACCCTAGGGTATTGCGAAGAACTCGTTTTTCGATTTCGCACTCTTGTTTTACGATATTGTTATAGAGGCTTGTTATTTGGTTACCGAAATGCTTTGCTAGATAGACGAATTTAGCGTTCATATATGCGAATGGATCCATGTTCATTACTGAATATTTCCTTATCAGAGGGGCGCTACCAGCAACCTGTTCCAAAATAAAAAGTTTTGAATGTTCTGTCTTTATGAGTTTGAAACTGCATGCTGAGGTGAATCCTTTAACAGCTAATGCGAAAGTTATATCTTCTGACGTGATAAAAAATATCTCTTCTCTGTTTATCGTATTTTTTGTGTCTACAATTTTTTTCGCATCGCCTTGAAATAAAACTTCATATTTTCCGAATCCGCATGTATCTGCTGGTATTGGGTTCCATTGAGTATGTTACGTCCTAGCTCTCACGCTAGGCCCCCATAAATTTTTTTCATTAAACAAGTACCATCGGTAGGTACGCTAACTAGCAAACATCATCATTTGTCGATATTAACTGCATACGTACCAATTAGATTAGAATTTAGCATACATTCTAATCCGAATCGTACATATTTCTCTATATATTACATAAGACAAAGTGCAACAGAAACCCTTACAGAGCACCCGTTGTCCTTAAAAGTAACACGTGCGCTCTAGCGTAACCGACTTTCCGTTACCAAACACCCTTCAGCTGTTCCCTACAGAAAATCTCAAAAGCACATTAAATCTAAGATGAATGTTTTCCTCTAACATCATTCCTAATGGAGGTATTTCCATGGAGGTATTTCCTCCAGGAGGAGTGATTCGCGCTGCTAATGCATTAGAAATATAATCGCTAACCTCCCAGTATGTTTGTTCTGCGTTGATGAACGTGTCTTCCGCGAAGTACGAGTGCGATGTTCTCTCACCGACTGTCGCTGCTTTGTAGATTTGTCCATCGAGTGCCTGGCATTGGTTCCAAAATTGATTAAGCTTGTCTAATCGAGTCTGTAATCCAGGCACGGTGAAGTTTTTTTGACCAGTCTTCTTCAGGTTGATCAGAAGACGAGACATCGACGAAACCTCTGAGTTGAATGAGTAGATGAGGTCATCTAGCTCCGCCATGGTGATTGTTGCACAGTCTCGACTGCGTGAGTACTGTGGTGAAAATTATCGAATTTGTATCGATATAATTTGAGAATTATTATAATGCGTGACAACACTTAAATTGTTCGCACTATTCGTCACTGAGATCGCGGCATATGTGAGCACGTGTTGGTCAACACCAGCGGATCGCTGCTGAGTTTTAACGATTCTTCTTCTCCTTTGATTTGAAAGAGGGAGAGAGAGAGAGATCGTTGTTTACGACGACGAGCGACGTAGCGAGACACACGCTGCTATGCGCGACGATACTCGAGTATAGATACCTCTTACAGGTGAGCGCACGTGGATGTGTTGGAGCACTGATCGAGTGGCACACACTTTCGTTCGCGAATTTGCGGGAAGCTTAAGTCGATACCTGCGCTCCGTGTAGCATGATTGGGAATGACGTCACAAAACGAGTGAGAGCGCGGCACTCTGTACACAACACGAGTATAGCACTGTACGTAAATAAGGCCTCTTTGTTTTCGCACCGTTTCGCGTGACCGAACGAGCGAAAAGGCAATATGGTGCTGAATTTTCACACTTATTCTGTCCACACTCTTATTTGCACTGAAGCAACTATATAGCGTTGTTGGCTGAGCTAAATTGTTTATTAATTTTAATCGCGTATTGCACTGATATTGGCGTGTAGGTACCTCGAATCATCCGGCTCGAAGGACCAAAAAATGTTCACGCAATCGCATACACGTGCACACAGAAGTAATGAAATTATAAAATGGACTGGCGAAGGTTGTATGGGATTTGTTCGAGGTAAAAACACGTGCGATGTAAAACACAAACTTTCAACGCTTTATTAATATTAATAATAATAACAAAAAAAAACACTATTCTCTTGCGGTACAGTGTGGGCTTGTTTCAATGCCGTGACGACGCAATAACGAAACTGCTCGACTCGTTATACGCGAGCTAGTCAAGTATTGCGCTAGTAATCGTCGGAAGGGAAAAAGACTGACCACGTTAGTCAAATTCGGAATTACTCCCAAATAGAATTGGAGTAAATTCCTGTATTCGAACTCATCCTTCGCACACACACACACACATGCGTAAACACATTTGCATATATGAATGCTAAATTCGTATACGTAGCAAGACACTTCGGTAATCAAATAACAAGCCTTTATAACAATATTATTAAACAGGAATGCGAAATTGAAAAACGAGTTCTTCGTAATACTTTAGGATTTGCATCTTTAGCACCGGACGAATTCGCATATCAATTCATGAATGCACCGGGCTACATTGCACATGTAGCAGGAGAAGTAGTTCGCCTTGCTAAATGTGTACCAGTCGAAGTAACGTTGAGGAAAACCGAAGAAAGTTACCAGGAATTTGCAATTAAAAGAGGAAACGAATCATTATTTATGATGCCCAGAAGTCGGATCATTACGAAAACGGGACACCAAATCGAGTGTAATTCTTTCCTTTCTCCCATGTTTTTCATAGAAGGAAACTGGTATCAAAATATACCACAATTAGTGGGGGCCGTAGCCCCAGAAGAGATTTCAACCACGACCAAGTCATCTTGGAAATTTATAACCCCTGCTTTTCTGGCAAAAAGTGGAATTTATTCTCCGGAAGATCTCGAGAGTTTGAGAACAAGCATTATGTTCCCGATCGAAAGAAACGCGGTATTGAATACTATTGCTCGCGGAGCAACAGGCCAAAACGCAGTGGATCAAGGGATAACAATAACCCACTGGTTAAATGACAAAGTAATCCAAGAATCTGTAGAAAGAGTTTGGGGTAAAATGTACTCGTTCTTCAATTCTGTAGGCACCTTCAGCGCCACATTGTTGGGAATCGGAGTGATATTCAAAATAATTAAATTCATCATCGACACGATAGTGCATGGTTACGCATTACATTCAGTCTTTGGATGGAGCCTTTGGCTTATTGGGTCTGTTTGGGACTCTTTAACGACGCTTCTCATACATTTGTACAAAGAACCAAAGAATACGACCCAAACAACAACAACAAACGACAAAGATATACCCCTGCAGACTATTAACCAAGAACCTATGCCTGACGCAACGGACAGACAAGTACAAACCCTTTACCCTCCTTGTCCACTACCTCGCGCAGACGCACAGGCTACTCAGATCTGGCAGCCAAAACCGAGCCAAGTCGGTAAAGAAAACATTTAAGATGTTAATCGACCCTAAATAATTACAGAAAACTTGCTTACCATCAGTCGGTAACAAAAATGGTTTAAAAAAAAAAGGAAGAAGAGGAAAAGGAACTTCCTTTTTCCTCTCCTTCCGACAAACAAAAAGTATATATATATACTCAATTTTTTTGTGTTTTTTCTGTGTGGTTTGTGTTTTAAAAAAAAAAAAAAAAAAGAGGAAAAAAAAAAGATAGAGACAGTTTTTTGGGTTTTCCTTTATTCCTTCCTAATTCATTAAATTAGGAAGGCTTACTTTTTACAAGATATTGTGACAAATCCCAGATCGTCATGAGGGAGGCCCGCTTATCGTGTCGATCCTCTCTAATCCTCTTTGCCTCGAGGTAGAGTTCCCGCTGAAACAAAAATATATGAATAATTTTTTTTTTTGTTTGTTTTTTTTTTATTCTTCTCTCTCCTCCTCGAATATATGTTAACCAAAAAATTTTTAATAATGAAAATACTTACGAATAAGCTTTTGCCGTACGCGATTCGGTATATTTCAAACGCCGCTTGAACAAGCGTGCGTTTTCTGCTACCTTGCGAATACATTTTCTTTTTTTTTTTCTTTTTTTTTATTTTTGGTACGAATTTTCCGAAGAGATTCTTCACCTAGCTACGGTCCGACGGACTGCGAAAAGTGAAGTGACGGTCTCAAAGACAATTCATAATGGACCGAACTCGCTTTTCTCATTTTTCCTTCCCATTCATTTTTACCAAAATCCTATTGGTCATTTCATTTCACATACTAGGACGAATGTACCAATCAGATAGTACACTACCCGTGGGAAACACTAGCTAACAAAAAAAAAATATATATATATATATATATATATATATATATATATAATAAAAAAAAAAATTAAAAAAATAATAATAAAAATTAAAATAAGATGAAAATGAAATATAATCCTTCTCTTTTATACAGTGCGAAATTTATAAAACATTATATTATGCATATAAAAATAATCAACATTGTACTTACCTCACTGTAAATCAACAAACGATGATGATTCAAATCTTTTGCCCTCAATTCACGATTAAGCTAATTCTTAATCTAATTGAGCGGGACGCTCAATCTAACGGAGGGAGGTGTTACGTCCTAGCTCTCACGCTAGGCCCCCCATAAATTTTTTTCATTAAACAAGTACCATCGGTAGGTACGCTAACTAGCAAACATCATCATTTGTCGATATTAACTGCATACGTACCAATCAGATTAGAATTTAGCATACATTCTAATCCGAATCGTACATATTTCTCTATATATTACATAAGACAAAGTGCAACAGAAACCCTTACAGAGCACCCGTTGTCCTTAAAAGTAACACGTGCGCTCTAGCGTACCCGACTTTCCGTTACCAAACACCGTTCAGCTGTTCCCTACAGAAAATCTCAAAAACACATTAAATCTAAGATGAATGTTTTCCTCTAACATCATTCCTAATATTATTTCTCCGAAAAACCATTAATAAGAAAACGTTTCTCCTTTACATCGTCTCTAATATTATTTTCTCTGAAAAACTGTTGAAGCTCGATATCTCAAATCAAGCACACCCGAAAATATTCCCACACGCCTAAAGTCGTAAAACTTGCTCTCCTACAAGTCAAGATGTGCACGTGCAACCACTTGCATCTAGAGCAATCTCGCCCCTTTTCTAGGAAGTCTAGGCGACAGCCTAATTTTAATGACTTTTCTTCCAATCACATTTCCAGAAAAGTCCTCACTTCCAAATACAAACCAATCACAAATTAATGACTCTAAATTAATGACTCCTAGACCAATCCTTATATTTGACTATAACAAAATCTATCCCTTCTACAGCATCCTACCCCCAGAAAATCCAAAAGAACTCCTAGCCGAGGACCCACAAATTATTATTTTCAAAAGTCAGTTAGCATCGAGAGTCAGAGTTATCAACTTCGTTTACTAAATCTTAAATCTGCGGCAACAATTAATTGTGCGCAAAACTCAGAACAAAACTGACTCTCATAAAAATCTAAATCGTAAATAACTACCAATGTTAATAATAGCTAACTCAAGAATACCATTCAACGTTAACAAGTGTAACAAAATTCAGTGTTAAACCAATTGTCAACTACATCAACAAGAATAAATAGACATTTATTATTTTCTTTTTAATAATAAAAGAAGTGTCCGTCCTTCATTAAAAAGGGGTCCACGAGGCTCCTGTGGTCAAGAACCCTCTCAAACCTCGATCTACCTCAAAGATAATTCTAAATCGTTAAAATATAGTAATCGGTAAATCGGAAAATCACGGAGATCATATCAAAGAATCTCAAACCGTTGATCAAACAAATTCAAATATCGCGGTCAAAACTCAAAGCTCCGTGAGCCGAACGATCCCATCTCTTGGGACGTAACAAGTATAACCACCTTCCCAATCAAGACATGAACCTGAGCTGTGTTTGCATTTAGTACCGGATCGCAAATTAACTTCATCTAATTCACTATTCACTTGTGCTGTATATTCGTGTAAACTTATGAATAATTGGCCTGTAACTAAAACGTTATCCCAATTACCGTAAGGGTCTGAGTACGATCCTCCATGACAGTTGCCTTGATAGTCTACTGATCCTGTTATTACGACCGGTCTCGAGTTAGTTGAATTAATTATCATTTTATCGAATAAAACGTTATATGCTTGATAAGTTCTGGTTGAGTGGATTCTAATGCAATTTCTGGTGAAATCTCCTGAATATATTCGATAATTCCATTTCTTACATCTGAATTATGAGAATTCATTCTGCAATGTCTAATTACTCGGTGTACTTCTATTTTGCATTGTCGAACACTGATTTCCGAGAGTTTGATGAGTTGTAAAAGTTGTATTTTCGTTGGTGTTACTATCGGGTCGTGAATAGGAATGTCACATCCTTGAATATCCAACAGTGATAACGTTGTTATATTTATAGCTGCTACTCCACAGTCGTACGCAATTAATGTGTATCCGGGCTGAAATACGCAGGTCAGGAGAGCGAGAGTGAAAAACATCCTGAGTACGTCGACCATGTCCCTGAAAAGGTTCCGAGACGGTGAGTTCATTTGCGATTTCATGGTATAATTTAATGTGCTATTTTCGCCCTGTCACAGTGTATAATTTTGCGCTTTTTGTTTTCTAACTCGATTTCTATATCATTCTGATCTGGAAATGTTCTGGTAATTACGTAAGGTCCTTTGTAATTGTCATCGAATTTTCCTATCTTTGGATTTTTTACTAAATAGATTTTGTCGCAGATTTTAAATTTCACAGGGTTAATTTTCTTGTCGTAATGGGCTTTTGACTTTAGTTTTGCATTCTCAAGATTATCGCGAGCTAGTTTTCGTACTTCCTGCAATTGAGTTGCGAGATTCTTTACATGATCGTCATATGTGAGGATTTCATTCATATATGCGAATTGAGAGGGTAGACGAGCTTCTCTACGTAAGACTATTTGGTACGGAGTGTATTTTGTCCCTTCGTGTACGCTTGTGTTGTAAGCGAAGGTTGCGAGTTTGAGCCATTTATGCCAATGCTTTTTATTGGTATAATGCTTCAGGTAGTCTGTGAGAACTTGGTGACTACGTTCGAGGGATCCGTTCGATTGCGGGTGAAAGGCTGTTGTTTTAATTTGCTTGATTTTTAAGACCTTTGTTAGCTGTTTCATCACTCTTCCGATGAAAGCTGCTCCTTGATCGGTCAAAATTATTTTTGGACAGCCAAATAGGCATATAAAGTCTGTTACTAATGCGAAAGCGATTTCGTTCGCAGTTGCGCTAACGAGAAGTATTGCAAAAAAGAATTTAGAGAGATTATCTTGGATTGTGAGAATAAAACGATGACCTTGCTCCGATTCTGGTGATATTGGTCCAACTATGTCCATTGCGATTTTATCGAATACGTTGAGAGGTGTATCCGTGAGGATCATAGGTTGTTTCGTTTTGACTCGAACTAGCTTTCTTCTTTGGCAGCTTTCGCATTGTCTGATATAATCTTCAACTTGTTTCTTGAGATTGTCCCAAAAATAGTTTTGGCGAATTCTATTGTAAGTTTTCGTAACGCCTTTATGACCTGCAATCGGGGATTCGTGGCATTCTTTTATTATACCTGGCCTGTCTTCAAGTGGTGGTGTAATAATCTCGTCTTTGCAAATTCCGATTTGAATGTTTGTGTTGGCGAAAGTTTCTCGGATAATGTTCTTGATTCTTACCCATGAGGAATGATCAAGGTTACTTCTTTTTTCAGATACAGAGGCCGATTTGATTTTTAATTCGATCATTTTAGTTTTCAGATTTTGTATACATTTGGTGAAATTTTCTTGAATAAGGGGTGACGAATCGTTTTCCTGAATGACTAGTGCCAAAGTCTTCTTTTTCTTCTTTCCTGACACTAATACTTGTTCGACTTCTAAGGTGACATCTGGTGATAAATTGAGGAAACCTAATTCTATTAGTCTTTTCCCAATTTCGTCTGAAACTGTGCCATCAGCAGCAATAAAACAGAGATAATGATTTTTGGTCATTTCCAGATTATCGTTTGTTTCGATAACATTGACGAAATCCGAATCGGCATTTTCGTCGCTGCTTGAAAGGTTATTTATGACTCCACCTGCGACTGCAGGGGTCTGATTTTGCTCAGGGACGACGGTTGTAATGACCGGAGAAAGGGGATAATGAAATTCGGTACTTTTTGCACGTTCGTTGTCTGAGTCTTGATTTTCTGTTTCTTGAATTACGATTTCGTACTCTGATTGCTTATCAGTTTCTTTAGTTGATAATTTATTAATTTCGTCATCAGATGATAGTTGAGTGTTGTTTTCCAGAATTGTTACGTTAACGTGTTCTAACGATTTAATTTGTTCACTTTCCGGAATAATTTTTTTGTCATTCCTGATTATAGGAGAATTGTCTTCGATTTCATTCGTTTGAGTCTGTACAGTCGTTGAAGCTATGTCTGAAGTTATCTCGGTTGCTTCATCAATCGGTTTTTCAACGAGTTTTTTCTGTCGTACACGTTTTTTCGTTTCGTGCGTGTGTTCTCCTGTCTCTGTACAGTACATGCATTGTCTTGGTTTGCGAATTCTTGTCGACCTACGGACTGGTTCTAGTGGTGGTTTTCTGACCCTTTTTTGTTTAGGAGGTTCTGGAATTTTCCAAGGAACTATGGCCTCGGCTTCAGTAGGAATCGGTATGAAATTTTTACTTAATTGCTTGTCTACCGATGATTTCGATATTTTTGGGTTTTGCGTAGGCACAACGTCGTCAACTGTTCTTTCACCAGCTGTCAGAGGGTCTGAATTTAATTTTTGAGTGATATTTGGATTTCTAGGAGAAACTCTATCTTCCGATCTTTTCTTTCTGACAGGCTGAGGTACTTTTGGCACAAATGCAGAAACAAAAACATCCACAGTTTGTCCACCAGACGTAAGAGGTTCCGAGGTTATTATTTGTGTTTTTTGTCTAACACGTCTTGAAGGAGATGGAGTGAATTCCGCTGATTTTTGTGAACGCTTTTCGAGAATTTCTTGAGCTAGGCTACGTTGGAAATGATTCTTTCCTTGAACATTACGGTTTTTCACTACTGGGCTTACCTGCGGATTAACGTCAGGTTTATTGCTGGGCCCTGGTTGAGGAACGTTCGTATAGTGGGTTATTGTGTCTGCCATCTGTTTCTCAGGAGTTTGAGTGCTTATAAGCATTCTAAAGGATTCATTGACCTCGTCATCCATTTCCATGTCTGAACATGAAATGGATTTTTCTCCAGAGGTTTTTGCAGGAAACACTTGGGGTATATTTTCCTCGTGCTCGTCTGATGAAGACGAAGATTGGCTTTTCGAAAGATTTTTAAATGGTAAGTATCTCCTAACACGATCTTTCCTTTTTACTAAGACTTTTCATTTTTGCTTATCGTAAGCTGAATAAAGTGCTTGACTTTCAGAATTCTCTACGGGGAATTCTTGATTAGATTTAAGATTTTGCGATTTTGTCTTTAAACCTTCTAAAGCGCTTTTGTGAGGTTCTGAATAATGTCTTTGACGGTCTAAGTTTGCTGATTCGCGTTCTAAAGGATGTTCTGGATTTTGAGTTTTCTGATGCTCTGGCAGATGTTCTGAATTCGTATTTTCTTGATGTTCTGACGGATGCTCTGAGTTTTTGCTTATTTGATGCTCTGAATTTTTATTTACATGATGCTCTGAGTTTTTGTTTACTTGATGCTCTGAATTTTTATTTACTTGATGCTCTGAGTTTTTGTTTACTTGATGCTCTGAATTTTTGTTTACTTGATGCTCTGAATTTTTGTTTACTTGATGCTATGAATTTATTTTAGACGAGTTCATATCTTTGAGTTCTTGATCTGATATCTTTTCCTCACTAACTTTCTCACCAAACAGTTGATCAGGCCGCTGATGTGAATTTAGGTGTTCGTCTATTTTACCCGGATTAACGCACGAGTCACTTGAATTTTCTGTGTCGCTATAATCCGTTAATTGTGGCGATAACTTGGAATTAGAGGGTGCCACTGGAATTTTTACTTGACTCAAATTAGAAACTTTCGGTTTCTTTCTATTTTCGCTTGAATTTGTGGAGAAAGGGTGAAGTCTAGCCACACCTGGGTTTAAATTGAGTATTTCCCCCCCCCCCCCCCCCGTATCTGTTTCTGAGATACGCCATTTGAATTTGATAGGGAGAATGATTGGGTTACGCGATAATGCGTCAGCGTTGGTGTTTATTCTTCCCGGTTTGTACTGAATTTTGTAATCGAATTCTTTTAATCTTTCTCTCCACCTTAATACGCGTGAAGTAGGGTCGTTCATGGAGTTGAGCCAAACTAAAGGTCGATGGTCGCTTAAAAGGGTAAACTCCCGACCGTAAAGATATGGTCTAAACGTTTTCAGTGCGTAGACTACTGCGAGCATTTCTTTTTCAGTGGTGGAATAATTCTTTTCAGCTTTGTTAAGGACTCGAGAGGCTGCTGCAACTATACGGTCATTTCCAATTTCACCTTGCGATAGAATTGCACCGAGAGCGACATTGGACGCGTCGGTGGTCACGATAAACGTGTCTGAGAAATTTGGATATTGTAAAATTGGATGAGTACACAGCTTCTCGCGTAATGCTTCGAATGCTAACTGATGTTCTGAATTCCAATGAAATTTAACATCCTTCCTGGTCAAATCTGATAATGGCTTTGCTATTTTCGCGAAGTTTTCTATGAAACGGCGATAATAACCTGCGAGTCCTAGAAATTCCCTGACATTTTTGGGCGTTTTAGGAACGTTGAATTTACTCAAAGCCTCGATATTTTTTGGATCGGGTCTTACCCCTTCCGCTGAAATAAGGTGACCTAAGTATCTTACTTCTGTTCGCAAAAATTCGCTTTTATCAGTTTGAAGTGTTAAATTAGCATTTCGTAAACGTTCGGCAAGTTTTTTGAATTTAGCATTGTGTTCGTCTAGCGATCGAGCGTAGATGACTATACCATCCAAATATACGAACAAGTCAATGCCTTGGAGACCCTTGAGAACAAGGTCCATTAAGCGCTGGAAAGTGGCTGGTGCATTTTTCAATCCGAATGGCATTCTATTGAATTCATAGTGACCGTGAGGAGTCGTGAATGCTGTTTTATGTTTATCTTCTGGGTCCATTTCTATTTGATGAAACCCAGATGCTAAATCGAAAATAGAGAAATACTTCGCTCCACCGAGTTGGTCTAATATATCGGTAATTAGGGGTAGAGGGTAAGCATCTCCTATCGTGACGTCGTTTAGCTTCCTAAAGTCTATGACGAGTCTCCATTTTTTATTCCCTTTCGAGTCTGCTTTCTTTGGAACTATCCACACTGGCGAATTATACGGTGAATTTGACGGCTCTATAATATTTATCTTTAGCAAATCGTTGATTTGTCTTTCTATTTCCGGACGTTGTAACGGTGGATGACGGTATTGACGCGTGTTAATCGGTTTATCGTCTACTGTTCGAATTTTATGTTTGCTAACACTGGTCGATCTAAGAGGTTCGCCCGGTAAGTGGAAGAGATCTGAGTTTTCTTCAACAAGTGTTGTTACTGCTTTGAGCTCTTCATCGTTAAGGTGATCCAAACGCAAGAGGTTTATCACATTTTGTGCACGATTTTCACGCGTCCGTGAAGGTGTCTCATGCAACTTAGCTTTGCCTAAAGCGGAATTACTATTCTCTGGATCATTCTCGTCTGTGCTCATCTCGAATGGATAGAGTGTAACGACGGGAACGTCTACTTTAACGTCTTCGTTCAGGGTGTTGATAGCGTAGAGGTAAGCTTTGCCTTTGGTATTATTAACCAATGCTTCGCCTGCGTAAACGCCTTCTGGAAACGGTATGCGAGGCATATAGCCAGTATCTAGTGCGTTTCCCACTCTAACGAACATGATCGTTTTCTGTCTTGCTTTAAGAAGAAACGATTCTGCGTTTATAAATGGGACGTCTACATCATTGATTCTTACACACCGTTCTTTCCAGTCAATTTTCCCTTTACTATTACCGATTGTCTCATGACCGAGGATTGCATGAAATTCGACAGGTAAATTATTGTCAACAACGTGAAATATTTCCGAATTTCCACAAATAGTGATCTTAATTTCACCAAGAGTTCTTGGTTTGTGCGTACTTGAGATTCCGTATAGTTCGAAAATTACTGAATCATCTATTAAATTTTTATTAGCGATGTTTTGAATTTTAACCAGATTTAATTGGGATCCTGAGTCAGCTAAGAATAATGTATGCTCTTTGATGAAATCTTGAGAGTCTAACATTATTGTTGGTGCGTTGTAATTGTTAGAAACTGTGCTCAGGGTGCAATTAGCCCGAAGGATTTTCTGTGTTGATTTTACGGGTCTTTCGAGTTCGGGTGCGTTTATTGGTTTTGTCCCGTCGACGCACCTGGACGAGGGATCTCTTGTTCGTTTCCCGCTTGAGTTTGGTTAGATTGGTTTTTCTTGTTTTCGTTATAAACTCTTTTACGACAGTCGTTTAGTACGTGTCCCGGTTTTTTACAGTAATTGCAAATGATTTTACTCTTGTTATTCTCGGTCGTTTTTGAATTATTCTGTCTTTCGAGTGCATAACAATCGTCTGTCACGTGATTTGTCTTTTTACAAAAATTGCAAAATTTATCGTTGTTTTGATTCTTTTTCGATTGATTGATCGGTAAGCACGTTGATTGATTCGTGTTTTTTGCTTCAATTGGTCCGATCATTTTTTCAATTTCTGATGCTTTTTGATATATGCTTTCTAATGTTTGATAAACTATGCAAGGGATGTGAGGACGATAAGCGATGTTAATTCCTTTACGAAATTGATCTATTGCCATGTCTCGAGCCCAATCTTTGGCGCCTTGTGGATTTTGCACTTTTGACAGATCTATTGCCTGTCTCGTCTGATTTAGATGTAAGTTGACTCTGCTGTAATACGCAAGCAATGATTCTTTATCTTTCTGTTCGAGGGTGTGCAATTCCGCAAGCCACACAAAAAGTGGTCTCGATGCGATAAATCTGTTTCTTAGAATGTTGATCAAGTCGTTGATTGTTTCGATATTAAAGCTCTCAAGACTTTCGCAAGCGATTCCTTTGCATTTACTTTTCAATAGTGAAACTATTGCTTTTTCTGCGATTATTCTTTCGTATTCGCGAGCTGATTCGCAATAATTAATAAATGTATTTAATGAGCAAGTTTTAGAAGTACCATCGAACTCTGGGATATACCTGGTAAAATCCCGATAATGAGCGTGCAAAGGGTAAGTTAAGTTGTCGCACGTTTCATTAAAATTCGGAGGAATTTGAGGATGTTGTGGATTTTGAGGATCTTGAATATTTTGACGACTAATACGCTCCGCTATTTCTTGAGTTAGTCTATCTATATCTATTGCCGTGTGTTCTTGATTTGGTGGCCTAAATCCACCTGCTGGACCGGCTACTGTGGAAGTTTCCATGTTTTCGGTGTCGTTTGGCATAATGAATTTTTACGACTTACGAGTTGAAGATCTAGCTGAGCGTTGACGCGTGCCGTTGAACCTGCTGTTGAGATGTCGTGTTGAGCCCTCTTGAGATTGCCGCTGCTGGTGTTTTGACCTGCTCTGCGGTGAACAGCTGGTTTATGGCTTCGGTTTCGAACGTTGACCCGATGAATAGTTGTGTTGGTGTGAACCGAGTATTTCGTTTCACAAATTATTTCAATATAGATTGAAGATAATTTATCTTGAGTGTCTTTCACGATGTTCACGAGTTCGATGATTGTTTGAATTATTCACTATCACAGTTTTAATATAGTATTGGGGATAGTGAGTGTAACGATGTTTGGTTACAATAATTGTCCGTATTTATCACGGCTACAGTTTTAATATAGACTTAAAACTGGATTTCCGAATTAATAACGATTGGAAAGAGTTTCTGTTAATTTTCGTTGTTATCCGCAGTCACCGATTTTAATATAAAATTAAAAATGGTGTGATTCACGGTTTTGTGATTTTCGAAGTTTCTGCACGGTTTTCGGCTGCCACCAGTTTTAATATAAAATTAAAACTGGTTCGATGATTTTCTTGAATTCAGATTTTCCGTAAGGTTTTCCGCTGCCACCAGTTTTAATATAAAATTAAAACTGGTATTTTGTGTTTAGAAGTGTGTCCGTTGTTTTTCCGCTGCCACCAGTTTTAATATAGTATTTTGTTACGTCCCAAGAGATGGGATCGTTCGGCTCACGGAGCTTTGAGTTTTGACCGCGATATTTGAATTTGTTTGATCGACGGTTTGAGATTCTTTGATATGATCTCCGTGATTTTCCGATTTACCGATTACTATATTTTAACGATTTAGAATTATCTTTGAGGTAGATCGAGGTTTGAGAGGGTTCTTGACCACAGGAGCCTCGTGGACCCCTTTTTAATGAAGGACGGACACTTCTTTTATTATTAAAAAGAAAATAATAAATGTCTATTTATTCTTGTTGATGTAGTTGACAATTGGTTTAACACTGAATTTTGTTACACTTGTTAACGTTGAATGGTATTCTTGAGTTAGCTATTATTAACATTGGTAGTTATTTACGATTTAGATTTTTATGAGAGTCAGTTTTGTTCTGAGTTTTGCGCACAATTAATTGTTGCCGCAGATTTAAGATTTAGTAAACGAAGTTGATAACTCTGACTCTCGATGCTAACTGACTTTTGAAAATAATAATTTGTGGGTCCTCGGCTAGGAGTTCTTTTGGATTTTCTGGGGGTAGGATGCTGTAGAAGGGATAGATTTTGTTATAGTCAAATATAAGGATTGGTCTAGGAGTCATTAATTTAGAGTCATTAATTTGTGATTGGTTTGTATTTGAAAGTGAGGACTTTTCTGGAAATGTGATTGGAAGAAAAGTCATTAAAATTAGGCTGTCGCCTAGACTTCCTAGAAAAGGGGCGAGATTGCTCTAGATGCAAGTGGTTGCACGTGCACATCTTGACTTGTAGGAGAGCAAGTTTTACGACTTTAGGCGTGTGGGAATATTTTCGGGTGTGCTTGATTTGAGATATCGAGCTTCAACAGTTTTTCAGAGAAAATAATATTAGAGACGATGTAAAGGAGAAACGTTTTCTTATTAATGGTTTTTCGGAGAAATAATATTAGGAATGATGTTAGAGGAAAACATTCATCTTAGATTTAATGTGTTTTTGAGATTTTCTGTAGGGAACAGCTGAACGGTGTTTGGTAACGGAAAGTCGGGTACGCTAGAGCGCACGTGTTACTTTTAAGGACAACGGGTGCTCTGTAAGGGTTTCTGTTGCACTTTGTCTTATGTAATATATAGAGAAATATGTACGATTCGGATTAGAATGTATGCTAAATTCTAATCTGATTGGTACGTATGCAGTTAATATCGACAAATGATGATGTTTGCTAGTTAGCGTACCTACCGATGGTACTTGTTTAATGAAAAAAATTTATGGGGGGCCTAGCGTGAGAGCTAGGACGTAACACCTCCCTCCGTTAGATTGAGCGTCCCGCTCAATTAGATTAAGAATTAGCTTAATCGTGAATTGAGGGCAAAAGATTTGAATCATCATCGTTTGTTGATTTACAGTGAGGTAAGTACAATGTTGATTATTTTTATATGCATAATATAATGTTTTATAAATTTCGCACTGTATAAAAGAGAAGGATTATATTTCATTTTCATCTTATTTTAATTTTTATTATTATTTTTTTAATTTTTTTTTAATTATATATATATATATATATATATATATATATATATATATATATATATATATATATATTTTTGTTAGCTAGTGTTTCCCACGGGTAGTGTACTATCTGATTGGTACATTCGTCCTAGTATGTGAAATGAAATGACCAATAGGATTTTGGTAAAAATGAATGGGAAGGAAAAATGAGAAAAGCGAGTTCGGTCCATTATGAATTGTCTTTGAGACCGTCACTTCACTTTTCGCAGTCCGTCGGACAGTAGCTAGGTGAAGAATCTCTTCGGAAAATTCGTACCAAAAATAAAAAAAAAGAAAAAAAAAAAAGAAAATGTATTCGCAAGGTAGCAGAAAACGCACGCTTGTTCAAGCGGCGTTTGAAATATACCGAATCGCGTACGGCAAAAGCTTATTCGTAAGTATTTTCATTATTAAAAATTTTTTGGTTAACATATATTCGAGGAGGAGAGAGAAGAATAAAAAAAAAACAAACAAAAAAAAAAATTATTCATATATTTTTGTTTCAGCGGGAACTCTACCTCGAGGCAAAGAGGATTAGAGAGGATCGACACGATAAGCGGGCCTCCCTCATGACGATCTGGGATTTGTCACAATATCTTGTAAAAAGTAAGCCTTCCTAATTTAATGAATTAGGAAGGAATAAAGGAAAACCCAAAAAACTGTCTCTATCTTTTTTTTTTTCCTCTTTTTTTTTTTTTTTTTTAAAACACAAACCACACAGAAAAAACAAAAAAAAATTGAGTATATATATATACTTTTTGTTTTTCGGAAGGAGAGGAAAAAGGAAGTTCCTTTTCCTCTTCTTCCTTTTTTTTTAAACCATTTTTGTTACCGACTGATGGTAAGCAAGTTTTCTGTAATTATTTAGGGTCGATTAACATCTTAAATGTTTTCTTTACCGACTTGGCTCGGTTTTGGCTGCCAGATCTGAGTAGCCTGTGCGTCTGCGCGAGGTAGTGGACAAGGAGGGTAAAGGGTTTGTACTTGTCTGTCCGTTGCGTCAGGCATAGGTTCTTGGTTAATAGTCTGCAGGGGTATATCTTTGTCGTTTGTTGTTGTTGTTTGGGTCGTATTCTTTGGTTCTTTGTACAAATGTATGAGAAGCGTCGTTAAAGAGTCCCAAACAGACCCAATAAGCCAAAGGCTCCATCCAAAGACTGAATGTAATGCGTAACCATGCACTATCGTGTCGATGATGAATTTAATTATTTTGAATATCACTCCGATTCCCAACAATGTGGCGCTGAAGGTGCCTACAGAATTGAAGAACGAGTACATTTTACCCCAAACTCTTTCTACAGATTCTTGGATTACTTTGTCATTTAACCAGTGGGTTATTGTTATCCCTTGATCCACTGCGTTTTGGCCTGTTGCTCCGCGAGCAATAGTATTCAATACCGCGTTTCTTTCGATCGGGAACATAATGCTTGTTCTCAAACTCTCGAGATCTTCCGGAGAATAAATTCCACTTTTTGCCAGAAAAGCAGGGGTTATAAATTTCCAAGATGACTTGGTCGTGGTTGAAATCTCTTCTGGGGCTACGGCCCCCACTAATTGTGGTATATTTTGATACCAGTTTCCTTCTATGAAAAACATGGGAGAAAGGAAAGAATTACACTCGATTTGGTGTCCCGTTTTCGTAATGATCCGACTTCTGGGCATCATAAATAATGATTCGTTTCCTCTTTTAATTGCAAATTCCTGGTAACTTTCTTCGGTTTTCCTCAACGTTACTTCGACTGGTACACATTTAGCAAGGCGAACTACTTCTCCTGCTACATGTGCAATGTAGCCCGGTGCATTCATGAATTGATATGCGAATTCGTCCGGTGCTAAAGATGCAAATCCTAAAGTATTACGAAGAACTCGTTTTTCAATTTCGCATTCCTGTTTAATAATATTGTTATAAAGGCTTGTTATTTGATTACCGAAGTGTCTTGCTACGTATACGAATTTAGCATTCATATATGCAAATGTGTTTACGCATGTGTGTGTGTGTGTGCGAAGGATGAGTTCGAATACAGGAATTTACTCCAATTCTATTTGGGAGTAATTCCGAATTTGACTAACGTGGTCAGTCTTTTTCCCTTCCGACGATTACTAGCGCAATACTTGACTAGCTCGCGTATAACGAGTCGAGCAGTTTCGTTATTGCGTCGTCACGGCATTGAAACAAGCCCACACTGTACCGCAAGAGAATAGTGTTTTTTTTTGTTATTATTATTAATATTAATAAAGCGTTGAAAGTTTGTGTTTTACATCGCACGTGTTTTTACCTCGAACAAATCCCATACAACCTTCGCCAGTCCATTTTATAATTTCATTACTTCTGTGTGCACGTGTATGCGATTGCGTGAACATTTTTTGGTCCTTCGAGCCGGATGATTCGAGGTACCTACACGCCAATATCAGTGCAATACGCGATTAAAATTAATAAACAATTTAGCTCAGCCAACAACGCTATATAGTTGCTTCAGTGCAAATAAGAGTGTGGACAGAATAAGTGTGAAAATTCAGCACCATATTGCCTTTTCGCTCGTTCGGTCACGCGAAACGGTGCGAAAACAAAGAGGCCTTATTTACGTACAGTGCTATACTCGTGTTGTGTACAGAGTGCCGCGCTCTCACTCGTTTTGTGACGTCATTCCCAATCATGCTACACGGAGCGCAGGTATCGACTTAAGCTTCCCGCAAATTCGCGAACGAAAGTGTGTGCCACTCGATCAGTGCTCCAACACATCCACGTGCGCTCACCTGTAAGAGGTATCTATACTCGAGTATCGTCGCGCATAGCAGCGTGTGTCTCGCTACGTCGCTCGTCGTCGTAAACAACGATCTCTCTCTCTCTCCCTCTTTCAAATCAAAGGAGAAGAAGAATCGTTAAAACTCAGCAGCGATCCGCTGGTGTTGACCAACACGTGCTCACATATGCCGCGATCTCAGTGACGAATAGTGCGAACAATTTAAGTGTTGTCACGCATTATAATAATTCTCAAATTATATCGATACAAATTCGATAATTTTCACCACAGTACTCACGCAGTCGAGACTGTGCAACAATCACCATGGCGGAGCTAGATGACCTCATCTACTCATTCAACTCAGAGGTTTCGTCGATGTCTCGTCTTCTGATCAACCTGAAGAAGACTGGTCAAAAAAACTTCACCGTGCCTGGATTACAGACTCGATTAGACAAGCTTAATCAATTTTGGAACCAATGCCAGGCACTCGATGGACAAATCTACAAAGCAGCGACAGTCGGTGAGAGAACATCGCACTCGTACTTCGCGGAAGACACGTTCATCAACGCAGAACAAACATACTGGGAGGTTAGCGATTATATTTCTAATGCATTAGCAGCGCGAATCACTCCTCCTGGAGGAAATACCTCCATGGCTGCAGACGGTACGTTCAGAGACGGGGCACGCGGCAGCTCTACTCCGTTGCCTCGCATACCGATGCCAACGTTCTCTGGTTCCTATACCGATTGGGTATCATTTCGCGACTTATTTGATTCTTTAGTCAACAAAAACGAATCTTTCTCTAATGTAGAAAAATTGCATTATTTAAAAGTCAGCATAGAAGGCGAAGCTAGTTCACTCTTAAAAAATATAACCATAACAGACGCGAACTTCCAAGTGGCGTGAAATGCCCTTCTCAAGAGATACAATCAATCACGACACATCATCGATGCTCAGCTCATGAAACTGTTCGATATTCCTGCAGTTGGTACCGAGAATGTGCGTGAGCTGAAATTTTTAAGAGATCAAACTAGCGAAGCTGTTAGTGCGTTATCCAATTTAGAGCGAAACGTGGATACATGGGACGACATTCTGGCTTTCATTACCGTACGTAAACTCGATGCAGTTTCCCGTCGCGAGTGGGAGATGAAAATAGGCGAAAAAGAGGATTATCCCACATATCAGGAAATCCTCAACTTTCTTGATTATCGTATTCGCGCTCTCGAATCGATCTCGTCACCATCCGTGACGAAAGCAAGTAAACCAGGATCAATCGGAAAAGTTAACACGAATTCAGTCAAATCCCATTTATCCACGGAGTCAAAATGCTGCGAGTGTAACGGCGACCATGCCCTTCGTAAATGCGATCAATTCAAAAATAAGAATGTAGAGCAACGGCAAAAGATTGTTCGCGACAAACAATTGTGTTATAATTGCCTATCGAGTCACCATAATACAAAGCAGTGCCCAAGCAAGCATACATGCTTTCAGTGCAAAAAAAAACATCATACGCTGCTGCATAACAGCGAGCATCAAACAAAGAAAAAGAATGAGCAGCCACAGTTGAATTTCCCATCAGGAAACGCGTTAACAAGTCGGCCGGTCGAAGCGTCGACACCGAAGCAAGATTCAAATCAATCGCTCGCCTCCACGAGCGTCGACTCTCATCACGCGTCTCAAAATCTGACTGTCAAGGCTGTCATGTTAGCTACTGCTTGGGTTCGGCTAGAAGCGCCAAACGGGCGGTCTGCAAGGGTCCGTGCACTGTTGGATCAGGGCTCTCAATGCTCATTTTTAACCGAATCAGTCGCTCAAAGTTTAAAAGCACCTCGACAAAAGGTTCACACAATGGTAACCAGCGTTGGAGGATCGGTTGCTGGTGCTGGGCGATCCAAGGTTAACCTCATACTCAAACCTTGTAATAACGATGGCCCGGCACTTCAATGCGAGGCTCTTGTATTTCAAAAATTGACGTCGTACGCACCAAAAGGAACATTGGAGTTCCAAAAATGGAAACATTTAGTCGAGCTTGAGCTCGCAGACCCTGATCCAAGCAGTGTCGACCCCATTCAGCTTATCTTAGGAGCAGAAATTTATGCGAACGTTCTCCGCGAAGGACTGAAACGTGGGTCAGCGGGGTCGCCTCTCGCTCAGCAAACGATATTTGGGTGGGTTTTGTCGGGACCCACAGTAACCACGACCTGCGAGTCGTCGACGGGGCTATCAACCCATTTAGCGCTTTCCGAGTCAAATATTTCGGTAGCTTTGAGACAGTTTTGGGAATTGGAGGAAGTCCCAGCTTGCTCCCCCCTAACAGAAGAAGAAACAAAATGTGAACAGCATTTTGCTGCGACACATCGACGTTTACCAGAGGGACGGTACAGCGTAAAGCTTCCGTTTAAAAATTCGAACATGGTCGACATTGGGGCCTCGAATCGGGTGGCCTTGAATTGGATGCTAAAACTCGAACGTAAATTCACACGCACCCCCGACTTGGCGGCTCCATATTGCGAATTTATGAAAGATTATTTAGACCTCGGACACATGGTACGGACGACTTTTAATTCCCCAGAATCTGATCCCGGTGTATTCCTACCTCACCATCCCGTGATCAAAGACAGCAGCACCACCCGTTTACGAGTGGTATTTAACACATCAAGCCGAACGTCGAACGGCACATCTCTTAACGATCATCTCATGATTGGTCCTAAGCTTCAAACTAACCTTCCAGCAACCATTCTAAAATGGCGTGTACATAAATACGCGTTCACAGCCGACATCACCAAAATGTATAGACAAATCCTCGTCGACCCTGAGGACACGAGATACCAACAAATCGTATGGCGTTCTACACCGACTACACCCATAGAACCATACCGGTTAACAACGGTCACGTACGGAACGGCCTCGGCACCGTATCTCGCGTTACGCGTCCTTAAACAATTAGCTGACGACGAGGAGAAAAACTTCCCCTCAGCCGCAGCGATTGTACGTCAACAATTCTACGTAGACGATGCGTTGTTTGGAGCGAACGATGAAAAAACCGCGACCTCACTACGACTCGAACTCATCGAGTTACTATCTCGCGGAGGCTTTACCCTACGGAAGTGGATGGCAAGCCATCGCTCACTACTAAAGACCATCCCACAAGCTGATCAAGAGGTCACAAAAATCCGCTCATTCGACTCAAGTGAGTCGATTAAAGTCCTCGGTATTGGCTGGGTACCAGAGAGCGACTCGTTCTGTTTCAACGCAACGTTACCAAAACGCGATCAATATACGAAACGCGCCGTGCTATCGGTAACTGCCAAACTATTCGACCCACTCGGGTGGTTATCACCGGTCCTAATCACCGCGAAAATATTAATGCAGGAATTATGGATCGCGTCAGCCGACTGGGACGACGAGCTACCCGCGACTTTAGCGGATGAATGGAATGATTATTGCTCGAACCTGTCTGAGCTCCACGCTGTATCAATACCACGATGGAACCATCTTGAGTCAACCGATTCTCAGTGCCAACTTCACGGTTTCGCGGATGCCTCCACTCGCGCGTACGCAGCGGTAATCTATTTACGAGTAATCGATCAAGACGATAAAGCTCGGATAAGCTTGTTAATAGCAAAATCAAAAGTCGCACCGATTAAAACAGTTAGCGTACCGCGCCTCGAGTTATGCGCTGAAGCACTGCTCGCAAAACTCATCAAATACGTTTTAGATACGATGCAATTCACATCGTACACAACTCACGCCTGGACGGATTCGACGGTGGTTTTATCATGGCTTAAACAGCATCCGTCAACATGGCCGACGTTCGTTGCCAATCGAGTCGCGTCAATTCAAACCCAACTTCCAGACGTCAAGTGGGGCCATGTACCAACCGCGCAAAACCCCGCGGATTGCGCGTCACGAGGTCTCACTGCATCGGAACTTCACGATCACCATCTTTGGTGGCATGGGCCCCCGTGGCTTCAGTTAAACGAAGAAGCTTGGCCGCGTGATCCGGAACTGTCAATTGACCGCGATATGCCATCAAAAAAAACCGCACATATCGCGACAGAACCATTCCCCATGTGGGAAATCGCGAACAAACTATCTTCGTGGCCAAGACTCTTACGAGTCACTGCATATTGTATGCGCGTCGTGGCGCGCCACCGGCAGATGCAACTTCCGCACGACGTGAAACTCTCTGTTGATGAAATCGTACATGCGAAACACCCTTGGATCAAAGCGGCTCAATCAGAGCACTTTAGCGACGAAATCGCGGCGATAAAGGCGCAGCAATCGGTATCCAAACGATCACGGATTCGGGCGTTAAATCCATTCCTCGACGAATATGGCATTTTACGTGTCGGAGGTCGACTTCAAAGATCACCCTTGTCGTTCAACGAAAAGCACCCGATAATATTGCCGAGACACCGCATTACTACTCTAATCGTGAACAATGCCCATCTACGGTCTTTACATGGTGGGCCTCAGCTCACAAACAGCGTCCTGCGCCAAACGTATTGGATCATGGGACACCGATCATTTGTTCGTAATATTATTCACAAATGCGTTACCTGCACGGCGGAGCGTGCCGCGATACCCCAACAAATCATGGGCGACTTGCCGGCCGCTCGAAGTACTCGAAGTCGACCATTCTTACACAGTGGCCTCGACTATGCCGGTCCATTTCAAGTTCGCACATCAAAAGGTCGCGGGCACAAGTCACACAAAGCGTATCTTGCATTATTCGTGTGTCTGTCGACTCGAGCGATTCATCTCGAGCTCGTGTCTGATTACACGTCGGAAACATTTCTCGCAGCGTTTCGTAGATTTGTGTCACGTCGGGGGCTCCCATCCGACCTGTATAGCGACAACGGCACCACGTTTGTCGGCGGAGATAAAGAATTGCGTAATGCGTTTCGTGCCGTGGTCCAAGATCCGAATGTCGGAAACTTACTCGCCACCGATCACGTCAACTGGCATTTTATCCCTCCAGGGGCTCCACATTTTGGAGGTTTATGGGAGGCGGGTGTCAAATGCACAAAACATCATTTGCGACGTGTTCTGGGTTCAAAGACGCTAACGTTTGAAGAACTCACTACCCTCATCGCACAAATCGAGGCGTGCCTTAATTCGCGACCTATAGGTCCCTTAATTACCGATCCGAGTGCATTCGCGGTACTAACGCCCGGCCACTTTCTCATAGGGGCCCCTCTGACAAGCGTTCCGGAGCCCACAGTCCTCGACCTCAAGGAAAACCGATTGACTCGATGGCAACTCGTTCGACAGACGCTCGAGCTATTTTGGAAACGCTGGTCCAGCGAATACCTTCACACTCTTCAAGTGAGAACCAAGTGGAGACAGCCTATGAAAAATGCACAGATCGGGGACCTTGTGTTAATTCGAAACGCCAATCTACCGCCGTCAAAATGGCTCTTAGGTCGCATCACCGCATGCCACCCGGGGCCGGACGAGCGTGTCCGCGTTGTCACCATAAAAACTGCAAACTCCGAATTAAAGCGTCCAATCACTCAAATCTGCGTCCTTCCGATTCATTCGTCTGACTCCCCGCCGACCTCCGACAAGTCGTCCAGTACCGATTTATCTTTTCAGGACTGTACGGACACCAAAAGCGAGTCATCTGACAGCCAACTCCTCGAGTAAAAACCACCCTTTGGTAGACGTTCGGTGGATCGCGAGCGCACAACGTCGAATACTGCCCTAGCGTCGGCATAAAATTATCCGTACCACCTAAGTTCTCTCATAAGCAAAAAAAATCAAAATGTCAGGTGCTTCGAAACCATCATCCAGTGCTTCAATAAATAATAAAGCCAGTGCTTGGTTATTGCCTCTCCGCCACTATGTCATGGCGGGCGGCGCCTCAAAAAAAAAAAACCAGACTAAAATCCTTATCGCAACCAACCCCCTGAAGGGTGGTTCGATCACTCTTCCACAACCACAAGGTAAAAGCAGATTATCGTTCTGTTATACGAGGCGGGCGGAATGTTTACGCATGTGTGTGTGTGTGTGCGAAGGATGAGTTCGAATACAGGAATTTACTCCAATTCTATTTGGGAGTAATTCCGAATTTGACTAACGTGGTCAGTCTTTTTCCCTTCCGACGATTACTAGCGCAATACTTGACTAGCTCGCGTATAACGAGTCGAGCAGTTTCGTTATTGCGTCGTCACGGCATTGAAACAAGCCCACACTGTACCGCAAGAGAATAGTGTTTTTTTTTTGTTATTATTATTAATATTAATAAAGCGTTGAAAGTTTGTGTTTTACATCGCACGTGTTTTTACCTCGAACAAATCCCATACAACCTTCGCCAGTCCATTTTATAATTTCATTACTTCTGTGTGCATGTGTATGCGATTGCGTGAACAAAATGGGTCCATGTTAATTACTGATAATTTCAGGCTTGGGAAGTTGTCACCGTCTCGTAGTTCTACTATGAATAGTTTCGGATGTTCTGTTTTTACAAGTTTATATCCGCATGCTACAACAAATCCTCTAGCGGCCAATGCGAAGGTTATATCTGTCGATGTGATTGAAAATATTTCCTCTCCGTTTAATGCATCCTTACTGTCTTTGATTTTCTCTGCTTTTCCGTAAAATAAAACTTCGTATTTCCCAAATCCGCAGGTATCTGTTGGTATAGGGCTCCATTGAGTATAACCCCCTTCCCAATCTATGCATGTACCTGAGGTATGTTTGCATCGGGTACCGGATCGTAAAACAACTTCGTTCAATTCAATGTTCACTTTTGCTTCATATTCGTATAAGTTTATGAATGGTTGACCCGTAACTAACACATTATTCCAGTTACCATAAGGATCTGAATATGATCCTCCACGACAGTTACCTTCGTAATCTACTGGTCCTGCTATTACGACTGGTCTCGAATTAGATGAATTCACTACCAAGTTATCGAACAAGGTGTTATATGCTTGATAAGCTCTGTTTGCATGAATTTTGGCGCATTGTTCCGGTGAAATATCTTGAAGATATTCCATGTTGCCATTCTTTACTTCTGAATTGTAAGAATTCATTCCGCAATATTTAATTGTTCTATGGATTTCTATTTTACATTGACGAACTTTGATTGCCGAGAGTTTAACAAGTTGTAAGAGTTGGACTTTTACTGTTGTCACTACCGGTTTATGTATAGGGATATCACATCCTCGAATATCCAATAGTGATAAGGTTGTTACATTCATAGCTGGTGCTCCGCAGTCGTAAGCGATTATTGTGTGTCCGGGCTGGAATAACCAGGTCAGGAGAGCGAGAGTGAAAAACATCCTGAATACGTTGACCATGTCCCTGAAAAGGTTCCGAGACGGTGAGTTCATTTGCGATTTCATGGTACAATTTAATGTGCTATTTTCGCCCTGTCACAGTGTATAATTTTGCGCTTTTTGTTTTCTAACTCGATTTCTATATCATTCTGATCTGGAAATGTTCTGGTAATTACGTAAGGTCCTTTGTCATTGTCATCGAATTTTCCTATCTTTGGATTTTTTACTAAATAGATTTTGTCGCCGATTTTAAATTTCACAGGGTTAATTTTCTTGTCGTAGTGGGCTTTTGACTTTAGTTTTGCATTCTCAAGATTATCGCGAGCTAGTTTTCGTACTTCCTGCAATTGAGTTGCGAGATTCTTCACATGATCGTCATATGTGAGGATTTCATTCATATATGCGAATTGAGAGGGTAGACGAGCTTCTCTACCTAAGACTATTTGGTACGGAGTATATTTTGTCCCTTCGTGTACGCTTGTGTTGTAAGCGAAGGTAGCGAGTTTGAGCCATTTATGCCAATCCTTTTTATTGGTATAACGTTTCAGGTAGTCTGTGAGAACTTGGTGACTACGTTCGAGGGATCCGTTCGATTGCGGGTGAAAGGCTGTTGTTTTAATTTGCTTGATTTTTAATACCTTTGTTAGCTGTTTCATCACTCTTCCGATGAAAGCTGCTCCTTGATCGGTCAAAATTATTTTTGGACAGCCAAATAGGCATATAAAGTCTGTTACTAATGCGAAAGCGATTTCGTTCGCAGTTGCGCTAACGAGAGGAATTGCAAAAGAGAATTTAGAGAGATTATCTTGGATTGTGAGAATAAAACGATGACCTTGCTCCGATTCTGGTGATATTGGTCCAACTATGTCCATTGCGATTTTATCGAATACGTTGAGAGATGTATCCGTGAGGATCATAGGTTGTTTCGTTTTGACTCGAACTAGCTTTCTTCTTTGGCAGCTTTCGCATTGTCTGATATAATCTTCAACTTGTTTCTTGAGATTGTCCCAAAAATAGTTTTGGCGAATTCTATTGTAAGTTTTCGTAACGCCTTTATGACCTGCAATCGGGGATTCGTGGCATTCTTTTATTATACCTGGCCTGTCTTCAAGTGGTGGTGTAATAATCTCGTCTTTGCAAATTCTGATTTGAATGTTTGTGTTGGCGAAAGTTTCTCGGATAATGTTCTTGATTCTTACCCATGAGGAATGATCAAGGCTACTTCTTTTTTCAGATACAGAGGCCGATTTGATTTTTAATTCGATCATTTTAGTTTTCAGATTTTGTATACATTTGGTGGAATTTTCTTGAATAAGGGGTGACGAATCGTTTTCCTGAATGACTAGTGCCAAAGTCTTCTTTTTCTTCTTTCCTGACGCTAATACTTGTCCGACTTCTAAGGTGACATCTGGTGATAAATTGAGGAAACCTAATTCTATTAGTCTTTTCCCAATTTCGTCTGAAACTGTGCCATCAGCAGCAATAAAACAGAGATAATGATCTTTGGTCATTTCCAGATTATCATTTGTTTCGATAACATTGACGAAATCCGAGTCGGCATTTTCGTCGCTGCTTGAAAGGTTATTTATGACTCCACCTGCGACTGCAGGGGTCTGATTTTGCTCAGGGACGACGGTTGTAATGACCGGAGAAAGGGGATAATGAGAGTCGGTACTTTTTGCACGTTCGTTGTCTGAGTCTTGATTTTCTGTCTCTTGAATTACGATTTCGTACTCTGATTGCTTATCAGTTTCTTTAGTTGATAATTTATTAATTTCGTCATCAGATGATAGTTGAGTGTTGTTCTCCAGAATTGTTACGTTAACGTGTTCTAAGGATTTAATTTGTTCACTTTCCGGAATAATTTTTTTGTCATTCCTGATTATAGGAGAATTGTCTTTGATTTCATTCGTTTGAGTATGTACAGTCGTTGAAGCTATGTCTGAAGTTATCTCGGTTGCTTCATCAATCGGTTTTTCAACGTGTTTTTTTCTGTCGTACACGTTTTTTCGTTTCGTGCGTGTGTTCTCCTGTCTCTGTACAGTACATGCATTGTCTTGGTTTGCGAATTCTTGTCGACCTACGAACTGGTTCTAGTGGTGGTTTTCTCACCCTTTTTCGTTTAGGAGGTTCTGGAATTTTCCAAGGAACTATGGCCTCGGCTTCAGTAGGAATCGGTATGAAATTTTTACTTAATTGCTTGTCTACCGATGATTTCGATATTTTTGGGTTTTGCGTAGGCACAACGTCGTCAACTGTTCTTTCGCCAGTTGTCAGAGGGTCTGAATTTAATTTTTGAGTGATATTTGGATTTCTAGGAGGAACTCTATCTTCCGATCTTTTCTTTCTGACAGGTTGAGGTACTTTTGGCACAAATGCAGAAACAAAAACATCCACAGTTTGTCCGCCAGACGTAAGAGGTTCCGAGGTTATTATTTCTGTTTTTTGTCTAACACGTCTAGAAGGAGATGGAGTGAATTCCGCTGATTTTTGTGAACGCTTTTCGAGAATTTCTTGAGCTAGGCTACGTTGGAAATGATTCTTTCCTTGTACATTACGGTTTTTCACTACTGGGCTTACCTGCGGATTAACGTCAGGTTTATTGCTGGGCCCTGGTTGAGGAACGTTCGTACAGTGGGTCATTGTGTCTGCCATCTGTTTCTCAGGAGTTTGAATGCTTATAAGCATTCTAAAGGATTCATGGACCTCGTCATCCATTTCCATGTCTGAACATGAAATGGATTTTTCTCCAGAGGTTTTTGCAGGAAACACTTGGGGTATATTTTCCTCGTGCTCGTCTGATGAAGACGAAGATTGGCTTTTCGAAAGATTTTTAAATGGTAAGTATCTCCTAGCACGATCTTTCCTTTTTACTAAGACTTTTCGTTTTTGCTTATCGTAAGCTGAATAAAGTGCTTGACTTTCAGAATTCTCTACTGGGAATTCTTGATTAGATTTAAGATTTTGCGATTTTGTCTTTAAACCTTCTAAAGGGCTTTTGTGAGGTTCTGAATAATGTCTTTGACGCTCTAAGTTTGCTGATTCGCGTTCTAAAGGATGTTCTGGATTTTGTGTTTTCTGATGCTCTGGCAGATGTTCTGAATTCGTATTTTCTTGATGTTCTGACGGATGCTCTCAGTTTTTGCTTATTTGATGCTCTGAATTTTTATTTACATGATGCTCTGAGTTTTTGTTTACTTGATGCTCTGAATTTTTATTTACTTGATGCTCTGAGTTTTTGTTTACTTGATGCTCTGAATTTTTGTTTACTTGATGCTCTGAATTTTTGTTTACTTGATGCTCTGAATTAATTTTAGACGAGTTCATATCTTTGAGTTCTTGATCTGATATCTTTTCCTCACTAACTTTCTCACCAAACAGTTGATCAGGCCGCTGATGTGAATTTAGGGGTTCGTCTATTTTACCCGGATTAACGCACGAGTCACTTGAATTTTCTGTGTCGCTATAATCCGTTAATGGTGGCGATAACTTGGAATTAGACGGTGCCATTGGAATTTTTACTGGACTCAAATTAGAAACTTTCGGTTTGTTTCTATTTTCGCTTGAATTTGAGGAGGAAGGGTGAGGTCTAGCCACACCTGGGTTTAAATTGAGTATTTTCCCCCCCGTATCAGTTTCTGAGATACGCCATTTGAATTTGATAGGGAGAATGATTGGGTTACGCGATAACGCGTCAGCGTTGGTGTTTATTCTTCCCGGTTTATACTGAATTTTGTAATCGAATTCTTTTAATCTTTCTCTCCACCTTAATACGCGTGAAGTAGGGTCGTTCATGGAGTTGAGCCAAACTAAAGGTCGATGGTCGCTTAAAAGGGTAAACTCCCGACCGTAAAGATATGGTCTAAACGTTTTCAGTGCGTAGACTACTGCGAGCATTTCTTTTTCAGTGGTGGAATAATTCTTTTCAGCTTTGTTAAGGACTCGAGAGGCTGCTGCAACTATACGGTCATTTCCAATTTCACCTTGCGATAGAATTGCACCGAGAGCGACATTGGACGCGTCGGTGGTCACGATAAACGTGTCTGAGAAATTTGGATATTGTAAAATTGGATGAGTACACAGCTTCTCGCGTAATGCTTCGAATGCTAACTGATGTTCTGAATTCCAATGAAATTTAACATCCTTCCTGGTCAAATCTGATAATGGCTTTGCTATTTTCGCGAAGTTTTCTATGAAACGGCGATAATAACCTGCGAGTCCTAGAAATTCCCTGACATTTTTGGGCGTTTTAGGAACGTTGAATTTACTCAAAGCCTCGATATTTTTTGGATCGGGTCTTACCCCTTCCGCTGAAATAAGGTGACCTAAGTATCTTACTTCTGTTCGCAAAAATTCGCATTCATCAGTTTGAAGTGTTAAATTAGCATTTCGTAAACGTTCGGCAAGTTTTTTGAATTTAGCATTGTGTTCGTCTAACGATCGAGCGTAGATGACTATATCATCCAAATATACGAACAAGTCAATGCCTTGGAGACCCTTGAGAACAAGGTCCATTAAGCGCTGGAAAGTGGCTGGTGCATTTTTCAATCCGAATGGCATTCTATTGAATTCATAGTGACCGTGAGGAGTCGTGAATGCTGTTTTATGTTTATCTTCTGGGTCCATTTCTATTTGATGAAACCCAGATGCTAAATCGAAAATAGAGAAATACTTCGCTCCACCGAGTTGGTCTAATATATCGGTAATTAGGGGTAGAGGGTAAGCATCTCCTATCGTGACGTCGTTTAGCTTCCTAAAGTCTATGACGAGTCTCCATTTTTTATTCCCTTTCGAGTCTGCTTTCTTTGGAACTATCCACACTGGCGAATTATACGGTGAATTTGACGGCTCTATAATATTTATCTTTAGCAAATCGTTGATTTGTCTTTCTATTTCCGGACGTTGTAACGGTGGATGACGGTATTGACGCGTGTTAATCGGTTTATCGTCTACTGTTCGAATTTTATGTTTGCTAACACTGGTCGATCTAAGAGGTTCGCCCGGTAAGTGGAAGAGATCTGAGTTTTCTTCAACAAGTGTTGTTACTGCTTTGAGCTCTTCATCGTTAAGGTGATCCAAACGCAAGAGGTTTATCACGTTTTGTGCACGATTTTCACGCGTCCGTGAAGGTGTCTCATGCAACTTAGCTTTGCCTAAAGCGGAATTACTATTTTCTGGATCATTCTCGTCTGTGCTCATCTCGAATGGATAGACTGTAACGACGGGAACGTCTACTTTAACGTCTTCGTTCAGGGTGTTGATAGCGTAGAGGTAAGCTTTGCCTTTGGTATTATTAACCAATGCTTCGCCTGCGTAAACGCCTTCTGGAAACGGTATGCGAGGCCAGTATCTAGTGCGTTTCCCACTCTAACGAACATGATCGTTTTCTGTCTTGCTTTAAGAAGAAACGATTCTGCGTTTATAAATGGGACGTCTACATCATTGATTCTTACACACCGTTCTTTCCAGCCAATTTTCCCTTTACTATTACCGATTGTCTCATGACCGAGGATTGCATAAAATTCGACAGGAAAATTATTGTCAACAACGTGAAATATTTCCGAATTTCCACAAATAGCGATCTTAATTTCACCAAGAGTTCTTGGTTTGTCCGTACTTGAGATTCCGTATAGTTCGAAAATTACTGAATCATCTATTAAATTTTTATTAGCGATGTTTTGAATTTTAACCAGATTTAATTGGGATCCTGAGTCAGCTAAGAATAATGTATGCTCTTTGATGAAATCTTGAGAGTCTAACATTATTGTTGGTGCGTTGTAATTGTTAGAAACTGTGCTCAGGGTGCAATTAGCCCGAAGGATTTTCTGTGTTGATTTTACGGGTCTTTCGAGTTCGGGTGCGTTTATTGGTTTTGTCCCGTCGACGCACCTGGACGAGGGATCTCTTGTTCGTTTCCCGCTTGAGTTTGGTTAGATTGGTTTTTCTTGTTTTCGTTATAAACTCTTTTACGACAGTCGCTTAGTACGTGTCCCGGTTTTTTACAGTAATTGCAAATGATTTTACTCTTGTTATTCTCGGTCGTTTTTGAATTATTCTGTCTTTCGAGTGCATAACAATCGTCTGTCACGTGATTTGTCTTTTTACAAAAATTGCAAAATTTATCGTTGTTTTGATTCTTTTTCGATCGATTGATCGGTAAGCACGTTGATTGATTCGTGTTTTTTGCTTCAATTGGTCCGATCATTTTTTCAATTTCTGATGCTTTTTGATATATGCTTTCTAATGTTTGATAAACTATGCAAGGGATGTGAGGACGATAAGCGATGTTAATTCCTTTACGAAATTGATCTATTGCCATGTCTCGAGCCCAATCTTTGGCGCCTTCTGGATTTTGCACTTTTGACAGATCTATTGCCTGTCTCGTCTGATTTAGATGTAAGTTGACTCTGCTGTAATACGCAAGCAATGATTCTTTATCTTTCTGTTCGAGGGTGTGCAATTCCGCAAGCCACACAAAAAGTGGTCTCGATGCGATAAATCTGTTTCTTAGAATGTTGATCAAGTCGTTGATTGTTTCGATATTAAAGCTCTCAAGACTTTCGCAAGCGATTCCTTTGCATTTACTTTTCAATAGTGAAACTATTGCTTTTTCTGCGATTATTCTTTCGTATTCGCGAGCTGATTCGCAATAATTAATAAATGTATTTAATGAGCAAGTTTTAGAAGTACCATCGAACTCTGGGATATACCTGGTAAAATCCCGATAATTAGCGTGCAAAGGGTAAGCTAAGTTGTCGCACGTTTGATTAAAATTCGGAGGAATTTGAGGATGTTGTGGATTTTGAGGATCTTGAATATTTTGACGACTAATACGCTCCGCTATTTCTTGAGTTAGTCTATCCATATCTATTGCCGTGTGTTCTTGATTTGGTGGCCTAAATCCACCTGCTGGACCGGCTACTGTGGAAGTTTCCATGTTTTCGGTGTCGTTTGGCATAATGAATTTTCACGACTTACGAGTTGAAGATCTAGCTGAGCGTTGACGCGTGCCGTTGAACCTGCTGTTGAGATGTCGTGTTGAGCCCTCTTGAGATTGCCGCTGTTGGTGTTTTGACCTGCTCTGCGGTGAACAGCTGGTTTATGGCTTCGGTTTCGAACGTTGACCCGATGAATAGTTGTATTGGTGTGAACCGAGTATTTCGTTTCACAAATTATTTCAATAAAGATTGAAGATAATTTATTTGAGTGTCTTTCACGATGTTCACGAGTTCGATGATTGTTTGAATTATTCACTATCACAGTTTTAATATAGTATTGGGGATAGTGAGTGTAGCGATGTTTGGTTACGATAATTGTCCGTATTTATCACGGCTACAGTTTCAATATAGACTTAAAACTGGATTTCCGAATTAATAACGATTGGAAAGAGTTTCTGTTAATTTTCGTTGTTATCCGCAGTCACCGATTTTAATATCAAATTAAAAATGGTGTGATTCACGGTTTTGTGATTTTCGAAGTTTCTGCACGGTTTTCGGCTGCCACCAGTTTTAATATAAAATTAAAACTGGTTCGATGATTTTCTTGAATTCAGATTTTCCGTAAGGTTTTCCGCTGCCACCAGTTTTAATATAGTATTTTGTTACGTCCCAAGAGATGGGATCGTTCGGCTCACGGAGCTTTGAGTTTTGACCGCGATATTTGAATTTGTTTGATCGACTGTTTGAGATTCTTTGATATGATCTCCATGATTTCCGATTTACCGATTACTATATTTTAACGATTTAGAATTACCTTTGTGGTAGATCGAGGTTTGGGAGGGTTCTTGACCACAGGAGCCTCGTGGACCCCTTTTTAATGAAGGACGGACACTTTTTTTATTATTAAAAGAAAATAATAAATGTCTATTTATTCTTGTTGATGGAGTTGACAATTGGTTTAACACTGAATTTTGTTACACTTGTTAATGTTGAATGGTATTCTTGAGTTAGCTATTATTAACATTGGTAGTTATTTACGATTTAGATTTTTATGAGAGTCAGTTTTGTTCTGAGTTTTGCGCACAATTAATTGTTGCCGCAGATTTGAGATTTAGGAAACGAAGTTGATGACTCTGACTCTCGATGCTAACTAACTTAAGTAATTTTCTTTTGCTCTGTCTCGAGCTCAGAGTTGCTAGATTTTCTGGGGATAAGATGTTATGGAAGGGATTGATTTTGTTATATTTATATACGAGGATAGGTTAAGAAGTCTTTAATTTTGGTGTCGTTAATCTGTGATTGGTTTGTATTGGAAGCGAGGACTTTTCTGGAAATGTGATTGGAAGAAAAGTCATTAAAATTAGGCTGTCGCCTAGACTTCCTAGAAAAGGGGCGAGATTGCTCTAGATGCAAGTGGTTGCACGTGCACATCTTGACTTGTAGGAGAGCAAGTTTTACGACTTTAGGCGTGTGGGAATATTTTCGGGTGTGCTTGATTTGAGATATCGAATTTCAACAGTTTTTCAGAGAAAATAATATTAGAGACGATGTAAGGGAAAAACGTTTTCTTATTAATGGTTTTTCGGAGAAATAATATTAAGAATGATGTTAGAGGAAAACATTCATCTTAGATTTAATGTGTTTTTGAGATTTTCTGTAGGGAACAGCTGAAGGGTGTTTGGTAACGGAAAGTCGGGTACGCTAGAGCGCACGTGTTACTTTTAAGGACAACGGGTGCTCTGTAAGGTTTTCTGTTGCACTTTGTCTTATGTAATATATAGAGAAATATGTACGATTCGGATTAGAATGTATGCTAAATTCTAATCTAATTGGTACGTATGCAGTTAATATCGACAAATGATGATGTTTGCTAGTTAGCGTACCTACCGATGGTACATGTTTAATGAAAAAATTTATGGGGGGCCTAGCGTGAGAGCTAGGACGTAACAAGCCAACGTTCGTTGTTCGACACGGAACAAGTTTGTAACTGTTATTTTCTCGAAAATGTTAACGCCGTGAAAGAAAAATGTGAACTCAATTCAGTTAGCTCTCTCACACTCACGTCCATATGGGCCGTCGACATATCGAAAATCATTTTTTCATCGCGATCAGCTGACATTTTTCGCCCGCTCGTTTGCACTGTTTGTTTCATGTGTCCTCAGTCGCGACCAATCAGAAACACGATAGCCACACGAGGCCTTTCTCTGTGTCGTATACATACACGCACGCACATTTCGATCATCGCATAATTTTGCCCGTGCAAAGTTTTTTTTCAGCAATTACGGCATCAATCGGGTTGATTTATGGCTCAATCGAAGGGGGATAACTTAATTAGTCTCTTGTTCAAATTTCAGAACATGAGATTACCCCTGGGCTTCGTAATTCAAGAAAGAGTCTACCCCCACCGTCGAAATCGCTTTATTCAGAGATAATAGACTCGGGTGAGTCCCGGGCAAGCAGACGACGCTGTCAAATATACTTGTCCCGAGACTCTGCCGAGTCTCTTGATGCACGCACACTTCAATCATTGCATAATTTTTCCCGTGCAAAGTTTTTTCTCAGCAATTACGGCATCAATTGGGATGATTTAGAGCTCAATCGAGGAGGGATAGATAACTTTATCAATCTCTAGTTCAAATTTCAAATCATGAGATTGATTTTGGGTTTCATAATTCAAGAAAATGTCTACCCCCACCGTCAAAATCGTTTTATTCAGAGCTGATATAAATCTGCCGAGTCCCGGACCAGCAGACGACTGAGCCGTGCAATGTACTTGGTGCGAGACTCTGCCGAGTCTCTGGATGAATACATTCATTCAATAGAAAATATCAACATATATTCTTTCTTTCAACCGGGAAGTAAACATTATCACCAACGAATTTTTTGGATACTACCTTTATTGAGTCAAAAATGATTCTGTCCACAACGGAGTAGAGCCGTTTCGCCAGTTGAATCGTGACTCAAAAACGTCCTCAACCAAAAACAACGGATAATCTTTTATTCATATCATTTATTATTATTCTAATTATTATTTATACTGTAGCTATTGTTTCTTGTGGCAGTACAAAAGTAGTCAATCCACATTGATACTGGACGATGCCAGAATTTAATTCTCCGAAGCGTCATGAGCGAACTCAGATCCAATTGCTGACTATGATGATCTTGGATATCACAAATTAATTAACTAATTGAACCATACCTTCTCCCAGGAATATCATAACTTTGTTATGTGGAGTAAGTATATACAGGTACGTGTTTATTCCAATTGTTTGGGAATTGACCCATTTGAACGACCCGCCCAAACACGCGCTCACAGCGCGGCACCATCTTCGCATACGGGCTGACGACGAAACCGCTGCCAGCGCGCTTGCGCGCGGTGCGACCAATCGCAAAACGCCACGCACGTGGCGTTCAGGTCTTCGATAGGCCAAACTCCAAGGCCATGACTGTCCAGCCAACGATTCGCTGACAAGTCACTCTCCGCCATCCGCTCGACGAATGAGAAGACGACATCAACCTGGAAGGTGGCGCCGCCACCATGAAGAACGAGGCAACCGAGCTGAACCCATCTTGCCACTTGTTCACCGGCTTTTCAACCAAAAGAACGTGCTCTCCGAGTGTTCAACCTTAATTAACTTTTCTCCACTTCGATCAGCTCTCGCGTGTGTTCATATTGTTCGTAGTGACTCTGCCAATGGATCGCTCGATTCCGTCTGCTCCCTGGCGCATTTTGCTCTCTAAAATAACTCCGAAAGCTCCGAGAAACCGCGACTTTCTCTTGCCCCACAGCGATCACGTGGCGGTGGTACGCACGAAGTGCGATTGAGCGCTCCCTAGACCAACTCGCTCTCCCTGTTCTCAAACAGGTAATAAAGACAATAAAAAGGGTACTCTCCAAAATATATTTGTGTGTGTCTCCATTCATTTGCCCTGAAAAATCTCCCGCACGACTCCACCTCGCCCTCGATCATTTACAGCGGCATTCATCCGGGGCAGATTCCGGAACACCAATCATTGAAAATCAAATTGTAATCTTGTACCCTTAATATCACCTACTCTTCAAAAATTTATAAATTTTTTAAGTATTCCTAATAATAACGACAATATTGTTACGTCCTGGAGATTCGTCCCGATACTTTGCCCCAATAATTATGCCCATTTTAATCGATTATTAACGTAATAAATTACGTTAATAAAATAATTATTCGAAGAGACGAACCGCTCGAGGTCCGTCTCACCTAGCGATAAGAAAACACAACTCAGCAGCGACGAACGCCGTGAGACGATTCACCATGGGAAAATGCTGAAGCATCAATCCAAGAGCATGGGAACCTCGGCCTACGCATTTTCGACTGACTCGGACAAGATAGTCAGAGCCAGTGAGAAAAGTGCAAAAAGGCAGTTAGTGTTCATTCGCGAATCAAACCGATCGGCCCTCCTCCGGCTTTGGTCGCTCCGATAAATAATAAAATCCAAAATCCAATATTGTATCACCGTATCCAACTCGTTATCTTTGAATATAACTTTTATGTTTAAATATTCATCGCGCGGAGTCCCATTTTTATTTTCACCCGCGCGAAAGTATCTGCGAACAACGGTTCCACCCGTTGCTTTCCACTCGTCTCTTTCCAATCGCCGTCGGCTACACACCGGGTGGCCCAAGAACGAGGGATCTACAATTCAGCTGGATCGTTTCGCGGTGTCTCACTCGTCACGTATACCTTAAGCATCAGCGAAAAGGTAAGTGGGTTTTATCCGAAATAATTTTTCAAAAGGACTCGTCTATCAATCGACATCGCTTCAACCCCCGGTCTCTCCCAGCTGACCGAAACTGAAGCATTATTTACGACCACGGTAAGGTAAAATTTACCGGGACGTAACATTTTTGGTGACAGCGGTGGGATAAGGTGTCGACTGATCAGCGAAATCCTTAAGTGATAAACCTGTTCAAGTGCGAAACGCGATAAAAATAAATAAAATGAGTGAAAAGAACGAAAAAATGCCCTTGGCTCGAACGCGCTCACGGAGGAAGAACTGAATCAATTGCATAATCAGTTACTAAACAAACAACGCGAGTTAATCGAAATCGAACAAATTAATAAAGCTCGCGAAGTAGAATACGAAGAAAGACTCATTGAAATTCAAGAGCGGGAACTTGCTGTTCTTGCCGCAGAAAAAAAATCAAAACCTGCAATCGTGAAACGCGAAAATAATGAAGAACTCAGCGATTCACGAGACAATAACTCCGCGTTGCAACGAGAATTACGGGAACTCAGAAACGAATTAGCCGAATTGAGAGCGCGGACCGAAGATATATCGACGGAACCTCCTCCAGTTACCGATTCTTATTCGGGACTAAGTACGCATCTGTCGTTTAAGGACATTCTCGAATCAGTCCCGACGTTTAGCGGCGATAACATCCCAATCCTGAAATTCACTCGTGCGTGCAAAAGAGCGAAAGACATGATCTCGCCACCTCTTGAACCAACGTTTACGCGTCTTTTACGCAACAGATTAAAGGGGCGCGCATACACCGCGATTGAAGACGACACGTTCCGAACCGTCGCCACGTTGACCGACCGCCTCAAAGATATTTTCGGAACCGCGAAATCAGTGAATCAATTCAGGGGCGAATTGGGGAACGTGGTAAAGGGAAAAACGGAGCACGTCCTCGACTACATTAGTCGCGTCAAAGATCTTCATTCGGCGATTTGCGACGGCGAAACAGAATCGTCCGGGCGATTATCGCGAGTGCAAAGGATCGAACTCGAGGAGGAAACGATGGAATCCTTCATCGCGGGACTCCCACCCGATTTTCGCTTACGGTTAAAATTCGAAGGTTGCAGTAATCTAGCCATGGCTTACCAAACCGCGATAAAAATCGAAAAAGAAATGGACCGCGATAAAACGCGTTTTCAAGAAGTTGTCAAAAGCGCGAAAAGTTACGCCAACGCGGCGGGTCAAGGCAAACCAAATTCTTCCAAGTGCGAGCATTGTAAAAAATCCGGGCACGTCGACGCCGACTGTTGGATTAAACATCCCGACAAAAAGCCGCGGAAACCCGAAAACGCCGAAGGTCGCGATTCGGGTAAACAAAATAATAATAATCGGCCCAAAGGGAACGAAAAAACTCGACCGACCTGTACGTATTGCAAACGTACAGGTCACACCGAAAATGTTTGCTACAAGCGACTCCGCGAAACCGAGAATCCGGAAAACGCGAAGCAACCTTCGGCTCCCCAGGGCGCAAGCCGCAAGGACAACGCGAAGCCGCGCCCTGTCAACCCGGTGCAGGCGAACGACGAGTGCGAATCGTCAACATCCGCTTAAATCGGAGTACATTCGTCCCAGTCGTAGAGTTTGAGGGTCCGCAATTAAATCAAAAGACCGAGTTCCTAGTAGATTCTGGGTCTGACCCCAATTTAATAAAAACTCAGGCGCTAACGGACAAAATCAAAATAAATGCGAACGATATCCTAAAATTGCAGGGGAATTACTGACGAACCCGTGTACACTACTATTTTAGATATATTGGGAACTCCGTCAGAGTTTCACGTAGTGGAAAATTCATTCGGAATAAATCAAGACACGATCTTGGGGGCGGAATTTTATGGATTAAATCGAGGTGCAATAGATTGGGACGCGGAAGCCGTAAAATGGAAAGACCGCGCATTACCCTTTAAAAACCGCGAAACTATGAAAATTCCGAGCCGATCGAGTTGCGTGTATTACGTTCGCGTCAAAAATATCGAAATTAAGCAAGGCAATGTTCCGCGTTTGAAAACTGATAACGGGATCTATATAGGCGAAGCTGCTGTGTCCAATATAAATGGCGTAGCGTATATGAGAGCGTTCAATACAACCGAAAAAGACGTGGAGCTCACCGTACCGACGGTGACCTTAGAGGCATTTGAGCTCCTCGACGAAAAATCGGAAAAAGACGGGAATCCACGCGGACCGCCGGGCGACGAAGAAAATTCGCAAGACCCGAGCGAACAATCACGGGAAAATCCTAGTAACGAGCGTCGTAAGCACGACCATAGAGTCCAGACAGTAAAGTCAAAAACAGCCAATAAAATTTCGGTATTCTTGAAAATAAAATCGCTGCTACGACTCGACCATCTTAACGATAAGGAGCGAGCAAGCGTTGAAAAATCAATCATGGACGCGCACGATCTTTTCCAAATTCCCGGAGAATTTTTAAATTCAACAAATGCCATCGAACACAAAATAATAACGACTGATGATCAACCCGTCTTTACGCGACAATATCGCTTTCCGCCAGCGCATAAAGACGAGATCACCAAACAAATCGGCGATTTGATTGACGGGAAAATAATTGAGACTTCGGATTCCCCATATAGCTCACCGTTGTGGATCGTCCCGAAAAAAGCCGATTCACAAGGGAACCCTAGATGGCGGATGGTGATCGATTATCGTAAATTAAACGAGAAAACAATCGGCGACGCCTATCCTCTTCCTAACATAACGGACATCCTCGACCAATTGGGAAGCGCGAAATATTTCTCTGTATTTGACTTAGCGAGTGGATTCCATCAGATTCCACTCCACGGGGAACACGCACAGAAAACGGCATTTTCAACACCGTTCGGGCATTACCAATTTTCGCGAATGCCCTTCGGGCTCAAAAACGCCCCAGTCACGTTCCAACGTTTGATGGACCGTGTGCTGTGTGGACTACAAGGAATCGAACTTTTTGTATACCTCGACGACATTGTATTGTACGCGAGTTCGACGATTGGGACGAATTCCTGGAAATGGCAATGTTTTCGTACATTACCAGCCAGCACGAGGGTACAGGTTTCACGCCGCACGAGCTCGTGTTCGGAAAATTAGCGAGACAACCAGCCAAAAGCGACAGAATCGAAGAACAGGAGCCAACGTACGCGGATACCTGCGAGGACTCTTCACGAAAATCCATGGCCTCCAGGAACTCGCCGCCGAAAAATTACGAGTCGCGAAAGAAAAATCCAAAACGTATTACGATCGTAAACAAAACGTCCAAAACTTTGAAGTCGGAGACATGGTCCTCCTCCTAAAAGAACCTGAAATCGGAAAATTCTGCGACCAATATACCGACCCTTGCGAAGTTCTCGAAATCCTTACTGACTCTAATGTAAAAATTAAACATAGAGGCAAACCTAAAATAGTCCACGCGAAAAAATTAAGGAAGACGAAATTATCGTAAAAATATTTTTGCAGAACGCGAGGAAAATGGGTAAAGGAGACCAGAGGTTCAGCAACATGTTCGTCCTTATCGCAACGCTCGTACTGATTGAAGTGCCGCACGAAATCAAGGGCCTCGTCGGTTACGACTGTGGGGGATCAACGCCGAACGTCACGACTTTATCCTTAAACGACGTTAAACAATGCGACATCCCGTTGAAAGAACCGGAACCAACGCAGACGTACATACAGCTGCTCCAATTGTCAGAATTTTCGGACACCGCGGTAGTTCAATGCCGAGTCGAAATATCTCGCCTTGTGCATTACTGCGGAATGTCATCCTACAACTCATTGGTCGTCAACGGTTTCCAAGAATACCTACACGAACCGGATGAGGCATCGTGCCGTCGCGTACACAAGACCGGAGGTATCCGACTCGGTTATTCAGCGGAAATCCACGGACTTCGACGCAACGATACCACAACGAGAAGCATCACGTTGGCAGGGTCGACGTCGGCGAACGGCAGATGCGAGGGGACCCAGTACAGCGACCCGTTCGGAACATGGAGCGGGGTCTTCGTGCAAGCATCGGTTAAGATATCGCTGTTTAATTACCAAGCGGTGGTCAATCTTCAAGGTGGGAGGATAACGCTCCAATCCGGAACGCAATGCCAATTAGCAGATGGCAACTGTATCGACATCGATGGAAACAACGTATTTTGGAAAACGACGCCACCTGACACGTGTAACTTCGAGATGTACGACATTCTCTACGAAGGGATGGCCTCTAGATTCACAATAATCGAAGATGGATCGCGATTGCCTGACGTATGCACGCTCGTGACCGAACAAACTACGTTCGCGCTAGCTAAAACGCCCGAGTATCTAGTCTGCGGATATAGGCTCGTAAAAACAGAACACCCAAAATTATTTATCCTGGAAACTGAAAAGGGGCAGTCATTCGCCATAAAAAGAAAAATCTCGGTGAACAATCTTGACATGTTTTCATACATCAATTCAAAATTCATCTACGTCGAGAAGCATGTCCGAAAACAGATGAAAAGTCTCTACAAGGACGTAGTTACACAGAGGTGCAACCTCGAAAGGCAAATACTTCAAGGCGCACTATCAATTGCTGCGCTATTGCCAGAAAGATTTGCTCGAACCGTCATGAAGGGCCCCGGTTACATGTCCGTCATCGCCAGAGAAGTTGCGCACATTATCAAGTGCGTTCCCGTCGAGTGCAAAATAAGGCGAACCGAGGAGTGTTACCAAGAGCTCCCAGTTACCTACAGGAACCAGTCGTTCTACCTTTCGGCAACGTCGCAAATGCTCGTAAAATCAGCAACTCAGATAAATTGCGACCCCGTCGTTCCTGCACAATACCAAATCGAAGGGACCTGGTACCGACTCTCGCCAAACCCGATAGAAGTCCTACCACCACAATCTTTGGCGCCACTATCGGAACCAAAATGTAAATATGCATCACCCGGAAATCTAGCAGGTAGTGGCATATATTCCGAAACTGACATCAATAAACTCCGAGAATGAATTATGTTCCCGGCCGAAAAACCGGCCTTACTCAACAACATCGCTCGGGGAACAATAGGATACCAAGTACCAGCCGGTAGCGTATCAATTCGCGAGTTTCTCGACGAGGAAACTCTCAATCACATCGCTCAGAACGCAGCAGCCAAATTCTGGAACGGCTTTATGAAGTTTGGCTCAGCTAGCGGAGGCGTCGTCGGTGTGCTTCTGGTGCTCGCAGCAATCAAATTTATTACCGACACGTGCATCCAGGGATACGCCCTCCACGCGTTGTACGGATGGAGCATACACCTCCTCGGAGCAAAATGGAGCTCGATTACCGGACTGCTCGTCACTTTGGCGCATCGTAAAAATACGCGACGCAACCAAGACATTGAAGCCGGACAAGAAACAGAAGAAAAACAACAAGAAATGACTCCACCCGAACCATCAAACTGAACGCCCTACCCTGAACTACCAACAGCCACGTCAACAACGAGCTTGGCTGGCGTCAACCCCGAGCTCTCAGCACGACTGTTTGCATCCCGTATGTAGAGCTGCAGCATTGCATCGGACTTGAATAAATAAATAAATAAATAATAAAAAAAAATTTTTTGAAAAATATATATAAAAAAATATAGCAGAATTTTTTTTATCATCCTCAATATTTTATTAAAAAAAAATAATAAATAAATCATAATAATTTTTAAATAAATAGGGAAACATTTCCTTTTAATCAAAATTCTGATTCGAATCCAAATCTGAATCAATGCGAATCGGTACGAAATCCTGAAGACAAACAAGCGACCGAGTACGACACGTCGACAGGACCGCCAAAGAAGAAAAACGCAACGACACCTGAAGATCGTGGAAAGGTCAATAAATAAACAAGGCCACCACGAACACAAATTGAGGAAAAGGAAACGAATATATATTCTTTTCACCCAATTACAATTTTTTTTCAATTTTTTTTTCCTCTCTCTTCTCTCTCTCTCTCTCGGGTTAATCACATAACTTCATATAGACGGAGGCGAGAGAAGACGCGAAGTGACCCGGAAACAGCCCCGGAACCACGTTCGCCTGCAAGCAGAAATAAAAACCAGCGTTAAATATATTTAAATAAAAAAAAAAATAAAAAAAAAATAAAAAAAAAAAATAAAAAAAAAATAAAAAAAAAAAATTGAGATAAAATAAATAAATCTAATTTTTTTTTGCCATAAAATATTTCCACAAAATGATAGTAAACTTACCGAGGAATCACCACCAGAGTTCTTCCGGCTCCCAGAATAAAAGGGTGAACCCCGGATCCTCCTCGATCCACGCTTCGCGCCGCTGTCGCATCATAAATTTCCAATATCGCGCCTCCCCCACCTGCCAAGCGAGCCTCGCGATGTCAGCAAGCAGGTACCGCGTCGGTCCACACTTGTACAGCAAACGAAGATGGAGCTACGAAACCAAAACACGATTTAGAAAAACACTAAGTCCACACACAAAAAACACGAAAACACAAAACTCGGAACTCACAGCGAGATTTTGACCAATAATGTAGCGCCGATAATCCCAGTTGATTCGGTGGTAGAATGGGCCCCACCGGTACAAAGTTGGCGCACGTGGATCCATTTTTACGACATTGCGTTAACGCGAAACTGGCACTCGAGAAATAAGGGAACGGAGATGAATGATCTCGTACGCACCAGATCGAAGACTGAGGGGCCAACAGGCCATACGAAGATAACCGGCGCGGCTCGGCGCGCCGGTTATCGCAGTAGCATAAACAAACAAAAGTCGAAAGCGAAGTGCCTTACAATGTAGCACGAAATAAAGGCCTTTCGTATGGAACGATGACGAGCCGTCGTTCACGCGACGCCTCGAAATAAAAGATATATTTTAAGTGTATTAAAATAAGACAGCAAAAATCGAAACGAAACTCTACGAACGCTTTCCTCATCGAACGCTAAGCCCAAGCATAGCGTTCTTCTTAAAGGGGGGAGGTGTTACGTCCTGGAGATTCGTCCCGATACTTTGCCCCAATAATTATGCCCATTTTAATCGATTATTAACGTAACAAATTACGTTAATAAAATAATTATTCGAAGAGACGAACCGCTCGCGGTCTGTCTCACCTAGCGATAAGAAAACACAACTCAGCAGCGACGAACGCCGTGAGACGATTCACCATGGGAAAATGCTGAAGCATCAATCCAAGAGCATGGGAACCTCGGCCTAGGCATTTTCGACTGACTCGGACAAGATAGTCAGAGCCAGTGAGAAAAGTGCAAAAAGGCAGTTAGTCTTCATTCGCGAATCAAACCGATCGGACCTCCTCCGGCTTTGGTCGCTCCGATAAATAATAAAATCCAAAATCCAATATTGTATCGCCGTATCCAACTCGTTATCTTTGAATATAACTTTTATGTTTAAATATTCATCGCGCTGTTGCGCCGAATGTCGCAACCAAATTCCTTAAACGACGATTTCACTTGCAACGAAGCATCGTCAGCAAACAGGCCATCGACCCGCCAAGCACACCTCGCATGAAACGCGCCAAAGCGAGCGAGGTCAAATCAAATGCTGACGATCACAGACTTCGCAATCGATCGTCCCGTTCAATGAACTCATTGGGAAATAATCCCAAGACATCGGTACGATCGATTGACCAATAATTACCACCTCCCTCAATTATTGTAAAACCCCTAATCCAATAAAACCAAGGACTCCCTGCTACTCGAGCAGTCTGCGATCCGACACTGAACGTGTCTGATCATCATCGCACATATTGGTCTTAAGGGTCATAACCCGATTGTAACAAACACCTTTTAATAAACTTACTTAGAGTTAAAACTAAAAGTATTGAGTTGGAGATTGACTCAACCTTGGCAACATCCCGAACTATTCTCGTCCTTGGCAAACTCGTCCCCACGTGACGATTTGCGGGCACAACATTGGTGGCAGCGGTGGGATTGCCACAACTCAAGAACTCGACTACACTCTGAGGTGAAAAGGAAATTTTTACACACCGCCAGAAGGACGACATCTGTCAAGTATCCGCGGATCAACCGAACGAGGACAACGGGCGCCCAAAGCTGTTCAAATTCGACACCCGGAGAACGACAACCGTCTACCCGAAGAGCGGACCAATCGACCAAGCAGATTCACCATTTCGAGAGAAAACTAGCTAGAGGATCAACGACCAGCATGCAGATCTACCAGATCATCATACTGTAAGTGACGGAACTATTTCTTTTGTAACCCGCCAAAACCAGTTGCGAAAAACGGCGAATCAAACAGCTACGTATGTCCAACGACTAGACTCATTTTTCAATCGTAATCTCACTTTTACACGTTCCCCAAAATTAGAACATTCCCAATCAGTTAAAAACATCAAGCGCAGTCAGAGCACAGACACCCTAAACCAGTCTCTCGACTCAGAAGAATCTTTTCGAGACGCGGAAGAAACCGAAAGTTTCAGTAGAACCGATTTGCCAGATCTTTCTCTGTCTATTATCCCCCATAACGTCACAATGCCGGACCAATCTGTACTCATAGTCGACCCAACCACTGGTGCCGGAGGTACTTCAACCACAACCGATCCCCCTGTCACTCCCCCAAGGAGACCCAGAGGCATGCCCTTAAGCGAGGCACGAGCGTTAATTCCAACTTTTGACGGCGATAACCCTAGACGAGCAAAGAGCCTCCTCGACGCGTACGAACTAGCCCATAGCCTAGTAGACGACAGCGACAAATACACCCTTTTAAAAATTGTATTGGCAACCAAACTGACAGACGACGCACGGGAAGACATCCGTTATAAAAACGTAGAAACTTACGAGGCTTTTAGACAGCACATAACGGAACGATACGGGGTAAAAAGAACGGTAGAAGCTCTACAAGTAGAGATGCATACGTGCAAACAAAACCATAACGAAAGCATAGCAGAGTTTGGTAAAAGATTACAAGTTCTCACAATGGAACTAATAGAAGCAAGTATAGAAAACGAATCTTCAATAATGGAAAAACTCGCGGTAGAACGCTACGTCAGAAAACTAGCGTTATCAAATTTCGAACGAGGACTCAAAAAAGAGTATCAACTCCTCGTCAAAGCCAAAGGGTACCCAGATCTAACTTCTGCAATAAAAGGGGCCCAAAACGAAGAAATAGTCCTGCAAGGCTACGAATCCGTAGCGAAACAGACGCACCCCGAGAGGCGTCATGAATTTTGCCAAAAGTGCAAAAAACCAGGTCATTCGGCCAAAGACTGCCGAAGCTCGAATTTCAACGGACGAAGCAATTTACCCGTTCCGACAGGTAACATAGGGGCAATAACCTGCACCTACTGCAAAAAACCAGGTCATCACTGGAAAGAATGTCGCAGTAGGCTGTATAAACAGCAAAATCAGCAAAACAACTCTGGTCAACGCCAAAATTACTCGCAGCGAGGTTCCGGACGGAACCGGGGAAACTTCAACGGACGGGCAGGTTACAACAACCGTAACAACAACAACGGCAACAACAACAACAACCGTAATAACAACGGTCCCCGCGCTTCAACAAGTGAGAGCACAAGCGACCAGAATAAGACCACAGTGGGGTCATTCACGGTCAATGCAATCGAGGCTCACGAAAATTTCACCGTCAGCACAATTTCCGAGCAGCGAGCTACAGGTCAGCTCAAAAGTACTGGGTCAACCGCGAACCCAGCAAGCGTTCAAATACACGCTTTAAATCCTGAAGATTCAGCAAGCGATTTCTACATCGCATCACCGCAGGCAACTGAAAAAATTCTCACGTTAAAAGGCGACACAGGAGCACAATGCTGCTTAATCAAGAAAAGTGCCATCCACCCCGATACCAAGGCGTACAACGAGACGCTGGAGCTGAAAGGGGTAGGAGGAAAAACTTTCCACGCTTCATGCAAAGTGGAACTGGTGTTGGAAACACCAGCTGTCAACGTCCGCCATGGATTCTTCGTCATCGACGACGGGATCGGGATCAATACCGATGGAATCCTGGGAAGGGACTTCATAAAAAGGCACAATGGACATATTAGGTGGCCGTTCAATCAAAATTTACGGACACACCGAGCCACTAATCACCGGGGACGGGATATTAAAATTGCCAGCCCGCTCCGAGAGCGTGCACTACGCCAAAACCAAAAAACCAAAAAAGGTAGGTTGCGTAGTAGCCACGGAAATATCGCCAGGCATCACAATAGGCGGAAATATCGCCGCAACAGGACTCGCATGCCCGATTATCCTGAGGAATGCCCTGGAAGAAGAGGTCGTAATAAACCGACCCACCGTGGAAATAGAAGAATTCCAAAACGAACCCGAAACGGACTCTAAAGCAGAAGAAAAAACCCCAGCGATCAACACGATCAGCAAAGAGGAAAGGCAAGAAAAACTGTGGAAAGAGTTGGGAAGTCAAGCACATCTCAACAAGGAAGAAGAAGAATTCCTAAGAGAGTTCAGCAAAGAATATTCTGACGTATTTCATCTCGAGGGAGAAATACTCGGTACCACAGATCTTGTGAAACACCGTATACATACACGGGAAGGCACCGTGCCGGTAAATATACGGCCATATCGGTTGCCAGAAACGCAAAAAACCGAAGTGATGAGTCAAGCACAACAGATGCTCAAGGACGGAATCATACGTCCAAGCAAAAGTCCATGGAATGCGCCGCTACTGGTCGTTCCAAAAAAGGCCGACGCCGAGGGTAACATCAAGAAGAGAGTCGTAGTAGACTTTCGGAAGTTAAACGAGGTTACAGAAGGAGACTCATATCCACTGCCCAACATTGCCGAAATATTGGACCAGCTGGGCCGAGCCAAGTACTTCACGACGCTCGACCTTGCCTCTGGATTCCATCAGATCCAGATGGCTGAGGAAGACAAACAAAAAACAGCCTTCTCAACACCTATGGGCCACTACGAATATAACCGAATGCCCTTCGGACTAAAAAACGCTCCACCCACATTCCAACGGTTAATGGACGCAGTTCTGGCCGGACTTCAAGGGTTGAAATGTTACGTCTACCTAGACGACATCGTCATCCACGGCTCGTCCTTCGAAGAGCACAATAAACGATTACGAGAAGTATTCGACCGGCTGAGGGAAGCCAATTTAAAGGTCCAGCCGAAAAAATGCCATTTCTTACGAAAAAAAACTCAATATTTGGGTCACATCATCACCGAGGTGGGAGTGAAACCCGATCCAGAAAAAATAAAGGCAGTAAAAACATTCCCTGTTCCAAAAAACGTCAAAGAATTACAATCATTCTTGGGACTGGTAGGCTACTACCGCAAGTTCATACAGGATTTCGCAAAATTAGCAAAACCACTCACCGAACTTATAAAAAAGGAGAAAAAATTCGAGTGGACAGAGAGCACACAGCAGGCTTTCGAACAATTGCAAGAAACGCTGAGCACAGCACCTATATTGCAATATCCCGATTTTACCAAGCCATTCGTGATTACCACGGATGCTTCGGATAAAGCAATTGGAGCCATCCTTTCACAAGGACAAATAGGTGACGATCTACCTGTTTGCTACGCCAGCCAAACACTAAACAAGGCAGAAAGGAACTACTCCACGACAGAAAGGGAAATGCTAGCCATCGTATGGGCCGTCGCGCAATTTCGCCCATACATATACGGTACGAAATTCATTATCGTAACCGACCACAAACCCCTCACCTGGCTCTTCAATGTAAAGGACCCAGGATCAAGGTTAATGAGATGGAGAATCAAACTCGAGGAATACACATACGAAATCGAGTATAAGGCCGGAAAAAAGAATACCAATCCAGATGCACTCAGCAGAATCTACGCGATAATGCTGACTCAGGCCGAGCAACGCGACTCGACCGAGAAACGAGGACGGGGAAGGCCGCGCAAGGTCGCGCGAACGCCGCCATCATTCGCAACAGGCCCCGCCCCACAAAGCGCTCCGCCATTACTCGCTACAGGGCCCGCCTCACAAGACGCTCCGACTACGAAACAAGGACAGAGCGAAAACAAGCGAGAAAAACAGCCGTCAGCAGAAAACGCAACTCCGGACACGAGCGAAGGAGAAAGCGAGAGCGAAGACGAGTCATCCGACTCCGAACGAAAACGGACGTGCCCGAGCGAGAAGGAGAGAAAAATAATATTAAAAGAGTATCACGACGCACCACTCGGTGGACACCCAGGCCAGAAAAGAATGACAGAGAGAATAAAAGAAAAATACAAGTGGCCGGGAATGGTAAAGGAGATACGAGAATACGTATCAGCGTGCGATAAATGTTAGCGAAACAAATTAGCGCGAACGAAAAATGCACCGATGATAATTACCGACACCTCAGAAAAAGCGTTCGAAAAATGTGCAGTAGATATAGTAGGGCCTTTACCCGAAACAGAAAGAGGAAACGAATACGTCCTCACCTTTCAAGACGCGCTTACAAAATACAGCGCAGCCGTGCCTTTAAAAAATCAAGAGGCAAAGGAAGTAGCAAAGGGCTTAATAACCGAAATAATTTGCAAATTCGGTACCCCAAAAACAATCCTGTCCGACCAAGGAACCAATTTCCTCAGCGATCTGTTCAAGGAAATGTGCAAACTGCTCCAAATAATAAAGATCCAAACAACAGCATACCATCCGCAATCGAACGGAGCCCTTGAACGATCTCACCGCACTTTAGCGGAATACCTGAAAAACTTCATTCAGGAAGATCAGGCGGATTGGGATGAATGGTTGCCGTACGCAATGTTCACGTACAACACCACCCCTCACACCGCAACCAAATACTCCCCGCATGAACTCGTTTTCGGCAAACGAGCGGACTTACCGACAGCCCTCAAACAATCCCCCCGTACAACATACACGTACGACGATTACGTCGCCGAACTGAGGGAACGATTACGCGCGACTTGGCAGGTAGCGAGAGAACAATTGATGAAAGGAAAGGAAAAAGCGAAAGAATGCAAGGATAAAGCCGCCGGTAAACCAGAATACCGTGTTGGCGACAAAGTTTTGCTGCACGATCCCACCGTACGTCGAGGTAGATCGGCGAAACTGACCCCCAAGTGCACGGGGCCCTACACGATGCAAAGCAAGGATTCGGCAGTGAACTACACTATCGGCCGCGGACGACGTACGATGCGAGTGCACGTGGACCGCATCAAACCATACGTCACCCACTGAAAAATATGGCCGCCGATACCACTGACAAATATGGCCGCCGATAACCCGCACCCCTCAAGCCGCCGACGCACGAAGAATAGAGAGAAAATAATAAAGCGAAATACAAAAAAAAAAAAAAAAAAAAAAAAAAATTTATGCCAAGAAAATAATAAAAGCAAAATACGAAAACGAATAAAGTATATAAAACTCGAAATAAAGAAAACAATAAAATTGAAACACAAAAACTCAAAATACGGAAAAACCAATTCAAAAAATCAAATTAAAATTTAATTAAGAAAAAAAAAGGAAGAAATTTTTAATAAATAGATAAATAACGCCAATAAATCAACTAAATAAATAAACAAAAGGTAACAGGAGTAAGGGAAAAGTGAAATAAAAATATAAAACGCAATTTGAATTTTCGTACATATATTGTTACATTCCATTTGAAAATTTGAAAATTTAAACATTTAAAAAAATTTTTGATATAATAATAACAATTAAGATCAATTAACGATGGCGACGGAGACCTCGGAGAAATCTGTCAGGGCCAAAGAGCTCCCACAGCTCGTCGTCGCAAGGGGCTCCCACGGGGCCAGGGTAGGCGGGCATCGCAAATAAGCTACGCAACCCCAAAATGTCTCCGGGAATCTCATCGGGATTCCACAGGTCGACCTCCTTCGACCACGGATCCTCCCGCCACAGACGCGCCCATGCCATGGCGCATTCCAGCCGCCGCGCCCTTGCGACCTTCGCCGCCGCAATGAAGGGCGCCATCCATAGCTGGCTGATCGGTACGCAATAGGCCGTCCTGCGCACCTTCTAAACAAACAAAAAAAAAGGGGGAAACAGAACAAATTAGTATGAATAAAAAAGGCAACAAAACGAAAAATATATGAATAGGAAAAATACGAAGAAAATAAAAAATAGAATAAGTAAACAAAACTTACCATCCAATGGAATTTCCCATCCGTCCAACAATGGGCCATCGGCCCAAAAGCGACTGAATGATTGCGTTTCCCGAATCCAGACATTTTTCTGGAACAAAAAAAAAAAAAATAAATAAAATAAAATAAAATAAAACAAAACAATAATAAATAAGAAATTTCAATAAAAAAGGAGAAGAAAACAAAAATGAAATAAAATAAAATAAAAATAAATAAGAAATTTCAATAGAAAAGAATAGAAGAAAAGAAGGCGAAACGAAATGAAATAAAAAAAATTTTCAAATCGAAAAAACTCACCTTATTAAGAACACGAACGACGTGACAGCAACGACGAAAACTGATATAACAAAACTGACGAATAAAAACGTCAGATTTTATAGAAAAATCAGCAGTGACAAAGAAAGGAATACAAAGAAAAAGACAACTCTCGAGTCCAAGCACTACAGAAAAAGACAGACGGACTTACGACTCAAAAGCAACCGTCCAAGGCAACGCACCCCAGCGATGCCACATCAGCAAAAAACCCCACTAATGCACGCGCCATTTACAGGTGCACGATCGTGCTGGCCCCGACATCCGGGAAAGAACAATTCCACGTGGAAAAGTTACGAACCACGCCTGGAATTTACTATGAAGAAATAGGAACATTGCACACCATCAAAGAAGTTTGGAAATTGGCAATCCAATTGGATCTAGGACCAATCCAACTCCGAGAATCTACGCTGGAAAAAACCATGGCAGCTCTAAAACAAATATGCAACAACACGCAACAAGACACCCTATGCTCGACACTATCCACCACCATGGAACCAATGATAGAATCATTGAAAACCGAGCTACAAACCATCCACGACCTCGTAGGAAAAGAAAAACCGAGAGTAAAAAGAGGCCTAATAAACGGTTTAGGATCAATAATAAAATCAATTACAGGAAATTTGGACGCCGACGACGCCCAAAAAATAGAAGAAAAAATACAACAAATAAGTAACAGACAGGCAACAGACGAAAAAATACTAAAAGAAAACTTGCAAATTTTAAAATCAACTACAAATCTTTTCCAATACGCTAAGGCACAAACCATTGCGAACATGGACGCTTTAAATAAAGCAATAAAAAACATAAAAAAAGCGTTCAATCAACAGATACACCTAGTAGCACAAAGAGAAAACCTAGACGAAAACATAGACGCAATCGGTTTCGTATTAACACCGTTACTAAACGATGTACGAAGAATTTCAAATTTTCTAATAGGAATCCCGAAAGGATTAGTAGACCCAACTATTATTTCACCTAGACAACTAATAAACTATTTAACAAAAGCACGCGTAAACATCCCTCAAGGATTAAGCTTCCCAGTCGAAATAACACCGGAAAAAATTCAGGATATACTAAAAACTGTGACGTAACATTTTGCCACGTCACTCGCACGAATGCCTGTCGACCAGTGGACCGGGTTTTCGGTCCAATTTTCGGTCGCCACTCGTCGAGACAACGGACAGGGCATTTGCGGAGACTCAAAGCGTCGTAATTATTACTATTTTTATTGTTATTTTTTTTCACACGACGTTATTTTATTGAATTGTACACGAGCCCAGCCCGATCATCGAAGTACCTTCGCGAGCTTAAAGAAATTATCGCGAACTACCGAGATCGATCATTTAGTTTATTTTGTTATTTGTAATTGTTCGAGATTCCCTTAGTTGGCTGGAGAATACCGAGAAACCTGAGACGCGATATTACCTTCCTAACCATTGCCTTTTGTGTTGTTGCGTTTCTCGTGCGCTCACTCCGACGCGGGTTTCTCGCGAGGGAAAACATTTTGCCTTGTGCCTTGCTTTGCCGCCCCGTTTCTCTCAAGGCTTTCGCCCCCGTTAGGCGTTCCAGTCGCAATCATCGTGGCTGCTGGTGGACGTTAGGAGGCACACGCTGGTTCCGTGGCCATTCGTTGATGCCCCCCGTGGCCTCCTCGCCGAAGCAACCGAGTAGTTGCACCGTCCACAGCCGTACCCTCGGGTGCCACGGTCCGCTAACCCCGGCGCCTCGTCTTAGCGGGATTCGGGAAAAGTCTTGGGGCGGAGGTGCTGTTTTGCCTATGTTGGCGTGTGGGTCCACCGCGACTCGCTTGGTCGGTGAGTCGCGAGGGAGGCCTCCCCTCCTCCCCGTCAGGGACGTCGCCCGGATCCCCAGAGGAAGCGTACCCGAGGCACGGCTCAGCAGAACGTGAGGGGACGATTTCCGAAGGAGAGACGGTCAGCGGTAAGGTAGAGGCGAGTTCGTAATTTTCGAGTCGCGTATCGTCGATTCTGCAATCGGCGGTACGCGCCATTCAATTTGCCGCGGAATATCACGTGGCCCGGCAACAGCCTAGTTCGCGCCGAGAGCGTGCTAGCGCTGCCTCGCGTGAGACGTGTTGCGGTGGTGGGGACAGCGCGAGAATCGGGAACAACGAGATTTGCGAATTCCCTTTGCAAATCAGTCTTCGACAAGTGCCTGTCCGGAGTGGTGACATCTTCCTCGACCGACTTCCGTTGCCTTGCTGCCTTTGTTGCCTTGCTGCCTTTTGCCTTTTGCTTTCGCTGCCTTGGTTGCTGTCGTCACCTGGACCACGAGTTTCTCGGTAAGCCCGTTCCGTTCTCTCCCTTTACCCGATTGTTTTATTCGGCGTTTATATTGTATTGCAGTCCCCGGAATGGCGAAATTTGTCGGCTATTCCGGGAGATTATTTCGTTAGGGTTTTTGCGTTCGCGGGAAAAGCAGGTTGACATTTTCGGGCCTGACCAGCTATCCGTCCCTGGGCTTTTCCCCCGTTCATTCGAGTCATTTCGTAGCCGAATAAAACAAGGCGGGTTAATCAGTGATGGCGTCTCGAATAATTTAATTTCGTTTTGTCGCGTCTCGTATATTTTTCGAGAGCATTGTTGCATTATTTTAGAGTCATTTATCGCGTTAATTTATTTCGATCTCGGTATTCCTCTTGTCGTAGAATTCTTCGAGCGACGAGAACATATATTTTCTTTCGTTGTGCTAGAATCGCCGCTCGGAGAATTCCCTTTGTCGCGCGTGGCCTCGAGCCGGCCAGCGCGCAAGCGTTTGTATTCGTGTCATCTCTCTCGCTCTCGCGTCGTGGCTACGAACGCTACGGCGAGGCGTAGAGCCTATTGTTTGCGAACGTATCTGTCGATATTTCGGTGATTCGAGCTCGGTTTCGTATTTATTTTATCGTTGCACGTGCCGTGCCTTTTCGAGTATTATTTTGAGCTTTAGTAATTATTTCGAGTCAACTATTGCGTTGCCTTTTCTTGCGTCCTACCAGGAGCATTTGCCTTCACGTCCCGACTGACGATGTGTAATTTTGCCTTATCGCGACTCAACTTTCGTTGTGTTTCTTTTGCCTTACGAGATCCTGCGTTATCTCAGCATTGCCTTGTGTTTAGGGCCGATTACCTTCTGCCTGTCGTCGTTGTTCTGAGCTGCTACCTTAGCCATGGCGATCTGTGAGTTTGATGACGTCTTACCTTTGCTTTACCTTGCGCGCCTTTTGGCACGGCGTCACAAACACAGCAGTCGCCTGGCCACAGTCAGAATAGCGCTCGACATTAGCTACCTTCATTACCACTTGGCAATGCGTGAGACCTTTTCGCTTTCGTTTTCTATCTTGCGCTCGTGTTTCGTATCGTCCGGAGCTGCCTGCCTTTGCTCTTGGTCGATCGGTGGTTTGGCGGCGGTTACCTTGCCGTATCTTTTTGGGCGTTGCGCCGCCGACCTTCCGACCGCCATGCTGCAGTTCCGACGTTACCTTTTGTCTTTGCTTCATTCGGTCCATCGTCAGACGGAGACCTCACACCCTGGTAGTGCTCGCGCAATTTTATTATTTCTTTTGTAACGGGCCGGCGATACGCCGCCCCGATTTTCGGTTCCCTCTTCTCTTGTAACATTGCCGATAAATTATATTAAAATAAATGCACTTGTTAACCTTTCATTTTGCCGTCTAGAGTCAATTATTTCGTTTTGTTTCGCTTTATCCCGCTGTTGCTCTTTCCCCAAAAGAATCACCCCCTCTACCCCTTAGTATGTCAGTTTGGAGCTGAGTGGCCGGACTGCCTCGGTCACGATCGTCTTTCGTGCATCCCGGCCAAATTCGATGCGCGAGGGTGGGCGAATCAGAAGTCGGCCTTGGCCGGCGGTACGTTGTACCTGGCGCCCTGTCCACTCTCGCGGCCAAGGGATTGCACGAGGGGCGATGTGAGCTGAGAAGGGACGAGATGGACCCCTTCTGGGAAAATCTGCGTTACAAAACATCCGAATTAGGCTCCTACAGCAGCAGATCACGAGTAGTGATCGTAGTAAAAATTCCATTAATAGAAAATACCGCATTTACAATAAACAAAGTCTATCCACTACCGGTAAGAGCAAATTCGAACACATTTCAGTTCCTAGAAACGAAGGAAAAAATCATTATCGAATCATTATCGATTATCGATACTGGAATACTGGTTTTGGACGGGAAATGTTCCGTCACTGCCGCCGAATTTAAACTAACAACTATAATAGAAAATACCCAACAAGAAACTGTAAACTTTATACCACCACACAACCTAACCTTCGAGATCGGAGCAACCTCCGTTAAACATTTAAATTTGAATCTCAATACTCCGAATAAAACTGTTACAAATCCTCTCGAAGTAAATAAGCTAGGCGAAAGAATCGAAAATCTGCAAAACAAATTACCTTCACATCCTGGGAAATTATTCCCTTCACGGTTTAACAATAACAGTACTCGTTATTTCCGCAATAATAATTGCAATTCGGAAATTTAGCAGAGGTCGGTGCGCTCGGACAATTTCCGACATTGAGCGACCGACGGCAATTTCGTCAACGCAAGCAAAAAGAGAAATACAAGCTTCAGACTTAAAAGTTATATACTCACCGTCACCGAGACCAATTAATACGGATACCCTATAAATACATGTAAACCTATAACAATTTTTCAACGAAAATGTAAACAAAAAAATTGTAAGCCCAAAGACCAATAACAGAATTTGGATTGCTAGGAAAGTCGAAACCAAGTTTCAAGCGCGGAGTCCCATTTTTATTTTCACCCGCGCGAAAGTATCCGCGAACAACGGTTCCACCCGTTGCTTTCCACTCGTCTCTTTCCAATCGCCGTCGGCTACACACCGGGTGGCCCGAGAACGAGGGATCTACAATTCAGCTGGATAGTTCCGTGGTGTCTCACTCGTCACGTATACCTTAAGCATCAGCGAAAAGGTAAGTGGGTTTTATCCGAAATAATTTTTCAAAAGGACTCGTCTATCAATCGACATCGCTTCAACCCCCGGTCTCTCCCAGCTGACCGAAACTGAAGCATTATTTACGACCACGGTAAGGTAAAATTTACCGGGACGTAACAATATTAATAACTCTGAAGAATTTCAATGGATCTTGATTCTAATCTCAACTCATGAAGAATGTATTGATCAATTTTTATTTCCAATGAGTTGACGTGCTACATGACTATAGAGACACAAGAGTTAATTAGAGATGATTATAGAGACATACGTTGATTTTTTCTTGAATGAGCAATTTGCATAAAATGTTATGGGCCGGACAAGTACTCTGTGCGCATTCGCTCAACATACGGTGGTGACCGTTTAACAAATCGTTACCGATCAAACAGTATTCGAGCCTCAAGTTATAACCTGTGGTACGACCTGTTACCACCGAAAAGATTTTAAATTTTCCCGTGTACGGGTGAGGCGGCAGTCGTTAAGGGTATCATGGATCGGTCTGGGCGAAAATTCGAAAAACATGGTCAAATTAATAAAAACCATTGAAGCCTTGTAAATTAGTATAAACTCTTGTTTGACAACAAATGATTTTGTCTAATTAGTCGTTAGTCGAATCTCAGACCTCAACGAAAAATTTGTCCTCTGATTGGTAACAGAAATTGTAATGGTCAACGTAAATTATCTATATTCACATTATTGTTTCTTGAGCATTCTACGTTGTATTTTTTGATATTCATTTTAGGTGTTTTTAATTTTTCAGGTTAAACTTTTTTTCACCAACAAATGATTTTGTCTAATTAGTCGTTAGTCGATTCTCAGACCTCAATAAAAAACTTGTCCTCTTATTGGTATCAGAAATTTTAGTGCTGAACGCAAATGATCCATTTTTACATTATTGTTATTAGAGCATTTTTGGTTGTATTATTTTATATTTATTTGAGGTGTTTTTAATCATTTTTCAAGGAGATTTTTGTACGGTGGTACTTCATTGATTGAATAATCATTTTTTAATAACAAATGATTTTGTCTCATCACTCATCAGTCAATTCTTAGACATGAATGAAAAACTTGTCCTTTTATTGATATCAGAAAATTTAGTACTGCACCTGAATGATATCATTTTGTGTTATTCTTTCTTGCTATTTTTTGTTGTATACTTTTTTGTATTTATTTTGAAGTGTTTTGAATTTTTGGCGAGATTCTTGTGAGGTTGTTCTTCATTGTATTATTTTAAGGGTCTTAAATTTTTTAGTCAAGGTGTGCCAAGCTTTTTTAGGCGAGATGTTTTTTATACCGAGGTTTTTGAAGTTCTTTTTCTTTGAAGGGTCTTACATTTTTTCAGACGAAGTTGTCAAAGGTTTTTTAGGCCAGATGTTTCTTATACCAAGGTTTTTTAGGGGGGATGATTTTTATACCAAGGTTTTTTAGGCGACTAGATTTATCTGTGAAAACAAATGAAAAAGGGGTTCACCAACAAATGGACTTGTCCAGGCTTTTCTCTCCGGGGTTCTAACAATCGATAGCATAACCGATTAATAGCCTGGATTATTCAACTTCAAAGTTGGAGGAGCCTCAGAATGACAGTGTCACAACCGACGATTTTAATTTTAATTTTATATATAGCAAAGATTCTACAAGTTTTCCTTCCGAAAACTCTTAAAATGACAGTGCCGAGCAACACTCGACACTTGCGGCCATAAATTATGATATGCGACACACGCTCCCGAGTTAGGTCTATATTTGTAACCGAAACACTTCTAACCAAACGGGTAACGGCTGATCTAGCTTCCGAATGTATTTCCGGATTGCGTTATTAACGATACTGAACATCCGCTCGCCTAATTACGTCATGACGATACTACTTCTAAGAAAACCCATAAAACCCTACCATTTTCCATATCTCAGCCCTATAAAAAGGCCACATCTGACCACAATCTTTGCATTCTGCTCGCACCTAGCGTCGAATCTATACGGTTAGCCGTAGTTCAGTTTGTCATTTATTCTTAAGGAACTCTTCATTCGACATTCTGTTCGCACCTAGCGTCGCATTTATACGGTTAGCCGTAGTTCAGTTTGTCATTTATTCTTAAGGAACTCTTCATTCGGCCTTCTGTTCGCACCTAGCGTCGCGCTTATACGGTTAGCCGTAGTTCAGATTGCCCAGTTATTAAGAATATAATCTCTGTTTGACCTTTTAACTCTTTATTATAATACGAAACAAGTTACAATTCAACGAATCAAGCAACTCATCGAAGCCAGAGAATATTGTAACTCTTCGCCACCACCGAATAGAACACGTAAGACTCAACCAAAGAGACATCTTCCCGGTAACGTAACCATTTCTATTGTATCAAGTTTCTATTACACAATTTATAATTACTAACCCTTTACTTTCATTAAAGAAGTGCAGAAAGAATCTCTAATCTCTTTATTCACGAACTACACCTTTTCCCTCTCCTAGTCGCAACATAAGATAAAAGGCAAGACTTCTCGAGGTCTATCAGTGTGCGCCCACCATACTCTTCGGAGTATATCTTGTGACGAATTTTTCCAACACCCAGAAACCGCCACAAAAGTCGCTCTCTCCTTTCCGTCGATTTTTATTTAAAACGAGATCGAAAATATTTAATGTTGGGCGCCAGTCGCAAAGCGACTCGACGGCGAAGAGAGAGAGACATCAGTTGACCAGCTTGCGTCAGCGGGAAGGGCAGGGTCTCCCAAAGAATAATTGAAAACACCGCAATTAAATTTATAATAACAATAACAAAATCAGTAGTCAAATTGGAGGAAAAAAAATAGTCGGAAAAGTTATTACAAGGGAAAAATTATAAGAGAAAACCCACGCTCGAGATGGGTTCGCTCGCGAAGACAAATTTACATGTTTTCGATTAAGAAAATAATTCACCAAAATTGTTACACGAAAAAGAATTTAACCAAATTTAATATTACGTAAGGAAACGATTGAAACGGAATAACGGAATTCCCACTCACACGTCGGGATCCTACATCCTCTACAATCTAAACCCGAGCTCGAATTTATTCTCTCCGTGGATCTATTCACGGTCGAGAAAATAAATCTTCAAGATGAAAACGAAATTATCGATGTTTGATTCGAAATACCGAGCCCCCGATATTCGGTTACTCGGCCGAGCTATCGAACGTTATTCGCGTCAACCATCCCTACCCACTCACACAATCTCACTCACACACACAATTACACACTTCCGCGACCCTTCAGCCCGGGAAATAACTTACGCCAACCGGAAACAATTATTTACCAAATCAAACACAAAAATGGAGATCTCAAATACGGCCACGATTACTCTTCGATATTAAAACTCTACTTTCAAACGCGTATCGCCAAACGGGCGACCGCGGGACAAAATCGAAAGAGCCGACTAAGGAACGCGTGACAAAGCCGTCACCGCGACTAAATTTCTCTTAACACATGAGAAGGGCGATAATTATTTTAATTTAATTAAAATCACGGAACATGACCCGGGAAAGATGTACGAGGGCCCACCAACCAAACCAGAAAGCGAATAGGAAGGAACTCACGGTGTTTCTTCCTATTTTCGCGACACGTCCTCTCTGCTCGATACTTCACGAGAATCTCCTCGAGAACAAGAGCGTTACGCGTAACGAGGATTTTGTCTCCCGCCCCTCTCCTAATTTCGAATATCCCCGAAAATTACTGACAGGTCCGTCGCGAGAATCGAAGGTGCGAGCGTTAGATAGGGCCCCAAGAAGCTGACAAAAATCGGGAAATGCTGCACACGATGTTATTGCATTTTACCCCTAGCTCGACCATTACATTTTTACGCGGTAAGACGGACCGTGGAGTTCGCATAATCTACGGGACTTCGCACGAAAGATGCGGTGATCGCCGTTCGATGATTGACGGCGGGAGAATCCGGCATACACGACGGCCCTGACGTAACGATAGAAAAACGACCAAGTCCTCGATGCCAAACGAATGTTTTCCAAATCTCGAATATTCTCGAGCCTTCCGCGAGATTTCCGTTGCCTCGTCCTCGATTGAGGCGTAGATCGTATTGACAACCGAATTTGAAGTGGCCTAAAGGCCACTTCAAATTCGGTTGTCAATACGATCTAAAGAGAGAGAGAGAGAGAGAGATAAATCTCTCTCTCTCTCTCTTTAGATCGAGAGAGATAAATCTCTCTCTCTCTCTCTTTCCCGCAGTCGCTTACATGAAATATAATATCCCGAGACTCAAATTAATAAAACAACAACAAAATAATCGGCCTAGGCAAGCCCTGTGAGATAATCGTGTGGCCGAAATACCGAGCAGAGTACCGGGAAGTCGTTCGCTTTTCGATACTTGCGTTTTAGTGACGGTATCTGGTTTGTAAACCGGAACATTTTTTCCAGCACTCGCACCATAATCAAAATTTTCGATTCGCGATCTTAAAGTTTCAATAGAAAATTTTTTTTCATCTTTTATGAAAATCTTGTGCAGTTTTCTGATTTCATACCGCCACACACCTTCATCAAAATCATGCATAACATCCAAACATCCATTTTCCACTATATGGTAACTCGGGATCTCATTGAATGTACACTCAGCGTTTACGCCTCTTGAACCATTTGCAGCGTCTTCGCTGTAATTTTCAACCGTACGTAAAAGTTCAGGTTTCTGTTTTGTCAATCGTTGTGTTCCAGCTTTGTCAATTACAGAAACTCGAGACCAGTAATTGCAATTGAACGACGTTGTAAAATCCATAATGAAGTTAACGCCAAGATTATCACCAATTATTGATGCCAGATGCACTGTGTATTTTTTACCATTTATATCGATGACTACACCATTTTTTTCGAGTTCTTTACTTTGATCAATGATATTGCCAAAGATTTTTTTATTACCAACAGTTTTATGATCCGAAGAATTATGCAGCTGTGCCAAAAAGATATTCTCTATCATACTACTGTATTCCGGTGGCAAGCAAGCAATTGAAAAATAGACAACACCGAGCTTGTGAATGTTTTTACGAGATCCAAGAACGTTGTTTATCTCGAAGTCGTCAAAATACAGTAACAAAGGGCTATTTTGTCTACGAATTTTTGTTCAACATTCTTCCAAACTTCTCCTTGAATAGCCGAAATAATTGTTTCATTTTTTTTACAAACTTCCAAATGCGACAAGACATGAGTTAAAACATTCGGCAGTTCTAGAAAAGTTTTTATGACCGATCCTGTAGGGATGACTTGAATTGTTGAATCGCACACAACGATTCGACGCTTTCCACCAACGTAACGCGACTTTAGCGATGCCCTAACCACGATCGATTCAGGTTTTATTAAAATTTTCATTTCTTCGAATGTTTTTAGAGCCAAATGTTCCGTTGAGAAATCGTTAAACGCGGATTGTACGATATCAAACGTGGAGTCTAGATCGGATAATGACTTTTTACATTCTTCGTAATTATATTTTTGTTTTAATGCTGTTATCAATGTCGAACCAGACAACGTATTAATCTTTGCTATGAGTTTTGGTACAAATGACCGTGGTAAGTTTGAGCTACAATAAAGTTCGGCTACGAAAGCAGCGATACGGGGGTGTGTTAGGCGTGAACATTTTTCGATATTCAAACAGGTGTGGGTCACTGAGTTAGTTTGAATTTTGCAAATTTCGGAACTTGAATTCGTCGAAGAATTTCTGTCTCTAGCATCATCAATTTCAACAGGAACGTTACTTTTACGAATATTTTCGGATCGCTGTGTGCTCGAAGTGCCAAAATGTTTTAAAGCTATGTGTCGTTTGTAAGAATAAAAGTTATTAAAGCTATGGCTACAATTATTATACGGACAGTAACAATTCGATGCCATAGAAGTTTTATGTCGTAGCTTGACGTGACTCATTAAAATATCTACCGGCAATGGGCTCGAGTCACAAAAAGGACAGAGGAACATTTTTTCTTCCCAAATAATTGTACAAAAATTATTTCTAGGCAAGATTATGGCTTATTCGTTTACGATTGTTTCTGATTTTTTGTCTCATTCGGTTTGTACTCTCTCAGCGGCGATGATATCCATTATTATTTCCATTACATATGGATACACTTTGTCCCATTTGGTGGAAAACTTGAAAAGACATTTCTGCAGAAGGAACCACAAATGTTCGCTCTCTGGCGGATATGTTGCGTCAAGCGCATGAAATGCCATAAAGCAGATGTCGAGAGCCTTCAAACCTGAGGGTACCTGATACAGAACGGTGTCGATGCACACGTAGAAGCTGGTGATTTACACGAAGGTCAGTCCGATTGCGATGATGAAGGGCTGAAGCGTGAGGCCACGCTTTTGCTTGACTTCTCGTCGAGTCTCTTGAATTCTTATTAAATCGCCTGACGTCTGGAATAGCCGAAAACAAATCATCGATATAATATTCAACGACTCTTAACAACTCATGATATTGTCTATAACACAGAAATATAAATTTATTTCCCTACCGGTATGTGCACAATGAGGCTGTCTTTACATTCACTGATCGACGGTTTCCAGTGAACTCGTTTTGATTTCACACGGGTGTTAGGAGGAACAATGTGTGGCAGGATATAAAGTTGTAAAAAAATCGTGCTATCTGTAAACATTAAAAACATTATTATCAAATTTATCTGAACGTCGAGAGGACGACGAAACAACTAATACATACGCCATTGTGATTAAATTCAACTCACCATCAGACAACTGCACCAACTGGTATAATTTAAGCAAAGATTCCGCGGTCGCGTCGTTCCTTTTTTTTGTACGAATACTTCGAAGTGTTTCGATGAATGCGAACCAATTTTCCAAAGTAAATTCTATATTGGTCAAATTGAGAATCGTAAAGTCGGCATCTATCAGTTCAAAACCGTTCGGTTGCTTGAGAATAGGCCAGCGGCCAAAAATGTCGCAGACTTTAAGGTTTTTTTGTGATTCGTTGTATTTTTGCCGGAAATTGGGAGTAATTTCCCATTTGTCAAGAACGAGCTCCTAAGGCTGCGTATGTTTTTCCAGCCAGGAAATCGCTTCTCTCACTATATCCGAATCGAGATAGGAAATCAAATTTTTATATTTTTTATATTTTTACATTTTATTTTTATAATTTTATATTTTTATATTTGTATAAGAAAAGAATTATGAAACAATTCAAGTGTATTAAAATAGCATGTAGCATGAAAATTTCAAAAATTCTGTGAGTCGTGTTAATATTAGTATGTATCGTACCTTCTCCTTCAAGCACACCGTCGGAAGTACTGCTCCCAGGAAGCGTTGAGTCGTACTTGGTCCAGGTTTTGTATTCACGGATTTTGTTCCGATATTTGTCGACTAATTTTTTGCGTGATACTACTGATTTTCCCGTTCGCGAGAAGTTTTTCGCGATCGCCGGGATAAAATATGTGTCAGCTACCTCAGTAGGGAAAACTTTCACAATAGTTGTCACTAGGTCTCTCAAATCCGTGTTCGTCAAGCTGTAGATGTTCAATCGTTCGGTCGAATTGCTATTGTGTGAAAAGTGTAAGGAAAACAGAACTGGAAAACGTACTGAAGCTGTCTCACAGAAGGAATCAAGAATACAGCAGGGAAAATATAATATATGCAAAAAAATACCGGGGCGTTTCTGAAAGGATTTCGGATAGGGTCAGGTCGACGATAACGTTTCGACACTTTGTTGATAACTTTTTGCTTCTTTTGTATGACAGTAGCATCGCTTGTCCCTGGATCGTCTTGTTAAGAATCGATTTTATATTTAGCGTCTGTTTTTTTAACGCGAACGGGACCGTCTCTGTATTGGCGAAGCTCCTTCATTGCGAAGTTGCCTCGTTATTTTGAATATTTTTTTTTTGGGATAAAGGTTGAGGGCATTTGAGAAATAATTTTACCCTCGCGTTTTGAGCCATTGAAATTTTCCATGTTTATTGGCTCTTGTGGGAAAAGCCTTGTGGCATAAAAACCCACGACGTTTTGGCCGATTTTGCATTTACGAGATGAAAAAAAATACCTAAAGCCCGTCTCGGTCTGTACCATTGCGATTTCGTGTATTTTTGTAATTCGAATTCATCAGCCGTGGCTGGAAAAATATTGTACGAGATGTTAGATCGGAGAATCGAGGACCATACGATCGTTCACCCGATCTGGTGTATGTCGATTTTCCTCTCTTTGTCATAAGAGTCGTATGTGAGAGGGCCCAGGGTCCTCTCGCCTTATGCGTAATTGACGATCGTTACCCGACCGACGACCGTGCTTCACTGATTTGACTCGAGTATTGCCCGCTCGCCTTCTCGTTCACAGGGAATTTGGCATCCCTGTGACGCGAGTTGGTCGAGCGCGGCTACCGCTCAAAATCGCAATGGCCCGGATGGCAAGAGACTCGCATACACGGAACAGTCTCCAAGAAAGCGTCCTCTCTCTCCAAAGCATGATTTTCATCTCCATCATCCACCAAATCGGAGGAGGATTCGCCCCCGCCGCGGTCACGACTGTCGAGCACCTGATTTAATTTTTGTCATAGTTGAATTTTTAAGTAATTTTGTTAGCACTATGTACCAATTCTTCTGAATACATTAGACAAATTAAATTTTGCAATATTACCTCACGTTGACCGTATGCTTCCATCCATTTTTCTAAGAAACGGAGACGTAGACCAATTTTAAGAAATAATTCTTTTATCAATTCCTTGTTCAATTGCGATACATTTTCGGCATCGATCTCGTTTTCTAATAATGCGTAATACACATTTAATAAACCCCTGTAAGAAACTAGTCGAATTGGTATTGGGCTTTCTTCGCTCAGTAAACAATGAGTGTCAACATTGAAACCGTCAAATATACAAAAACATTCACGCAAATCAATTGTTCCGTCAAAGTAATCACAGATTTGGTTGGATCGAACACGAGTTGTTTTCGAAGAATAAGTTGGAAGTTGCAGAGAATAAACGTTTGTTTTGACACCCGTTAACATCAAGCTTTCGAGACCTTTCGACCGCTACATTGTTGCGCACGGCGACTTCGTATTTCATGGAGTCACAAAGATACAGCTCAATATTAACACGTTAATTAATTTGCGAAGCTTCGTTTTTCAAGGAGAGAAAATTGTTGATCCTTAGTAATCGAATGAACCAAAAATTGGAAACGAACTACGTACGCACGCTCTGTCATAAAATCGACCATTGAAAATGGCAAACGTGGCAACAAAGAGCGACGTTATGTCGACCGTTTCATTGCAAGCCCCTCAGCACCGGATTGAAAGAATAAGTTGGAAGTTGGAGAGAAAAAAAGTTTATTTCGTCACCCGTTAACATCAAGATTTCGACCTTTCGACCGCTACATTGTTGCGCACCACGACGACTTCGTATTTCATGGAGCCATAAAGACACAGCTCGATCTTGACACGTTTATTGATTTGCGGAACGTCGTTTTACGAGGAAAAAAAAATTGTTGATCCTTACAAGGAAGGTCACCTTACTGTACCCCCACAACCTGGGTCAAAAAACTATATTTTATAGTTCACACCAAAGTATAAACCCTCACAAAAAATTAGCGGCCCACTCGCACATTTAAGGGGTGAAATTAATTCTCAAAAATCGGTGGTTTTTTCGTTTTTCGCTGATATCTTTGAAACAAAAATAGATACGCCAAAAGTTTAAATAGCAAAGTTGTTCATTTTTCAGTGCTCTGCAATAATATGTAGTCGAAAATTATATAGAATTTTTTTTTTCATTTTCATAAAAAAACGGGTTTTTTTACACATCTTTCTCTATCTTTTCATAATAAAACGTAATTGTTCCGACTCCACATTTAATGATATCAATCTACATTTGTTTTTTACGTCTCAAGAGATTATGGAACCGGAAAGTTATTTTTTTCAAACGCAAAATCTTTTATAGATTTGGACTGATTACATTTCCTTATCATAATCAAACTGTGAGTTCGACTGTTTGAAATACGTTATATTTTTTCGTGATATCCTATTTGAGATGTTTAAAACCGTCAAATCAGTAAAAAATGAGGCTCTATATAAACCGACTCTTGCCACATTTAAGTTAGCATTGACGGTTTCCGTTCATCAAAGTTCTGTAGTTATAGGAGTGCATTATCAAGAACGTATTGAATACTGTGGACGTTTTCAAAAATGTATATCAATCCCGTGAATGTCATAAATATTTTGTCGACTTATTTTATGATGATGAATTTGCCCGAAACACCAGTGAATGAGAGTGAAATGAAATTAGCAGATACAATTAAAGAGTTTTTAATTGAAAGCATAAACACATACACGAGAATAGAAATTGAAGAAGACGAAAGCTTGGATTTTCAAGAACAATTCAAACACCATGAGCCTAAAAGTATAGAAGACAGTGAATTGGAATGGGATTCAATTTTATCTGATGAGGCAGATAACTCTCAATGTACAAAAAATGAAGATGAGATTTCATTCGATTACAAGAAAAAAGCTGTGGAGTTTTGGAGAAGTGGAAAAACAAAAAATTTAAATATTCATACAGTTGCACACCGTTTCAAAAAAGTTATTTCTGAAACACAACTGAAGCGTTGGGCTCATCAAATCAATAAAGGTGGGACTCATAAAGAAAAATTAAATGAGATATCTCAATATACTTTAAATCGCTTCATTGAAGCAACTGAATGTGGCAAGATAGTACACGATATTGATTTGCGACGATGGGCTTTGATCGCACATAAAAATTTCATGAATTCCGATGCACGATTCAAAGCGTCAAAAAAATGGGTGAATAAGTTCAAAAGAGCACATCGCATTACGTCTCGGAAAATTACAAAATTTATTACCCGGAAAACTTTAGAAGACTCAAAAGATCTTAAAAAAATGGCTGAAGAGTTTACAAATAACGTGAAATCTGTTATCAACGACCTTGGTCCGGAAAACGTTTACAATTCAGATCAAAGTGGATTCCAATTTGAAATGCATTCTGGTCGCACTCTTGCAAACCAAGGATCAAAAGAAATTGAATGCGTTGTTCAATCAATATCTTCAACAACTCATTCTTATACCATTCAACCAACGATATCCGCCGATGGAAAATTATTTTCACCGTTATATCTTGTATTAAAAGAAATCGGTGGTGACTTTGGCCCGCGCGTAGAAAAAACGTTATTCAAACCCTCAAACGTTTTTGTTTCGGCATCGAAATCTGGAAAGTTAACATCAGGTAAGAACTATTTAAATTTTACATTCTTGTGGCTATTAAATATTGCAAACCAAATCAAATTAAATATTCCTTTCGTTTTTTCGACAGATCATTTCAAACAGTGGCTAACCGAAATCTATTTTCCGAATGTTGGCGACAACAGTGTGCTTTTAATCGACTCCTGGAGTGGACACTGTTCAGAAGTAGTTGATGTAGTAACTCCTCCTAACAAAAAAATTGCATTAAAAAGAATTCCAAAAGGAACAACAGGACAAATACAAACATTAGATGTGTTTGGTTTTCGAATATGCAAAAATTTTGTTCGGCATTTTTCAGATATAGTAATTCTTTCCGGTAGCGATATAAATCTGCATTTAAGGAACAACATCATCAAACTGCAGTCACTTGTTCACAATCAACTGTCTTCCCCACGTTATATTGATATGCTTAAATATGCATGGTACAAAAGCGGGTACATAGAAAAAACACCCTCTGAGTTCATCAATCCGGTGACGTTTGGTTTTGGAGATAATTCGGAACCACGATGTCACATTTGTGGTGATTTAGCTGTTATAACATGTTCGTGGTGCAAAAAACCTTTATGTCTCAAACACTTCTTTGAGGAGTATCATTATTGCAATGAATACATTCCATAATACGAAGCGAAGAAACTGATAAGTGCATTGTCTGCTTTTTTTCCTGTCATGAGTACCAGACATTTTCATAGCTATATATGAATTAAAGGTTTCTAGTGAATAAAAAAACGACATGGATTTTAAATAAAGTTTTATATAAATTAAAAAAATATCATGTGATAGTTATTCGCTTGTACTAAAATGGATGCACAAAACTAAGCTAGATGTAAAAGATTTATGAGTATTCTACGATAAGGATGGAGCAGCATATCTGTGGATTTAATAAACCTATATATAAATATGAACATATTCCGTTTGACGGATTTGTCAACCTTGTTTAATTTTCAGGCGAAATAAGAACTTTTTCAGTGATCAAATGACGAAAAATGTATTTAAAAAGACGTTTTTTTCAAATAAAAAAAAAAATTCCAGTTTTCGATTACATGATATTGTAGAGCACTGAAAAATGAACAACTTTGCTATTTAAACTTTTGGCGTATCTATTTTTGTTTCGAAGATATCAGCGAAAAATGAAAAAACCACCGATTTTTGAGAATTAATTTCACCCCTTAAATATGCGAGTGGACCGCTAATTTTTTGTGAGGGTTTATACTTTGGTGTGAACTACAAAATATAATTTTTTTGACCCAGGTTGTAGGGGTACAGTAAGGTGACCTTCCTTGTTAGTCGCTACTTCCGCGTGTCTTTAACGGGTGCGCTCACACTCTCTCTGATACCTGCGTTTTCACGCGATTTTCAATGCGTTCTTTTATGCGTTTTAATGCGATTTTCAATGCGATCTTTTACGCGCTCTAATTACTGTCATGCACTCATTGCTCTTTGTTATCTCCTTCTCTACTTTCTTTGTGCACCTGATTCTCTATCTATAGTTCACATTTTATTATCTATATTTCTTAGTCACCTCGCTTGTATCTTATGTCTGTTCCCCTTATTTTTATATATTACCTACCTCGATTTTTTACATTCGCCGTTTAATCTTTTTTTCCCCACCTTTTATATGCACTCTCCTACACTACTTTATGAATACTTATCATGTTTCATTTGTTTATTATTATGTTTACTTGTACCTTCTTATCGATGTATTTTTCACCTCTTTGTTTATGTATTTCGCTGAGCTTTCAGTGATAACTTTTATTATTACGCGCCCTTTAGCTTGCTTGGGCGCAAATAAATTATCAATCAATCTCTCTCTCTCTCTCCCTCTCTCTCTCTCTCTCTCTCTCTCTCTCTCTCTCTCTCTCGCGCATTTGCAACAGCATCATCAAGCGCAAACAACCTTCCGCCCCGTGTACTGGTGTCCGTTCACGAGATTTCCACGTATCATGCGTAAAGTCGGCCTATAAGTATGACCTTTCGGAACAGGACTCTGGGTCTTTTAAGTATGAACAATGCGTGAGACGTCGGTCGACCATCCTGGGACGCTCGCCCACATCATCTCCCGACCGCTCGCCTTTGGTTATTCCTTCCTCCAATGCTGCATCCACTTCTACGCCACGCTACACGATTGATGACGTGATGGGTCAAGTCCAGAATAATGCTGCAGCCTTCGATGACAAGTTGGAGAAGAAAATCGAAAACTGAAAGCTCGATACGTCGCAGAAACATCAAGAACTTCAGACCACCGTGGCGGGGATCTCCCAGACGATGTCATCATTGCGAGACGAGGTTTTTAGCCTCTCCTCTGGTCAACGTGATCTCCTTGCTCGTGTTGAGGCCAATGAACGCCTAGCCCAGGCATCTGCTGAGGAGAGTGCAGCACTAAATAAGCGCTATATTGACGAGCTAAATGCTCTCAAACAAGACTTCTCCCAGATGTCGTCACTCATCGGCTCTACTCCAACGATCCCTGCTGTGCCTGCGCCTTCGTCGACCACCACCGAACTAGTGATTCGTGGCCTCCCTGCGGATCTTTCCCTCACAAACTCGGAGATTGTGAGCGCTTTATTCTCCTTTTTGGGTGTCTCTCATCTGCTAAGTTATGTGCTCGACTCGCGCGTTATGAAACGCAAATCTGCGCAGCCCTCTGGTCCCAGTGCTGCACCAACTACTACGAATACCTCTGCCAAAAAATCGCTGGTAATCCGTATGATATCTTCGGCGGCCCGCGACTTCATTTTAGAAAAAGCGTCAGCCAAAAAGGTTCTCTTCGTTCGCGACACCTTCTCCCTTGACCGCGACGATCGATTTTTTATTAGTGAACTGCTTCCATCTCATATCCACAAGTTATTATTGTTATCAGAATCTCGAGCAAAGGAACCCAAATTAAGTCACGTCTGGGCAAATCGTGGTATGGTCAAGGTCAGGAGAGAAGGATGCTCAGACATTATCACCATTCAGTCAGAATTGGACCTAACCCGGCTCGCCTGACTCCTGGTTTCTGTGACGCAGCCTACGCGTAATGCTGATCGACATTCACCCTCGCCATCCCTACTGGTTGCCTCTTTCAATGCCAATTCTTTACTTGCTCACTTTCCCTTCTTTGCTGCACATATCGCTGATAATTTTTACCACGTCATCCCTATAACAGAAACCTAACTTCATGGCCGTATTTCCGACGAGTTAGTGCATCTACCTAACTACTTTCTGTTGCGCAATGACCGAGTTGGCAGGCGGGGTGGCGGGGTTGCCTGTTACATTCATCACTCGCTTCGTTTCAAATTATTAGCCGTCTCCAAGTCGGAGTTCGACAATGCGCCAGAATACATACTCTGTGAGATTCGAATTGCTCAAGACCGATCGGTATTGTTTGCTACCATGTATAGACGCCCCAAGGGCATGGTGTTCCACAATTTTGCAGATACTATCTCCAGCCTTGCTGTCAATTATCAAAATATCATTATCACTGGCGACCTGAATTGTAATCTGCTCCAAAATAACTTTGAATCCAATTCACTTCGTGATTTTGCCAGCTCAAACGCGCTACACATCATTGAGTCCGCCGCAACCTTCCACACAAATTCCTCCCACTCTTTGCTTGATGTCTTTCTGGTCGACTCTCCTTCCAAAATTTTTTCCTTCACCAAATCTGCTACCCCATTCATTGCGGGCCATGACCTGCTTGAGCTCTCTAATAATTTCCAGCCTGATCCTCGACCAGCTCATACTCTTGCTCGTAGAGACCTCAATCACTTTGTTGTGGCTGATTTCTTGACCACGCTCTCATCCTCCTTGTCTCAACTTAACCTCTCGACTCTATCTGCTCCTTCGTCTACCGATCAATTCGATACTTTGGTCCACAATATCTCTACAGCCATCGCCCAGTCCTTCGATACCCATGCTCCGCTCACTAAATGGACCACCCATCGCTCTACCGCGCCATGGCTCATAGACGCACTTCGCACTAAAATCAAGCACAGGAACAAGCTCTATAACACGGCCAGACGCTCTCATGATCTGTTAGCCATGGCAATCTATCGTCATTATCGCAACATGCTCAACACTGAATTACGCGCAGCTAAGGACATGTTTTATCTCCACCGTATCTCTCCTCTCTCTGATCCTTCCAGAATCTGAAAGGAACTTTCATTTCTCCGTCTAACCAAACCCAGAGGTTCGTCTCCCTTCTCTTTCTTCACCCCCGATCAGCTCAATCAATATTACTCAGCCATCTCAACCTCAAATGATCCATATCCTGACTCTCTCTCCTCTCTACATCTCCCACCTCTATCTCTCACTAAACCAGACTTCTATTTTATTGAGATCACCATCGAGTCTCTAGTATCTGCTCTCTCCGTTGCTCGCTCCATGTCGCTTTCCCAAGGACCGACCTGCTTTCAAACTTCGCAATTAACAAAGCTGCTCCGATATTGCTAAATAACATTCTAGATATTTTCAATGCTAGTCCACGTCTCTCACATTTCCCGACTTTATGGAAACGTGCACTTATTCGTCCCTTGCTCAAGACTGTTCCACCGGCGTCTCTGTCGGACACCAGACCTATTGCGAACCTTGCCGAACTTTCTAAGACCTTTGAACGAATTGTCTTCCGTCAGGTCGCTGACTCTCTCGAGGTCAACAATCTTGCCGATCCTCGGCAGTCGGGCTTCAGGAAGGGCTACAGTACCTTGACCACTCTCATTAAACTCAACCAAGACATAAGGCAGGCGGTTGATGATCGGAGGCTGACAGTGTTGGTGCTCTTTGACTTCAGCAAGGCGTTCGACCTGGTCCCACACCGTCAACTTCTTCGCAAACTTCGTCTCTTGGGTTTCTCGGATGGAGCACTTGCCTGGTTCTTTTCTTATTTATCGAATCGAACCCAAGCAGTTGTTGATGACACAGGATCAGCTTCCTCCTGGTGTAACACAAATATGGGTGTTCCTCAAGGATCTGTCCTGGGCCCTCTTCTTTTTTCGCTTTTCATCCGTGATATTGGCATTGGTTTACGTTATACCCAATACCTCACTTACGCGGATGACACACAAATTTATCTTACGGGCTATCCTCGAGATTTGGCTCGTGCTCTCTCCGACTTGACTCGTGACGTCAATTATATTTCTGACTATGCGATAAACAACGGACTGAGGTTGAATCTTGGGAAGTCTAAGGTTATGGTCTTGGGCAGTGGGGCGTATGTAAGTCAGACTGATTTTGCTACTCTTCCTCGCATTAGTGTGCATGATACTGAGCTCCCTTTTGTCAACCACGCACGCAACCTCGGCGTCATCATGCAATCAAATCTCTCCTGGCACAAGCACATATTGCATATTTCGGCAAAAGTAAACTTCACTCTATTTCGATTAAAATGTAACAAGAATCTTCTGTCAACTAAATTACGAATCATGCTCATTACTGCACTTGTCTTTCCTTTGATAGACTATTGCTGCCTGGCTTATATCGATTTAACGGGAGAGCAGAACCAAACTGTGGAGCGACTCGTCAATAACTGCATTCGTTTCATATGCAACCCACGTCGTGATGTGCACATATCGCCCTATCGCAACAGCTTGTCTTGAGTCACAGTCGCCAATCGCAGAAACTATTTCATGGGGATCTTCATCTTCAAATTGCTTCATTCCAACGCCCCTTCCTACATCTCCGATCTTTTCACCCTTGCTTCTCCTCCTACCCGTCCGCCTCGGCTGCACCCTGCACCAACCTTTTCGATTCCGCTGCATCGCACGACCACTCTGCACAATTCCTTCGTTCTATCCGCTTCCTATTTTTGGCATTCTCTCCCCTCTGTTATCTCGTCTACTCACTGCCTAGCCTCCTTCAAGAGAGTTTTACGCTCACACCTCCTCGACTCCCAGCGACTTGCCTGTTAGTCCCTCGTGTCACATTGCGGCTGGATTCTACTGCGGCTAGATTAGGCTCTATTGCGGCTGACGCTTTTCACGTTTTTAAACGTTTTTACCTTTTGCTCATTTCTTTTCTTCTGCTTCACTCGTTCCGCGCCTACTTCAGTTTTTAGTTTGTAGTGTATAGATCGAAGTTTCATTTTTATATTTTGTAAACTGTATGCTATCCGTTGCCCACGAATTATTTTTCAGGGCATAAATATATTATTCATTCATTCTCTGTATTGTCATTCTCTGTATCATTCTTGTATTTCTCTATTGCATGTGTTATCCCTCATTTTTTGTTTATTTTTTGTTTATTTTATTTTATCTCCACTATTTTACTATTTTACTATTACTACTATTATATATTTTTCTTTGTAAGCTCTTAGTAATGAGCATAAATGTATTTGTGTATACGATCCTGTGAAATTGTCTTATGGATTTTAATCCAAGGCATATTAAAGAAATCAATCAATCAATCAATCTCTCTGAGAGAGAGAGCGCGAGATTGATTGATTGATTGATTGATTTCTTTCGCCACAGCACTCTCTCTCTCTCTGAGAGAGAGAGTGCTGTGGCGTGCTCCGACTGTACCGCCATTAGAGTCCGCAGTTGCTGGCACGTCCACGTCGTTGCGGACGGGCAACACTCCGCACCAGGGGAGACGAGATTCTCCCCGACCTCGAACGAGCGGAAGTGGCTAAGACCAGCATACCGATCCTCCCGGCGGTAGTCGAACGTGACTGTCGGGAGGTGTCCTCCGGGGGCTCCTGCGGGTTCACCGTATTTTCGAACGAGCTAGCGCGGTGTTCCCGCGGCGTGTGCTCCCGGACTTGACAGGCCTTGAACTGCTAGAGCAGCCTGTCGCGATGCCCGAGATAGTGAGTCACTTCGAGTGACTCTGCTCGGTGGCGGGGGCGGCTTTCGTGCGGCGGTGCCGGGCAGTTCTTGCCAGTATCGCCCGAAGTGACAGCCCCTGCCATTGCTATAGCAACATCGCACCCCTACGAGAGGGGGTGGCGCGTCGTGCCTCCTGCGGGGGGCTGGGCGCTCGCCATGAATCGGGTGGGACTCCCATGCCGCGCGGTCTAACTGACACAAGGTGCCGAATCGCCAGGAACGGATGGGTGAGCAAATGATGCCAATGCAGATGCGCACCCAGATGACGAAAAGTGTGCGGAGCCAATATGGATGGCCGGCTGCCGGCTGGGAGCTCTCCCGGTATCTTGGGCGCAGTGTCTGGCTCTTGCGCGGTGCGCCGTGCGTCGCCCCGCTCTCGCCCCTCCGCCCTTCTCCACCTTCCTTGCTCCATCCGGACCCGGTGCTGCGACGATCTTCGGGTCGCTGCGGTACACGGAACCGGGGAGCTCCTCTTCCCCACTAACCATACTTTGTTTTTCAGCCCCCCCCCCCCGCTCGGGCCCGGTGTCACGGCTGTCTTCGGACTCCCGCGATACACGGAACCGGGTTGCCCCCAACCCCCACTAATCAATTAATCAAACTTTTCTTTCAGCTATTTTCCATAAGTTTCAGCCCCCCTGTCCCACTTGGGCCCGGCGATGCACTGGCCGAAAGGTCTTTGCAGCGCACGGGACCGAGATGGCTCTCCCCGACTAACCCTTATTAGCTTATTTAAGTTCCAGGTACAACTAATAAAATTTTTCCTTCCACAGCTTAACGGCCGGGGGTTAGCGATCCCCGGCGTCACCACAAAGCCGCTAGTCAGAAAAAATGGCTGTTTCTCCAAGGGTAAATTCTTCCGGAGGTAAACTAGGCCCCCATTCGGATCTCCGGGTTGGGGCCACCCTTGCGGAGACAGTCGACCGGTTCGATGGTGTGAGTGAGAGTGAGAGAATGGGGAGCCTGCCCGCGCGCCCGATGACCCGTCGGTCTGCCGCGGCGAGCAGTGCGAGTTCTTCGTCCCCGTTGGCACCTACCACTGTTCGCCGGGGCACTCCTCGCGTGGCTCGGGCGTCTAGCGCCAGGTCTCAGAGTGCAGGTAGCGGCCTTCGTGCCGTCCGTGTTGTTCTGGCGAGGTGTGACGAGGGTAGCATTCGTGCCGCCCGAGTCTCTCTGGTGAGGTGTGACGAGAAGGTTACTAGGCAGGCTCTTAACGTTAGGCAAGTAGACCGGCCAGTCGCGGCCGAGCGCGAAGTAATAGATAGACCCGCGAATCCCCCCAATCCCGTTCAAGATGCCGCACCGGGCGGCATTCGCGCGCGTACCACGGATGTTAGGATACTGCAGCTGAATATGCGTAGGTCGGCTGTAGTTTCAGGTGAGGTTCGTGAGCTCGTTGGCCGCAAGCGACTGGACGTCCTGCTCTTGCAGGAACCACACGTCCGAAGGCAAGGCCAGAGCCACACCTTTTGCGGACTAGGGATCGGTATGCGAATTGCCGCTGTACGCTCGGAGAAACCCTGGGCGGCGGTAGCGGTTTGCAACCCGTCATTTCAAATGACATTCATCTCGCAGCTCAGCACCGCCCACTGCGCATGTGCGGAAGTGTTGACACCCGGCCTCTCGTTCTACGTAGTCTCTCACTACTTTCAGTGCAGAGACGAGATCGGGGGGCACCTCAGGCATCTCGAGACGGTCCTTCGTTCACTGAGGGGGCAGAGAGTTTTAGTGGCGATTGACGCCAACGCGCGGTCACCCATGTGGGGCCCCCAACGAGCTGATCAGCGGGGGGTCCAGTTGGAGAACCTGATCCGTGCGTTCGATTATGACGTCATCAATGATGTCCAACAGCCGCCCACGTACTGGACGGCAAGAGGTTCGTCGTTCATCGATGTTACCTTGGCTTCTCCCTCCATGTCCCGTTTTGTCGGGAACTGGATCGTCAGGGAGAACTGGACAACGAGCGACCATCAAGCTCTGGACGTTACGCTGAGAGTTCCGAAAGCCGCGGGAAATGAAGAGATGGCCGTTGTCAGCCGGTTCAATACTAGTAAAGCCGACTGGGAACGTTTCGCTCAGATCCTGGCCGATCTTTCGGCAAACAGGCTGGAAGGACTCCCACTGACGTCACCGGAAGAAGTCGAAAGGATGGCGGAAACTCTCACGGGCGTTCTCACGGACGCCTGTACCGAGTCGATGCCTAGGAAGAGACACTTTAGAAAGTCCAATCCGTGGTGGACATTAGCTTTGACGAATCTCAAGAAATCAGCATACCAGAAACGTAGGGCATTCCAAGGAGAACAAGATGGTCCTGGACGCCTCGCTCTCCAACTCGAATACCGCTCTTCCTTGCGGGAATACAGTCGGGAGGTGAAGAGGGCCAAGCTTGAGAGCTGGAGAAACTTTGTCTCGTCGTACGGGAACGCGGAGCCCTGGGGCTTCGTATATAAGCAACAGAATGACAAACTCCGCGTTGAGAGAGTGCTAAGCACTCTCCGGCGAGCCGAAGGTTTCACGCGCAACATGGAAGAGACCGCCAGCTACCTTCTTGATGTCCACATCCCTGATGACCGGATAGAAGATGACACCCCCCAACAGCGGGTTGTTCGGGAAAACTCGGCCGGCGCGCCGGATACACCCGACGATCAGGACTTCACCACTGGCGAGCTTTCTGCAGCCGCCAGGTCCCTTAAAAACGGCAAGGCTCCTGGGCTTGATCTTGTAGAGGTCAGTGTTCTCAAGGCTGCCTGTGCCACTATCCCCGGTCAGCTGACTCGTTTGTTCAACGCGTGTCTTCGAGTAGTCGTCTTCCCCTCTGCCTGGAAGGAGGGCTCCCTGCGGGTACTCCTGAAGGGCGAGCACAAGGACGAGAAGAATCCAAAGTCGTATAGGCCCATTTGTCTCCTCTCCGTAGTAGGTAAGTTGTTAGAAAAATTAATCAAGGGGCGCCTCGAGAAAACGGTATTCGCGAACGGTAGGGTCTCGGGTAGGCAGTACGGCTTCACAAAAGCCAAGTCCACGGAGGACGCGATAGTAGAGATGCGGCGAATGGTAGATGCTGCGGACAGCACATACGCGATAGGGTTTCTCTTCGATATTTCCGGAGCTTTCGACAACGTCTGGTGGCCCCTTGTACTAGAAGGTCTTAAGAACAGGGATTGCCCGCGGAACCTCTTCCAGGTTATCCGCAATTATTTCAGTGGTAGGGAAGTTGGGATTTCATGGGGGGTAAATAAGGTTACCAAGCAGGCGACGAGAGGTTGTCCCCAGGGTTCTGTCCTTGGGCCAACCTGCTGGAACCTTATGTTCGACGGGTTGCTTCGAATCCTGGAGGAGGTAGCCCCGAACAATTTTGTAGCTTATGCAGACGATCTGCTTGTTTTGGTTCAGGGTAATTCGCGGGCCGCCCTCGAAAGGAGCGGTCAGATCATAGTAGATAGGATAGTAGATTGGTGCCGGACCGCCAAGTTAGAGCTCTCAGAGAGCAAAACGGAGGCCATCCTCCTGAAGACGAATTGGAGGAGGCCCGCTCCCATTGGAAGACGGGGAGGAGACCGTCCCGACCGTGCACGTAGGGCAGCTGTCAGGCCTAACCTGGCAAATAGATATCCAGTCATCCGTATAGGGAATACCAGAATTTCTTTTAAAGATAGCGTTAGGTATCTCGGTGTCCACTTTGACAAAGAGCTGGGGGTCAGTACCCACTGCTCGTACTTGAAGGGGAAATGCGTCGCTCTGTTCCAGAAGCTAGGCAGATTGGCAGGGGCGGGATGGGGTCTTCGCTATAGAGCGCTGGACAAAGTCTATAGGGGGGTTTTTCTCCCGACAGTGGCATATGCCGCTGCCGGATGGTCTGATCTCTGCAAGGGGACTGACCTTAGGGTACTCAGGACAACCCAGAGGCTCGCTCTTATAGCGACCACTGCGGCTTATAGGACGGCTTCATATGCAGGTCTATGTGTGATTGCCGGAGCACTCCCCGTGGAGTTGCTGTTGAAACAGAGCCGGCCGCGATACGACGTTAGGATAGGTAGGGACACCGAGATAAACAACAGGGTGGTTCCAGCGGGCGCGCCAGATGCCGTGGAGACCATCAAGGGTGAGGCGATCAATATGTGGCAGGCCGACTGGGACTCTTCACCGAGAGGCCGTACCACATACGCCTTCTTCCAGACCATTCGGGACAGGATGAACGCTAGCTGGTTCCGGCCAGACTACTATACGACGCAAGTCGTCTCCGGTCACGGTGATTTCAGGGCGCGCCTCGCGTCACTTGGACTCGCTGACGGAGATGAGTGCTCGTGTGGTCAGCCGGACACAGCTCAGCACTTCCTTCTCGAATGCCCTGAGTTCGAACCGCAGAGAGTCGCTCTGAGGGAACAGCTCAGCGGCCGAGACTGGCCGTTGGCGGCTCACCAATCGGTGTCCAATGCCGAAGCCTTCTCGGTCTTCTCCGCCTTTTGTCGCGAGTCCTTGTGGCTCAAATCAGGGATGAATGCAATCGAATAGGTAGGCAGGCAGGGAACACCGGCTGGCCGACTGTTTGGACTGGCGGCCAGCCGGAACGACACTGACAGCTCCTCCGAACGAGATAGCTCAACGGGCGCATGGTCTTGTGTGTGTGACTGTGTGTTTGTGTGAGTGGGGTAATGACGCGGATAAAATACTAACACACTAACAGCACTAACAACAATTTTTCCAGCGAATAGGGGGACATTTGGGTGCTACGCAGGACACAAAGAGAACGCGCGCGGACTAACAATTTAGCAAAACCGATAGTGATAAGAATAGGACAAGGTGAGTGTCGCGTCAATTAGACTTGGAAGGGAAAAGTAGAGTCACGCGAACGGTAAAGTCGTGGGAAGGGAAAAGAAGAGAATGCTCTCACTAACACATGGGAGGGGGACGCGATTTAAACAATATAGGGGAGGAGCTGCTCAGTCAGAATACCGAATAATAGGCAGGCACACCTAGAGTCGCGGTTCAATCCACAGTGGGTCGTCGGTCGTGTGTCTTGAGGCGAGCCTAGCCGGGCGGGACGTCAGACTCGCCCGGTGGCGGACTACCGGACCTGCACCAATTCGCGGGCCACCGGGACATCCAGGCAAGCTCGAACACGGCCACACAAGTCGGTTAGGATACACAAACAAATACACTTCGGACACACACACACAACCCAACACGAAACCACACTTACACACTGACCTTCCCCATGCCCATCCCTGATCCTTGTCATTTCTGGGCCGTGTCCGGGCGGGAACACGAGAGCAGGCCTTCCCGAGGTTCCCCGTGAGTGCGCGAAGAGGCGTCCAGTCAGCATCCTACGGGGTGATGCACGCACGCGTCTTGGCGTAGCCAAACTGCTCTTTTCGCTAACACGCCAGCGAAGGCCAAAGGATTTTTCCATTGCCCGTCCCGAGGCGTGGTTTACCCCGCTAGAACGTAGATGGTAGCCCGTAGCGTATGCCTGTTCAGGCGAGGTCGCACAGGTCGGTCTGTCTTCGGACAGAAGGCCTTCACATTAAATGTACCGCCATTAGATAATTCGTCGCAATCAGTGTGTTCGATAGTGTGTTCGACTCTCTTAGAACTGATCTTGCTATAGTCTCGTTCGTTTTACTCCTGTGACTGATCTTATTTATTTTTATCTATTAATTTGTCAAATTCTTTTTAATGTTTTCACAAATAAATCTACTCGCCTAAAAAACCTTGGTATAAAAAACATACGCATACGTCAATTTCCCGACGACATATGATTTTTCGCCAATTACCATGATTTTTGTTTGAGAATGCCGATTTTTCATGAATTTGTAAACGAAAATCGATCGTCTCCGAGCACCAACGGTAAAATCATGATTTTTTTTTCGTCGAAATGGTTTGTTAAGCTGAAAGGAAACGTAAACGCGTGTCATAATCTTAATTTTTCTCAAAAATTGTATTGTAGTTTCAAAGATATCAGCGAAAAACGAAAAAACCACCGATTTTTGAGAATTAATTTCACCCCTTAAATATGCGAGTGGGCCGCTAATTTTTTGTGAGGGTTTATACTTTGGTGTGAACTACAAAATATAATTTTTTTGACCCAGGTTGTGGGGGTACAGTAAGGTGACCTTCCTTGTCAGTGCCTTTCAGTAATTCTGCTCCCAACAAAAATTCATATTTCAAGTATTTATCTGACACGATGTGTATTTTCATGTTAAATATTTCATCGTCTATTTTCACTTCTGCATGAAAACTTCCGAGAGATGGAGTTTCGCAAGATCCTATGCCTTGGAACTTTATTTTTTGTCCATCTAGTTTCGGAGCTCTGATTTTTTCGTATTGGTCCATTCTTATCAGATGCAAGTCACTGCCCGTGTCTAATAACGCAACCATCGCTCGTCCTTCGATCGAAATTGCTTTGAAAATTTTACTCTCGCCAGCAATCGTTGTATTACAGCTTTTTCCTGAGTCAGTTGCATTTTTGTTCTCGCATTTTGGCGCTATGTGGCCAAATTCACCGCATTTAAAACATTTGGTTCCTTTGTCTTTTGATGGACAATTTGGGCTTATATGATCAGATGATCCGCAATTGAAGCAATAATGGTTTTTCTTTTCAGGTGGATTTTTTAGATCACGTGACGAGTTTGCTTCAAACTGATTTTTTCCAAAGGCGCGTCTAAAGTTATTTTTTCCTTCGGTATTTTCAAAAGTTTTTGTATTTGTGCCGATTTGAGTTTGCAACGAAATCTCTCCAAATGCCATTACTAGATCTTCTTTTGTTGTGAACCGATGTGTACGCGCTACGCTTTGTAAATTCTGATCAGGAATACCATCAACGATATATTCTAATAATTCATCTTCTGGGATAGTGACTCGATTTGCCAGAATAATTTTATCATGAACGTATTCACAGAATTTCTCTGTTTTTTTCCATTGTCGTTCTTCGAATCGTCGTTTCAAAAAGATTTTATTCGAACGAATGAAAAACATACTGCGTAGATTGGCCAGTAATTCATTAATTGGCATTCGTATATATTCTGGTCCTGAGTGAAACCATTCTAAAGCTTTTTCTTTTAGCCGCATTCCGATAAGAATTTTCGTCATGGTTTCATCTAATTCATAAGAGTCTTTCAAAAACAATACCTGTTTTTCCCATGTTTCGAATTTTTCTGAGTTTCCATCGAAAAAATTCAGAAGATCAGCTATGGCTGTCACTGATATTTTTCTGGGATTCTGGAGGAAAGATTCTGGAGGTAACATGCCTGTGGGTTGATTTGTGTTGTCGTCGTTCAAAATTCGAGATCCACGGACAATTTCTAATTCTCGCCTTGTAATGGCGAGTTCCCGTTCAGCTAAATCTCTTTCTCTTTTAAATAAATCTATCATGCGTTGTGCCGATGCATTCTCGTCGTGGTTGTTTCTCGATGTTGCACTAGCTTCTCCGTCGATTTGTATCATAGATGATACGCTGGCTTCTGACGTTTCGCCTATTCTTTTTCTTTTCGTTCTTGGAGCCAGCAGTCTTCTCTCTTGAGTTGAATTCATCGTATTTTTATTTTTCGTCGTTCGTCTTTCGTCTTTAATTTTTTGACTTCTTTCGTTCTTCAAGAATTCGCCGTTTTCACAATTCAATTCTTCAGTTTGTTCATGAGTTGATGTCAAAAGAATTTCACTCTTTATGTATCGTGAGAATTTTATTGACGAGCCCCCAAAATTGTAGGATCCGATACAATAAATTGGAAAATCCTTTATTTAACACAACAAACTTTTGAACATATTGCTTTTTTTTTTTCGTTAATTTCTTTTGATTACGACCTTCTTCTTTCGATCGCCAAAACAAACTGTCATTTTTTCAACTTTTCTTTTCTCTCTTCTTCGTTTCTTCTTTTTTTTTTTTTTTTACGTGAGTCGTCCTTTCTATCGCTGCTTTTCGCGATTCGTCTTTTCCTTATATTTGGTGTTGCGATCCCACAGTAATAAATACCTTGTCAAAAGTGATGAAAAACAGACTTCGAATATTCTCAAGAACTCTTTATTTTAGGGGTTAACTTGTATATACAAAGTTCATTTTTTACATTAGAAACAAGATGTTCATCGGGGCTCAATGAATCCAACAGCACTGTGAAGAGCATGCAAGAATACAGAATACGTGCTTTCGATTTTTTCCCAAAAACTCAATTCTTATCGACTTTTTTCCCAATATTGCGGATTATGTCTAGTATTTAGCCATGAATCATTGAATAACATTGTTTGAGGCTCGCATTCGTTCTGGCATCGCTCTCTTATCATTTTACTGTTTTATCATTTTTTTTCAAGAGACGTGAATATTTTTCATTTCAAGCAGACTATCAACTACTCGAAAATTCGATGTGTGTCATATGTAAACAAGTCATATCTCTACTTGAATTAATTCTATAGCACAGATATTTTTTTTAACGATTACGCGTATCTTTCGGATATTTTCAATATGAAAAGTCGTGAGACCATTCAGTGCTTGTTAATACGTTAATAACAGAACTTCGAGCAGTTATTGAATTTCTTCTCACGTTTACAATGAAAGTGAATCCAATAAACGTTATTAAACTTCTGTGGGCAGCATTTGAAGTAATGAATATACCCGAGTCCCCGTTAACAAATGATAAACGTGAAATAGCATCGAACTTTGAAAGCATTTTATTACAAAGCATGACAGAATATAATAGTGTGGAAATGATTGAGGAAAATTCTCTTGACTTTGAAGAGCCCTACAAAAATCTTGAAACGTTCGCAGTGGAAGATGCAGATTTTCAGGTGCCTTCCGAAGGACCTGAAGATAGCTGTTCCGAAGATGACGAACCTTTAAGTTTCGATTATAAAAGAAGAGCTGTTGAATATTGGAGAAGTGCAAAGACGAAAAAAAATCGCTCAATTGATACGGTTCGTCATAGATATAAAAAAGTCAAATCAGTACGACAATTGCGTCGTTGGGCACACCAAATCAACCGGGAGGGACATACATGGAAAAATTGGCTCGCATATCAGAGTATACATTGCAGAATATGAAAAATGCCATTGACGCAGGCTTGATTGTTCATGATACGGATCTGCGAAGATGGGCTTTAAAGGCCCAAGGACTTATCAGTCAAAAGGATTTTCGATTTAAAGCATCGCCAACGTGGTTACTTCACTTTAAGAAGATCCATCGCATTACTAGCAGAAAAATCAATAAATTCGTCACGCGAAAATCAGTGGAAAATACTGAATATTTACACAAGAGTGCTGAATAATTTTTGAAAAGAGTTGAACCTTATATTTCCGAATATGGATTACAAAATATATATAATGCTGATCAGAGTGGTTTCCAAATAGAGATTCATTCTGGACGAACGTTAACGGAAGAAGGAACTAAACAAGTGTCGTGCATAGTACAATCAGTAACTTCAACAACGCACAGTTATACTATACAGCCTACGATTTCAGCGGACGAAAAATTATTATCTCCTTTATTGATTGTTTTGAAAGAACCATCCGGAACGTTCGGACCTATAGTTGAACAACATTTATTCAGACCGCCAAATGTTTTCATCACAGCTTCCAAATGAGAAAAACTTACTTCGGGTATAATAATTCTTGTTTCGCGCTGCATATATTCAAACGGTATTAATCACAATGATTCATTACAGAGCACTTCAAGATGTGGTTAGAAGAAGTGTTTATCCCAAAAGTGGGACCGAAGAGTCTACTTCTAATTGATTCTTGGAGTGGGCATTCTTCTAGAGTTGTGCAAGAGACAACACCCCCAGACAAAAAGTTGACGACTTTTTTGATACCGAAAGGAACCACTGGAAAAATTCAACCTCTGGATGTTTTCGGCTTCCGTATATGGAAAAATTATATTCGTCATTTTTCAGACACCGTAGTTCTTCTTGATTATGATTTAAATTTACATTTAAGGAATAATATAATAAAATTACAGTCTTTAGTTCTCAACCAACTGTCATCTCCGCGATATCATAATTTGTTTCGTTATGCGTGGCATGAACGCGGGTTCATTGCAAAGAAACCTGATGAATTTGATAACCCCGTCGATTTTGCATTTGGACAGTCATCTCATCCGAACTGTGAAATCGAAGGTTGCACGAATGTCGCAGTGATCAGATGTTCTTGGTGTAAAAAATCACTTTGCCTACAGCATTTTTTTGATGAATATCATTAGTGTACCGACTATCATCCATAAAGCGATTTATAGATAAACTTGGAACTTGTTTTTGTTTAAAGGGTGTGGCCACAGTAGAGGAAGTAGAATCATGTGCATATTCAACAATTTTGTATTATATAAAAACGTAATTTATTTACAAAACTATTTACAGGTGTATTTAGTGTATGAATCAAAGTAACAAAAAAAAATTTCTTTGTTCATTTTTTCAATGCAAAATGGCTAATAATCACTACTTGTTTTTTGTTTATCTGTTTCCGAGCCCCTACCCCTCAAATTTCTGTGCCATAGAATTAATTCAAATAGAGATATGACTTGTTTACATATGACACACATCGAATTTTCGAGTAGTTGATAGTCTGCTTGAAATGAAAAATATTCACGTTTCTTGAAAAAAAATGATAAAATAGTAAAATGATAAGAGAGCGATGCCAGAATGAATGCGAGCCTCAAACAATGTTATTCAATGATTCATGGCTAAATACTAGACATAATCCGCAATATTGGGAAAAAAGTCGATAAGAATTGAGTTTTTGGGAAAAAATCGAAAGCACGTATTCTGTGTTCTTGCATGCTCTTCACAGTGCTGTTGGATTCATTGAGCCCCGATGAACATCTTGTTTCTAATGTAAAAAATGAACTCTGTATATACAAGTTAACCCCTAAAATAAAGAGTTCTTGCGAATATTCGAAGTCTGTTTTTCATCACTTTTGACAAGGTATTTATTACTATCATTATTAGTTATCAAAATCCCCTACTTGTATGCAAAACAGAAAAATCATCTTGGGAGGTGGTCAACTTTGGAGGGGTGTTTCACCCCTTTAGAATGAGTTTGGGCCGATAAAAAAAAATACGTATGTCATCGATTTTGACCCTCTATAACATACCAGAGTTTCATCGAAATCGGAGGGGGACACTTGAAAACGTTTCCTAGTTAGTCGTGTTGTCATTTATTATTATGCCGATTGTTCAATGCGTATTTAAAAAAAAAATTCCACAAAATATACATAAAATTTCTGTTCGAGGGAATTTTTGTTTTGCCATTTTTCTTCTTTTTCCATTACTTCTTCTGTTATACCGACGGTCGCCACATGTCTTCTGAAGCTAACGCCATCGATGTTTTTTACTCTCAACTATTTTCAGGATCTACCCGTTTTATATCGTATTTTCAGTGGGTGTGTTTGAAGCAACTCAACGTTGAGCAACGTTCATTTGTTCATCTTGCATACGCAATAAAATAATTCGTTCCAAATAAGTCACATCCCAAGTCACATTCCAAATCCTCACATAAATTTATTGATCATTAATTAATCAACAATGAACAAAGAAATACGTTGTATCGGTATACCTATGCAAAAAATTTTGGAACGTAAGTTACCAAAAGTGAAAGAGGTTATGAGTGTGTTTTTCTATCAACTTAAAGTTTTAAAGTATTCAATCAAACAAAGTGCTAAAAATTCAATGACCAAGTTATTGAACTATGGAAAAAAAACCAGATTCCAACTACTGGAGCTCCTAATGCAGTAAAAAAAATTCTTCGCTGTCACGCTCAATGGTTAAAATTACAAAAAAATTTCAATAAAAAGAAATCAGTGCGAACCCTAAATGAAAAGAAATATCAGGCTGATCTTGAACAATTATTCGACATTGTGTGCGAAAAATCCCTAAAAGTACTTGATGATAATGTTAGAAAGTTGTATTTGGATCAAAAATTCGGTACCCGTAAAGAGATTCTTCCTAACAACGTACCTGTATCAAACTTAACCTCAACTATGATGGAAATAGATGAAAGCGGTAAGTATCTGAGATATTGAATTATCACACATTCAGGTAGTAATGTAAATGACTTTTCTTGTTGATTATAAATAATCAAGCATATCATTTTTCTACTTTACGCGCATTATGAAATTATGAATACTAGTATTTTCATAGATGACTAGTCAATTTTTGGAGTTCTTTCTTAATTATTTGTCATCAAAATGAATAATTTCTATACATTTTCTTTGTTCAATTTATAAAAAAGCTCTTATTCCAGACTTGGATCCACCGTCTACCAGTCAAGCGATATTTCTAAGTGAAAGATCAGAGTCGTTCTCAACGCATACATTAAGTGGAGTTACAAATTTTGGATCTGATTCAGAGTATCACCCGCTAATTCCGACAAAACGAGAAAAAATCGACGTCTTAATTCCTGAAGTCGTTTCTGGACTCGACCGAACTAATGTCAGCAGTAGAAATGCGATGTTCATTATTGCTCCGGTTTTATTAGCTATCGGTATTAAAATTGAAGATACAACGCTCTGTTATAAGTCAATTCAACGAGCTCGTATGCTTCGAAGAGAAGACATTGCTAAAGGACTTAAAGACAACTTCAAAACACACGATAAATACGTTGTGCATTGGGACGGCAAAATGCTAAATGACCTTGCTGGATCAAAATCTGTGGAACGGCTGCCAGTTCTTTTAACTGCATTTGGTACCGAACAATTACTTGGGGTTCCAAAAATGAATTCTGGGACGGCAGACAATCAAACATCAGCCATTTTATCGACATTGAGTGGATGGGGTATTATTAATTATGTTAAGGCGATGTGTTTTGACACGACGGCTGTTAATACAGGTAGTTACCTGTATTAACTAATCAATGATAATTTGATTTAAAAAAATATTTAATTATGATTGTTCTAGTTTAATTTTTCTTGCTTACTGAATTTCACTTTTGAAATTGACTAATTATTGAGAATTATTTACCGATTTGCATTTTAAATATAATCTACAATTTGTTTAAAATATTAAATTTAGCGATAGTTATCGATTTTTATTATACAGGAATTCACAACGGTACATGTAAGGCAATTGAAAAGACTTTGGGCAGAGAGTTGATCTGGTTACCATGTCGTCACCACATTTTTGAGATCATATTGAAGAGCGCATTTGAAGTATATTGGCCTGTGTCATCTGGGCCAAACGTGCCAATGTTCGGAAGATTTAAAAAATCATGGGACGAAATAAATAAGACTAATTATAAATCTGGTATTGAAGATACTGTTGTTGCTGACACCATTTCGGATAAAAAAAATTAAATATCTAGTTTCATTATACAATCCATACAGGTATTTTTTAATTTACAGGTATTATTTAACTGCGATTTTTCAGAAAAACAATTTTCTTGTTTCTAAGAAATTTTTAATTGTTTTTGATAGTTACTGCAACCCCGAGATGACTACAAAGAATTGTTGGAATTGTCATTGATTTTCCTTGGAAAAATGCCTCAAGAAAAAATTTCTTTCAAACGTCCTGGTGCAGTTCATCATGCTAGGTGGATGGCCAAGGCAATTTACAGTTTGAAAATGTTTCTATTCAGAAATGAATTTAAACTTTCTAAGAAAGAATTGCACGGTCTTCGGCAAATTTGTATTTTCATAGTTACACTGTATGTAAAAGCTTGGTTTTCATCCACTTCTGCAACAACTGCTGCTAATCATGACTTGCAGTTTTTGAAAAATTTGATAGAGTACAAACATATCAATCCTTCGATTTCTTCAGCAACTTGTGAAAAAATGATTTCACATCTATGGTATTTAAGTGATGAACTTGCCATTTTATCATTATTTGACGATACCGTTCCATTGGAAGAAAAAAAAATATTGTTGGAGCTGTCAATACTCGTAACGGTAAAGATTCTAAAGCTAGAAGATTTATAATTGATAAAAACGATTTAAATTTATTAACGCGGAAAAGTTTGAGTGACTTTGTTTCTAAAAAGTCTTTAAACCTCTTTAAAATCTTTGATCTGCCGTGTGACTTTCTTGATATAGATATTGAATCGTGGCCTACTAATGACAGTTACATTGAAAATAGAGAATACTTTGAACAATTGAAAGTTGTTAATGATTCAGCAGAGCGAGCTGTTGCATTGGTTGGTGAATATAATCAATGCTTGACAAAAAATGAAGAACAATTCCAATACTTATTGCAAGTTATCAAAGAACATCGAAAAACGCACCCAAACTGCAATAAAGGAAATTATTTACAGTAAAAGTGTATCGTTATGTTAAAAATATTGAAATTTCATTGAGTTATGAAATTCATAAGAAAAAAAAATTTGCCTCAAAATAATCAAACTTTAACCGTTAATATCTTTGAAATGGTGAGGTTTACGAGAAAATTGTAAGAGACCTTTTTTGTAGAGCAGTAAATTTCCTACAAAATAATGTGTTTTTCGATTGATAATAATTTTTTTTCATTGGGATATGAAATTTATAAGAAAAAGAAGAATTTGTCTTAAAATAATCAAACTTCAACCGTTGATATCTTTAAAACGGTAAGATTTACGAGAAAATCGTAAGAGTCCTTTCTTGTAGAGCATTCAATTTCCTACAAAATCTATCAAGCAAGATATTTTTTTAAGTACTTGGGAGTGAGATATGAATTTTTCTATCTGAAAAAAAAAAAAATAGAAACCTGTAAGGCGGAGGACCTTCCCGTTACAATTAAGAGCTCATACTTGGAGAGACTTCCTTCGAGGTGTCTAGGAACCCATTTTTCAGAGTACGAATCGAAAAAAAAAATATTGGTTTTTTTTGGCCCACCCTAGTGGACATATAGCGGCAAAGTGTACTAAGCCAGCGAGTACCAAAAAAGAGAGTTGTGCTGTGACGTCGACTGCGCATCGGAGATATCATAAAGACGTCTCGTTGAACAGTTTCGAAATTAAAGCCTTGATCGATTCGGGAAGCGATCTCACAAGGAAGGTCACCTTACTGTACCCCTACAACCTGGGTCAAAAGAATTATATTTTGTAGTTCACACCAAAGTATAAACCCTCACAAAAAATTAGCGGCCCACTCGCATATTTAAGGGGTGAAATTAATTCTCAAAAATCGGTGGTTTTTTCGTTTTTCGCTGATATCTTCGAAACAAAAATAGATACGCCAAAAGTTTAAATAGCAAAGTTGTTCATTTTTCAGTGCTCTACAATAACATGTAATCGAAAATTGGATTTTTTTTTTTTTTTATTTGAAAAAAACGTCTTTTTAAATACATTTTTCGTCATTTGATCACTGAAAAAGTTCTTATTTCGCCTGAAAATTAAACAAGGTTGACAAATCCGTCAAACGGAATATGTTCATATTTACATATAGGTTTATTAAATCCACAGATATGCTGCTCCATCCTTATCGTAGAATACTCATAAATCTTTTACATCTAGCTTAGTTTTGTGCATCCATTTTAGTACAAGCGAATAACTATCACATGATATTTTTTTAATTTATATAAAACTTTATTTAAAATCCATGTCGTTTTTTCATTTACTAGAAACCTTCAATTCATATATAGCTATGAAAATGTCTGGTACTCATGACAGGAAAAAAAGTAGACAATGCACTTATCAGTTTCTTCGCTTCGTATTATGGAATGTATTCATTGCAATAATGATACTCCTCAAAGAAGTGTTTGAGACATAAAGGTTTTTTGCACCACGAACATGTTATAACAGCTAAATCACCACAAATGTGACATCGTGGTTCCGAATTATCTCCAAAACCAAACGTCACCGGATTGATGAACTCAGGGGGTGTTTTTTCTATGTACCCGCTTTTGTAGCATGCATATTTAAGCATATCAATATAACGTGGGGAAGACAGTTGATTGTGAACAAGTGACTGCAGTTTGATGATGTTGTTCCTTAAATGCAGATTTATATCGCTACCGGAAAGAATTACTATATCTGAAAAATGCCGAACAAAATTTCTCCATATTCGAAAACTAAACACATCTAATGGTTGTATTTGTCCTGTTGTTCCTTTTGGAATTCTTTTTAATGCAATTTTTTTGTTAGGAGGAGTTACTACATCAACTACTTCTGAACAGTGTCCACTCCAGGAGTCGATTAAAAGCGCACTGTTGTCGCCAACATTCGGAAAATAGATTTCGATTAGCCACTGTTTGAAATGATCTGTCGAAAAAACGAAAGGAATATTTAATTTGATTTGGTTTGCAATATTTAATAGCCACAAGAATGTAAAATTTAAATAGTTCTTACCTGATGTTAACTTTCCAGATTTCGATGCCGAAACAAAAACGTTTGAGGGTTTGAATAACGTTTTTTCTACGCGTGGGCCAAAGTCACCACCGATTTCTTTTAATACAAGATATAACGGTGAAAGTAATTTTCCATCGGCGGATATCGTTGGTTGAATGGTATAAGAATGAGTTGTTGAAGATATTGATTGAACAACGCATTCAATTTCTTTTGATCCTTGGTTTGCAAGAGTGCGACCAGAATGCATTTCAAATTGAAATCCACTTTGATCTGAATTGTAAACGTTTTCCGGACCAAGGTCGTTGATAACAGATTTCACGTTATTTGTAAACTCTTCAGCCATTTTTTTAAGATCTTCTGAGTCTTCTAAAGTTTTCCGGGTAATAAATTTTGTAATTTTCCGAGACGTAATGCGATGTGCTCTTTTGAACTTATTCACCCATTTTTTTGACGCTTTGAATCGTGCATCGGAATTCATGAAATTTTTATGTGCGATCAAAGCCCATCGTCGCAAATCAATATCGTGTACTATCTTGCCACATTCAGTTGCTTCAATGAAGCGATTTAAAGTATATTGAGATATCTCATTTAATTTTTCTTTATGAGTCCCACCTTTATTGATTTGATGAGCCCAACGCTTCAATTGTGTTTTAGAAATAACTTTTTTAAAACGGTGTGCAACTGTATGAATATTTAAATTTTTTGTTTTTTCACTTCTCCAAAACTCCACAGCTTTTTTCTTGTAATCGAATGAAATCTCATCTTCATTTTTTGTACATTGAGAGTTATCTGCCTCATTAGATGAAATTGAATCCCATTCCAATTCACTGTCTTCTATACTTTTAGGCTCATGGTGTTTGAATTGTTCTTGAAAATCCAAGCTTTCGTCTTCTTCAATTTCGATTCTCGTGTATGTGTTTATGCTTTCAATTAAAAACTCTTTAATTGTATCTGCTAATTTCATTTCACTCTTATTCACTGGTGTTTCGGGCAAATTCATCATCATAAAATAAGTCGACAAAATATTTATGACATTCACGGGATTGATATACATTTTTGAAAACGTCCACAATATTCAATACGTTCTTGATAATGCACTCCTATAACTACAGAACTTTGATGAACGGAAACCGTCAATGCTAACTTAAATGTGGCAAGAGTCGGTTTATATGAAGCCTCATTTTTTACTGATATGACGGTTTTAAACATCTCAAATATGATATCATGAAAAAATATAACGTATTTCAAACAGTCGAACTCACAGTTTGATTATGATAAGCAAATGTAATCAGTCCAAATCTATAAAAGATTTTGCGTTTGAAAAAAATAACTTTCCGGTTCCATAATCTCTTGAGACGTAAAAAACAAATGTAGATTGATATCATTAAATGTGGAGTCGGAACAATTACGTTTTATTATGAAAAGATAGAGAAAGATGTGTAAAAAAACCCGTTTTTTTATGAAAATGAAAAAAAAAATTCTATATAATTTTCGACTACATATTATTGCAGAGCACTGAAAAATGAACAACTTTGCTATTTAAACTTTTGGCGTATCTATTTTTGTTTCAAAGATATCAGCGAAAAACGAAAAAACCACCGATTTTTGAGAATTAATTTCACCCCTTAAATATGCGACTTTCCGTTATTCGAGCAGTGCGCCGCGTGCTTTCATAAAGTGAGGTTAAAAAGTGTAAGTCTGCGTGTGTATGTGTACGGTGTATGTGTTTAACGTTATATTCGCTTAATTGTCATCGAGTGGCCCGGATTTCACCTTTTGTGCCCACATTTCAACGCTATTATAAAACCCCACGTTAATAAGGAACCGGTATTTTTGCGCTTCTCGCATTTATATATAGTGGGAATATTCGTGTACAGCTCGTCGACGTTTGGAGGTTATGAAAAAAGTGGAACGTCGTGTCGAGTAACGTGTTCGTCGCAATTTCGGTGACGTGTATCGAGCAGTATCAGTCCGCTTTCCTCGCGTCAACATAAAATATTGCGTGTGTCGCTCATCTCTTGTCATCGATCCCGACAAAAAACTTGCAGATTTTCGTGAAAGCCAGGTTTTGTATATTTATTCTATTAACACACGTGATCGCATGCATTCGCCATAATCGAGCGGTACGAAGAGGACGTCGCTCCTGCGACGATATGAGTTTGTTGTACCGGTAAACATTGCTGAATGTTTTGAAATGAAATGTACAAATTGTTGTGTAATTTCCAGGAAAGTCGCGGTGAGCGGAAGCCGGCGGAGTCGTCGCCCGTCGCGGAAACGCCGGAGACGAGGTCGACATCTGCGAAAGCAGCACCGGAGGAACACGCAGTTTGCGGCGGCTGAAACGTAGAAGCGACGAACAGGTAATTAATTGAAACATTGTTTTTTCCTTGGCCCGTTAGACTGGTCATTCGGTCACAAAATTGGTGGGCCGATGAGCGTCGAGCAATTGCGGGTGGAAAGGCGTTGAAATTTCGTTGTTCCGTGGCGGGTGGGAGTAAAGGACGTACGCGAGACGAATGGGCGGGCAAAATGTAATGTGTCGGCACGAATATTAGTTGAAATGTAAATAAATTTGTCGCGCAAGCTCAGGAACGAAAGCAGGAACGTTAGTCGTAGATAAAACGGAGAAATGAACGTTGCGAGGCCAATTTTAAATGTCGTTTGAATGAAATGAACTCGGTAAATGGAGAATAATCGTAGAGAGGAAGAGGACTCGCTCCTGTGACGATATGAGTTTCTTGTACCGGTAAAGATTGCTATGTTAAAATTGTTTCGAAATGAAATGTACAAATTTTTGTGTAATTTCCAGCAAAGTGGAGGTAAGCAGAAGTCGGCCGAGTCGTCGCCCGTCGTGGAAACACCGCAAACGAGTTCGACATTTGCGAAATCAGCACCGCAGGAACATCGAGTTGTTGGCTGCTGAAAATTTCAAGCGACGTGCAGGTGATTATTTTAAAAAATTTGTTATTTACCCGCAAGACTCGACGTTGCGTTGAAAAATGTGTTGGACGATCAACGTCGACGAATTGCGGGAAGAGACGAGATCGAATTTCGCTATTTCGTGGCGTGTGGAAGGGAAAAAAGTACGCGAGACGAATGGACCGGCAAAATGAAATATCCGAGTATGAATATATGTTTTCGTGTGCTTCATTGTATCGCGCAACATCCTGAACGGTAGCAGGAACGTTTGTCGTAGATCGAATCGAAGAATGCACGTTGTGAGGGAATTTTTAAATGTACCTGGAATTAAATTCGCGCGGTAATTTCAAAATAATCGTAGAGAAGGACGTCGCTCCGCCGACAATGTAATTTCTTTGTACCGATAAAGATTGCGTCGTAAAGATGTTTCAAAATGAAATTAACAAATTATTGTGTAAATCACAGGAAAGTCGCGGTGAGCGGAACCTGGCCGAGTCGTCGCCCGTCGTGGAAACGTCGGAGACGAGTTCGACATCTGCGAAAGCAGCACCGGAGGAACACGCAGTTTGCGGCGGCTGAAACGTAGAAGCGACGTACGTTTCAAATGAAGTAGACGCTTGCTGTAGCTCCGAGTCGGAAATGCATGTTAATTGACGTATCATCAATTTTATTCTACCAATGTTGTAATTGTTTGCAGATTGTACGAGGGATACCAATCACATAGAAAACTGCCCATAAGTATCAAAAAAGGCAAAGTTGTCACGATGAATGGAGGAAGAGGAAATAAAGAGTACAAAGACGAGAAATACATGCGATTGAAAAGGAAAAAATTCACAGCGCAATTTTTTGAGGCGACGAAGCGTCTTCCCGGGCCGAAAGATTGTCAATATTTATCACTGGCACAAAAGGTTAGTGATGAAGTATTATCATGCAAATGACGACAAGTACCAATCAATGGATTCTGTTGCTTTGGGAAATGCGACCTCAATGAAATAAACGGGCGCTTCCGCGAGTAAATTTATTATTATGCGAATTAGTAAACGAAAATACGTTTTCTTGTACCGGTACGAGGGAGAATATGATAATGGGTCCGTTACCGAATGAAATGTTAACATGACCAACACCATGCAAGGGCGCACATCATTAAAGTTGAAACGGAATGTCACTTTGTTCACAGTCACAGAATGATTTACCGATTGGTACAAGCGTCGCTGGAACATCTCAAGTAGAACAATCAAATGCGGAAGAAGTTGCGGGCCCCACACGAAGGGAAGTATCGCTTGAGGAAGAAAAAAACGACGAATCTAATAACGTCGACGCTGAAGTGAACGAAAACGACGACGAAGCGATGAACGAAGTCGACAACGATTGCTCCAACAATAATGACAACCACGACGAAGTGATTGACGAAGTCGGCAACGATTGCTCCGCCAATGATGAGAACGACGTCAACTGTCGCAATGATGATGAAAGCAGCATCGACGACGACGACGACGACGACGACGACGAAGATGATGAAGGCGGGGGCGGTGGCGGTGACGACGGTGACGGCATCGATGAAGAAGACGATGAGGACGATGAAGATACAAGTGCTCTATTGAAGAAGGACCTGTCATGACCTTCAGACCGAATGTGCGAGAAAACCAATTTCTGTGGATAATGATGGCGCAAACTACTCGATTCAACCTGAGTATCGAAGCAACTCTATCGATAATAAAGGCAATAAAGAAGCTTCTGAACCACAACACCTTACCGGGAAACAAAAAGACTCTGTGGAAAAGAGTCGGGAGGAAGGAAGATACCACGCAGGAACGTCACCTGTACTGCAAGATGTGCAAAGGAAAAGTGGGAATAGGGAAGTTAGTGCAAGAGGACTGTCCGTGCGGCATTTCGGGACCAAACAAAGAAACGTCTAAGACATCGTTCTTCATAAAAATGAAATTGAAAAAGCAATTCCGACGCATTTTCCAGACGCGAAATATAACGCAACTTCTCAATTATCGGAATACACGGGAAAAGATCAATCCAGAAGGTATTGAAGATGTCTTCAATGGTGCCTGCTACAAACAGCTGCAAAAAGAAGGTAATTATTTGAACTCGGAGTGGAATTTTTCATTAACTTTAAACACGGACGGATGCCAAGTTGGGAAATCTTCGAAGCAGACTGCGTGGCCGGTATTGCTAATGCTGAACGAACTTCCTCCCCATGCGCGAAAACATTTCATAATCATCGCAGGAATTTGGGTCGACGATGAACAACCGATCATGGAGGTCTATTTGGAACCAATTATTTAGGAACTGCAGGACTTGTACCATAACGGTATTAGCTGGAAACCTGATGGAAACGAACGAGTAACCAGCAGATTTATTGCCATGATTTGTAGTGTCGACACACCTGCAAGATCGAAGTTATTGAAAGGTACTAGCCACAATGGCATGTATAATGCCTGGTCAAACCAAAATCTAGCGATTTTACCGACAGTGTATCGTCACTTGTCGAAGTCGCTTGAAGTTCGGAGGAGTTTCAGACTCATGTGTCAAGCGTAATTCTTAACCACCAAATTTTTAACCTAGCGAACACATGACAGCACTGAAATGAGCCGACCGCAGCAGCCTGGCGCAGCGTTCGGCAGATCGAGATTGGAACAAGGGGTTAAGTGCGATGAACCACGAAAGATACGAAAATATGATGCTGTATCGGTCGATGAAAATAATTAATAATTTTCATATATGAATAGGAGATAAATATAAAAAATGGAAATAAAATGAGAATGCTCGAATTTCGAAATTGATTTCATTGGATAAAACATCACTCCGATACAAAATTGAATGAGAATCATCCCGAGCCATTGCAATTCTCGATCAACAAATACGGAATTACCAAATTTTCCATTGCCCGGATGAATCTAAAATACATGATGGGATCTTGCAGCTACTAGACCTGTTTTCTGCTCAAAATCTCGAGGATCATTGATGGAATCATCTGGCTTAGCGCATCTGAAAAAATCCCATTGCTCGAAAGCTCGTAGAACGGTTCAATCAATGAAACGATTGAACTTTGACCAGCAAACTAATGAGTCCAACCTTGGGGTTGATGGTTTCCACGAAGCAGCCACGTTTCGAACCTGGTCCACCAGGTTCTACGATTGGATTCATCTGGAGATCGATGGAACTCCACTCGATAACAGATTACCACGCATTTTCTTTTCAAATATTCGAATTTCCAATAGACACGAACGAGGAAGCACTTTTCCTGCTTATCCAGATGAATCCAGGATGGGTGATGGTATCCCGCAGCTACTTGGGCTGTTCTCTTTCGAAAATGTCTGCACTAATTGATGGAATCATCTGGCTTAGCGTATCTGAAAAAATCTCACTGCTCGAAAGATCGTAGAACGGTCCAATCAATGAAACGATTGAACTTTGACCAGCAAACTAATGAGTCCAACCTTGGGGTTGATAGTTTCCACCAAGCAACCACGTTTCGAACCTGGTCCGCCAGGTTCTACGATTGGATTCGTCTGGAGATCAATGGAACTGAATTCGATCCCAGTTCACCTCTCGCTTTATGTCGACACATTCGAATTTTCAATGGACGATTTTGCGGACGAATCTAGAATGGATGAAAGGATCCTGTGGCTCCTTGGGTTGTTTTATTTTCAAAATCACTGCGCTTATTGTTGGAATCATCTGGCTTAGGGCATCGCAAAAATGTTCATTCCTCCAAAGCTCGTAGACCTGTTCAATCAATGGGACAAGTAGACTTTGACCAAAAAATTGATCAGTCCAACCTTGGGGTCGCTGGTTTCTTCGGAGTAACCATGTTCCCGATCAAATCCACCTGGTTCCACAATTGGATTCATCTGGAGAAGGATGAAACTGAATTCGATCCCAGTTCACCTCTCACTCCATGTCGACACATTCGAATTTTCAATAGACGATTTTGCGGACGAATCTAGAATGGATGAAAGGATCCTGTGGCTCCTTGGGTTGTTTTATTTTCAAAATCACTGCGCTTATTGTTGGAATCATCTGGCTTAGGGCATCGCAAAAATGTTCATTCCTCCAAAGCTCGTAGACCTGTTCAATCAATGGGACAAGTAGACTTTGACCAAAAAATTGATCAGTCCAACCTTGGGGTCGCTGGTTTCTTCGGAGTAACCATGTTCCCGATCAAATCCACCTGGTTCCACAATTGGATTCATCTGGAGAAGGATGAAACTGAATTCGATCCCAGTTCACCTCTCACTCCATGTCGACACATTCGAATTTTCAATAGACGATTTTGCGGACGAATCCAGAATGGATCACAGGATCCTGCGGCTCCTTGGGTTGTTTCATTTTCAAAATCACTGCGCTTATTGTTGGAATCATCTGGCTTAGGGCATCGCAAAAATGTTCATTCCTCCAAAGCTCGTAGACCGGTTCAATCGATGAAACGAGTGAACTTTGACCAAAAAACTCATCAATCCAACCTTGGGGTTGATGGTTTCTACTAAGGAACCACGTTTCGAACCTGGTCCACCAGCTTTTTCAATTGGATTCATCTGGATATCGATGGGACGCTACTCAATAACAGATTACCACTCGTTTCCAATAGACACGAACGGGAAAGCACTTTCCCTGCTTATCCAGATGAATCCAAGATGGATGATGGTATCCCGCAGCTACTTGGGCCGTTCTCTTTCGAAAATTACTTCAGAAATTGATGGAATCACCTGGCCAAGGTCATCGCGAATAATGTCATTGCTCCAAAGCTCGTAGACCGGTTCAATCGATGAAACGGGTGAACTTTGACCAAAAAACTCATCAATCCAACCTTGGGGTTGATGGTTTCTACAAAGTAACCACGTTTCGAACCTGGTCCACCAGCTTTTTCAATTGGATTCATCTGGATATCAATGAGACGCTACTCGATAACAGATTACCACTCGTTTCCAATAGACACGAACGGGAAAGCACTTTTCCTGCTTATCCAGATGAATCCAGGATGGATGATGGTATCCCGCAGCTACTTGGGCCGTTCTCTAGCGAAAATTACTTCAGGAATTGATGGAATCACCTGGCCAAGGTCACCGCGAATAATGTCATTGCTCCAACGCTCGTAGACCGGTTCAATCGATGAAACGAGTGAACTTTGACCAAAAAACTCATCAATCCAACCTTGGGGTTGATGGTTTCTACGAAGTAACCATGTTTCGAACCTGGTCCACCAGCTTTTTCAATTGGATTCATCTGGAGAACGATGAAACTGAATTCGATCCCAGTTCACCTCTCACTCCAATTCGAATGTGTCGACATGGAGTGAGAGGTGAACTGGGATCGAATTCAGTTTCATCGTTCTCCAGATGAATCCAATTGAAAAAGCTGGTGGACCAGGTTCGAAACGTGGTTACTTCGTAGAAACCATCAACCCCAAGGTTGGATTGATGAGTTTTTTGGTCAAAGTTCACTCGTTTCATCGATTGAACCGGTCTACGAGCGTTGGAGCAATGACATTATTCGCGGTGACCTTGGCCAGGTGATTCCATCAATTCCTGAAGTAATTTTCGCTAGAAAACGGCCCAAGTAGCTGCGGGATACCATCATCCATCCTGGATTCATCTGGATAAGCAGGAAAAGTGCTTTCCCGTTCGTGTCTATTGGAAACGAGTGGTAATCTGTTATCGAGTAGCGTCTCATTGATATCCAGATGAATCCAATTGAAAAAGCTGGTGGACCAGGTTCGAAACGTGGCTACTTTGTAGAAACCATCAACCCCAAGGTTGGATTGATGAGTTTTTTGGTCAAAGTTCACTCGTTTCATCGATTGAACCGGTCTACGAGCTTTGGAGCAATGACATTATTCGCGATGACCTTGGCCAGGTGATTCCATCAATTCCTGAAGTAATTTTCGCTAGAGAACGGCCCAAGTAGCTGCGGGATACCATCATCCATCCTGGATTCATCTGGATAAGCAGGAAAAGTGCTTTCCCGTTCGTGTCTATTGGAAACGAGTGGTAATCTGTTATCGAGTAGCGTTCCATCGATATCCAGATGAATCCAATTGAAAAAGCTGGTGGACCAGGTTCGAAACGTGGTTACTTCGTAGAAACCATCAACCCCAAGGTTGGATTGATGAGTTTTTTGGTCAAAGTTCACTCGTTTCATCGATTGAACCGGTCTACGAGCTTTGGAGCAATGACATTATTCGCGATGACCTTGGCCAGGTGATTCCATCAATTCCTGAAGTAATTTTCGCTAGAGAATGGCCCAAGTAGCTGCGGCATACCATCATCCAT
>OY998129.1:1962825-1980825 GCA_963921915.1 Hyposoter dolosus
GAATAATGTCATTGCTCCAACGCTCGTAGACCGGTTCAATCGATGAAACGAGTGAACTTTGACCAAAAAACTCATCAATCCAACCTTGGGGTTGATGGTTTCTACGAAGTAACCATGTTTCGAACCTGGTCCACCAGCTTTTTCAATTGGATTCATCTGGAGAACGATGAAACTGAATTCGATCCCAGTTCACCTCTCACTCCAATTCGAATGTGTCGACATGGAGTGAGAGGTGAACTGGGATCGAATTCAGTTTCATCGTTCTCCAGATGAATCCAATTGAAAAAGCTGGTGGACCAGGTTCGAAACGTGGTTACTTCGTAGAAACCATCAACCCCAAGGTTGGATTGATGAGTTTTTTGGTCAAAGTTCACTCGTTTCATCGATTGAACCGGTCTACGAGCGTTGGAGCAATGACATTATTCGCGGTGACCTTGGCCAGGTGATTCCATCAATTCCTGAAGTAATTTTCGCTAGAAAACGGCCCAAGTAGCTGCGGGATACCATCATCCATCCTGGATTCATCTGGATAAGCAGGAAAAGTGCTTTCCCGTTCGTGTCTATTGGAAACGAGTGGTAATCTGTTATCGAGTAGCGTCTCATTGATATCCAGATGAATCCAATTGAAAAAGCTGGTGGACCAGGTTCGAAACGTGGCTACTTTGTAGAAACCATCAACCCCAAGGTTGGATTGATGAGTTTTTTGGTCAAAGTTCACTCGTTTCATCGATTGAACCGGTCTACGAGCTTTGGAGCAATGACATTATTCGCGATGACCTTGGCCAGGTGATTCCATCAATTCCTGAAGTAATTTTCGCTAGAGAACGGCCCAAGTAGCTGCGGGATACCATCATCCATCCTGGATTCATCTGGATAAGCAGGAAAAGTGCTTTCCCGTTCGTGTCTATTGGAAACGAGTGGTAATCTGTTATCGAGTAGCGTTCCATCGATATCCAGATGAATCCAATTGAAAAAGCTGGTGGACCAGGTTCGAAACGTGGTTACTTCGTAGAAACCATCAACCCCAAGGTTGGATTGATGAGTTTTTTGGTCAAAGTTCACTCGTTTCATCGATTGAACCGGTCTACGAGCTTTGGAGCAATGACATTATTCGCGATGACCTTGGCCAGGTGATTCCATCAATTCCTGAAGTAATTTTCGCTAGAGAATGGCCCAAGTAGCTGCGGCATACCATCATCCATCCTGGATTCATCTGGATAAGCAGGAAAAGTGCTTTCCCGTTCGTGTCTATTGGAAACGAGTGGTAATCTGTTATCGAGTAGCGTCCCATCGATATCCAGATGAATCCAATTGAAAAAGCTGGTGGACCAGGTTCGAAACGTGGTTACTTAGTAGAAACCATCAACCCCAAGGTTGGATTGATGAGTTTTTTGGTCAAAGTTCACTCGTTTCATCGATTGAACCGGTCTACGAGCTTTGGAGGAATGAACATTTTTGCGATGCCCTAAGCCAGATGATTCCAGCAATAAGCGCAGTGATTTTGAAAATGAAACAACCCAAGGAGCCGCAGGATCCTGTGATCCATTCTGGATGCGTCCGCAAAATCGTCTATTGAAAATTCGAATGTGTCGACATGGAGTGAGAGGTGAACTGGGATCGAATTCAGTGTCATCCTTCTCCAGATGAATCCAATTGTGGAACCAGGTGGATTTGATCGGGAACATGGTTACTCCGAAGAAACCAGCGACCCCAAGGTTGGACTGATCAATTTTTTGGTCAAAGTCTACTTGTCCCATTGATTGAACAGGTCTACGAGCTTTGGAGGAATGAACATTTTTGCGATGCCCTCAGCCAGATGATTCCAACAATAAGCGCAGTGATTTTGAAAATAAAACAACCCAAGGAGCCACAGGATCCTTTCATCCATTCTAGATTCGTCCGCAAAATCGTCCATTGAAAATTCGAATGTGTCGACATAAAGCGAGAGGTGAACTGGGATCGAATTCAGTTCCATTGATCTCCAGATGAATCCAATCGTAGAACCTGGCGGACCAGGTTCGAAACGTGGTTGCTTGGTGGAAACTATCAACCCCAAGGTTGGACTCATTAGTTTGCTGGTCAAAGTTCAATCGTTTCATTGATTGGACCGTTCTACGATCTTTCGAGCAATGAGATTTTTTCAGATACGCTAAGCCAGATGATTCCATCAATTAGTGCAGACATTTTCGAAAGAGAACAGCCCAAGTAGCTGCGGGATACCATCACCCATCCTGGATTCATCTGGATAAGCAGGAAAAGTGCTTCCTCGTTCGTGTCTATTGGAAATTCGAATATTTGAAAAGAAAATGCGTGGTAATCTGTTATCGAGTGGAGTTCCATCGATCTCCAGATGAATCCAATCGTAGAACCTGGTGGACCAGGTTCGAAACGTGGCTGCTTCGTGGAAACCATCAACCCCAAGGTTGGACTCATTAGTTTGCTGGTCAAAGTTCAATCGTTTCATTGATTGAACCGTTCTACGAGCTTTCGAGCAATGGGATTTTTTCAGATGCGCTAAGCCAGATGATTCCATCAATGATCCTCGAGATTTTGAGCAGAAAACAGATCTAGTAGCTGCAAGATCCCATCATGTATTTTAGATTCATCCGGGCAATGGAAAATTTGGTAATTCCGTATTTGTTGATCGAGAATTGCAATGGCTCGGGATGATTCTCATTCAATTTTGTATCGGAGTGATGTTTTATCCAATGAAATCAATTTCGAAATTCGAGCATTCTCATTTTATTTCCATTTTTTATATTTATCTCCTATTCATACATGAAAATTATTAATTATTTTCATCGACCGATACAGCATCATATTTTCGTATCTTTCGTGGTTCATCGCACTTAACCCCTTGTTCCAATCTCGATCTGCCGAACGCTGCGCCAGGCTGCTGCGGTCGGCTCATTTCAGTGCTGTCATGTGTTCGCTAGGTTAAAAATTTGGTGGTTAAGAATTACGCTTGACACATGAGTCTGAAACTCCTCCGAACTTCAAGCGACTTCGACAAGTGACGATACACTGTCGGTAAAATCGCTAGATTTTGGTTTGACCAGGCATTAATGAATAGTAGTTACGGATGTAATTTTTGTTATGCAACAGGAACCAGAATGGATAATGGGTCCAGAAAATATGCAATGGAAGAAATAATCGATCGTTCGGATCGACAAATTCGTACGCATATGGACGAAGCTCAACGCACCGAAATAAGACACATGGGTTTCATCGGACAATCGACTTTGAGATACTTACCGCAGTTTGATCTACGACTCGGAGTTGTGGTTGACTCAATGCATTGCGTTGACATTGGCGTTGTGAAGAAATTGACAAACCTGATCGTATTCGAGCCACCGCCAGATATCCACCAAACGACCGCAGGAATGGTACGAATAATTGATAAACGTTTGTCGATGATTCGAACACCCAGCAATATCTCCAGAAAAGTAAGATGTATAAAACTGTGCAAATTGTGGAAGTCCAGTGAGTGGCGCAATTGGCTGTTGTATTACAGTCAGGTATGTTTGGACGGAGTGATCCCAGAAAAATACTCGACTTTATTTAAATTACTGTTGGACGCAATGCACACGCTGAACAGTGACTCATTCACGAGTGAACAACTGGATCTCGCAACCATGCTGATAAACGACTTCGTAGAGAAGTACGAAGAATTATTTGGAATGCAGCACATGACAATAAACATGCATCTCCTGCGACATCTACCGCGTTCCGTGAAATGTTGGGGGCTGGTGTGGGCGCACAATTGTTACGCATTCGAAAGTTTCAACAGCCGTATATTGAAGTCGCTTAACAGCAGTTTCTGTAGACAAGTCCAAATAGCGAATCGATATTTGATGACGGATTTTGTACGAAATGTCAGCAGCGATCCGGTAGCCGACGGATTAACGAAAAGTACGGTGAAAGATATTACACATTCCGGAAAAAAGTGCAACAACGATGTAACGACGGCTACGAAGATTATTTAAAATTCAGAGGCTACGGGAAACGTACAATCCGAGACTTATTCCAGCGGGACCAAAACATATTGACCGAGGAAAGAGTAACATGCCGTGCGAGAATAGAAATATTCGGAAAAGCCGTTTTGAAAGGAACAACGTACACAAGCAGAGAAAGTGATAAAGAGTATACGCGCAATTGCGACAAATTCATTTATACCAAAAAAGGCGAATTCGCTGAAATTATAAACATTGTAACGCTCGTAACAATCGCCGGAGAGGAATTGAACGGTTTCTTCGTATCGTTTTTTGAAAATACCGGTGATGAACCTCCGAGGCGACATTTCCAAAGCTTACGCGTTTCAAGAAGAGGGTTTATCAAAGCGGAAGACGTGCACTGTAAAAAATTTCCGTCTTAAAATTAAAACACATGTGTAGGAAGTTTTTATGCGGACACCGTGTATGATATTTCAGATACGATTTTGAAAATCCAAAACAGGCTCATTGAAAAATAAAAGTGTAGCTTTGTAAAATTACTACATTTCTGTGTTTGAAAAATAATGTACCAGTGAAGTAATGTTCACCCTCGCGTCTATTGATATCAAAAATCATTTATTAATATCAAAATACGAGTGTATATTAAATCAATGGCACATGTATATTGAAATGAAGAACCATGTATCAATATCAATATACGAGTGTATATTAAATTCATGGTATTGGTGTATCGAAATCGGGAACATTTACTGACATTAACATACGAGTGTATATTAATTTTACTGTATCTGTATATCAAAACCAAAAAAGTTTTTCTGATATTCGTATACGAGTTTATATTGAATTCACTGTATCTGTGTTTTAAAATTAAAAAAGTTTTTCTGATATTTGTATACGAGTGTATATTAAATTTGCTGTATTCGTGCATAGAAATTAATAATTGTTCACTAAGATTCCTTTACGATTGTATATCAAATTCCCTGTTTATGTGTATTACATTTAATTCACTAATTATGTATTTTTCCACATTGCGTCCCTGAAAGGTTTGCACTTCGCGGGCTGTATTTCCTTTACCCCACTTCTCTCTTTGTGTCTCTGGTACGGTTGCCCTGGTCCGAGCTTGTTACGCCTGCCCCGTCAGATGTCCGTATAGTATTGGCACAGGGTATTTGGAGCTACGTCCCGAAGCCCTTGGTTTTTCATCTGCCGGGACCACGCTCACGGGAACCGTACCAGAGACACCCAGTTTGTTTCTGTCGCCGCTGACCGAGGAATATGTCCACGCCTTGAACCTATATCTTAGAAAAAACACAGAAAAATTCATTTTGTTGTCGGTGGGAATCGAACCCGGGCTCCACTGGTTCGGAGCCGGGCACGTTACCACTAGGCCACTGCCTGTCTTAATTTAGTAATTCCATTTTTGCTGCAAGGCTTCCAGAGCATTGGATAATTTTCTTGTTCATGTCCTTCTTATTTCCATATAATGTCCTGGTACCAGGTTTTGGCGCTAAATATATATTTACATAGATAAAAAGTAATACTGCATAATACTTATATTTTCGAGTGACCACGTCTTTTGATTTTCTTACTCGTATCTGCAATTTCACTTACCGTATTTATATGAAAATTCCCTACACTTGTGTGATAATTTTAATACAAAAATGGTTTACAGTGGATATACTTGTGTATGAATTTTAAGACACGCATTTGTTTCAATAGTACAAGGTATATGAATTCTTATTTCCGTTCTCGATTCATATTTTTCATAGACAGTTTTGTGATGTAACATTACATATATCGTGTCGTTGAAATTCATTTGTATTTTAATTTTCAATCATTTGTCGATAAAATTCAAAGTCATATCGCATTTTCAATAGACTGTCTATAACGTCTGAATTCTCATACGTGTGCATTAAATTTCAATGCAAAATACTGTTTTTTGCAACGCATGTTCATAAAATTCATACACTTCATCTTATATTCAATGTTGTGTATATTAAATTCCACAACAGTGATTGAGATTTCAAGTCATGTCTAAATTTTAGTATACAAATGCAGTAATTATCATTTCGTATACCCAGTTTGTAAATTTCCCTTACTGTTGTATAGTAAAAGTATTGTAAATTTCATATCATTTTTAACAGTGTGCGGGTACCGGTGATAATAATGAAAAATGATGAAATCATTTTCGGTGTAAAAATTGCTAATTTATGGGAAACCGATTAGGACGGCATACTGCATTTGACGAAAGAAAAAGAAATCGACCGCGGACGGAACGAGATGTAACAAGCATTTTGGAAGTGTCCCTATGGGGGAAGAGGCGTGAAAGGAGACAAAGTGTAGTAGTTGCATAAATCTTGTTCTTTGTAAAAACTGTGACGTAACATTTTGCCACGTCACTCGCACGAATGCCTGTCGACCAGTGGACCGCGTTTTCGGTCCAATTTTCGGTCGCCACTCGTCGAGACAACGGACAGGGCATTTGCGGAGACTCAAAGCGTCGTAATTATAACTATTTTTGTATTGTTATTTTATTTGATACGACGTTATTTTATTGAATTGTACACGAGCCCAGCCGATCATCGAAATACCTTCGCGAGCTTAAAGAAATTATCGCGAACTACCGAGATCGATCATTTAGTTTATTTTGTTATTTGTAATTGTTCGAGATTTCCGTAGTTGGCTGGAGAATACCGAGAAACCTGAGACGCGATATTACCTTCCTAACCATTGCCTTTCGTGTTGTTGCGTTTCTCGTGCGCTCACTCCGACGCGGGTTTCTCGCGAGGGAAAAACTTTGCCTTGTGCCTTGCTTTGCCGCCCCGTTTCACTCAAGGCTTTCGCCCCCGTTAGGCGTTCCAGTCGCAATCATCGTGGCTGCTGGTGGACGTTCGGAGGCACACGCTGGTTCCGTGGCCATTCGTTGATGCCCCCCGTGGCCTCCTCGCCGAAGCAACCGAGTAGTTGCACCGTCTACAGCCGTACCCTCGGGTGCCACGGTCCGCTAACCCCGGCGCCTCGTCTTAGCGGGATTCCGGAAAAATCTTGGGGCGGAGGTGCTGTTTTGCCTATGTTGGCGTGTGGGCCCACCGCGACTCGCTTGGTCGGCGAGCCGCGAGGGAGGCCTCCCCTCCTCCCCGTCAGGGTCGTCGCCCGGATCCCCAGAGGAAGCGTATCCGAGGCACGGCTCACCAGAACGTGAGGGGACGATTTCCGAAGGAGAGACGGTCAGCGGTAAGGTAGAGGCGAGTTCGTAATTTTCGAGTCGCGTATCGTCGATTCTGCAATCGGCGGTACGCGCCATTCAATTTGCCGCGGAATATCACGTGGCCCGGCAACAGCCTAGTTCGCGCCTAGAGCGTGCTAGCGCTGCCTCGCGTGAGACTTGTTGCGGTGGTGGGGACAGCGCGAGAATCGGGAACAACGAGATTTGCGAATTCCTTTGCAAATCAGTCTTCGACAAGTGCCTGTCCGGAGTGGTGACATCTTCCTCGACCGACTTCCGTTGCCTTGCTGCCTTTGTTGCCTTGCTGCCTTTTGCCTTTTGCTTTCGCTGCCTTGGTTGCTGTCGTCACCTGGACCACGAGTTTCTCGGTAAGCCCGTTCCGTTCTTTCCCTTTACCCGATTGTTTTATTCGGCGTTTATATTGTATTGCAGTCCCCGGAATGGCGAAATTTGTCGGCTATTCCGGGAGATTATTTCGTTAGGGTTTTTGCGTTCGCGGGAAGAGCAGGTTGACATTTTCGGGCTTGACCAGCTATCCGTCCTTGGCTTTTCCCCCGTTCATTCGAGTCATTTCGTGGCCGAATAAAACAAGGCGGGTTATTAAGTGATGGCGTCTCGAATAATTTAATTTCGTTTTGTCGCGTCTCGTATATTTTTCGAGAGCATTGTTGCATTATTTTAGAGTCATGTATCGCGTTAATTTATTTCGATCTCGGTATTCCTCCTGTCGTAGAATTCTTCGAGCGACGAGAACATTTTCTTTCGTTGTGCTAGAGTCGCCGCTCGGAGAATTCCCTTTGTCGCGCGTGGCCTCGAGCCGGCCAGCGCGCAAGCGTTTGTATTCGTGCCATCTCTCTCGCTCTCGCGACGTGGCTACGAACGCTACGGCGAGGCGTAGAGCCTATTGTTCGCGAACGTATCTGTCGATATTTCGGTGATTCGAGCTCGGTTTCGTATTCATTTTACCTTTGCACGTGTCGTGCCTTTTCGAGTCTTATTTTGAGCTTTAGTAGTTATTTCGAGTCAGTTATTGCGTTGTCTTTTCTTGCATACTACCAGGAGCATTTGTCTTCACGTCCCGACTGACGATGTGTAATTTTGCCTTATTGCGCCTCAACTTTCGTTGTGTTTCTTTTGCCTTACGAGATCTTGCGTTGTCTCAGTATTGCCTTGCATTTGAGGCCGATTACCTTTTGCCTGTCGTCGTTGTTCTGAGCTGCTACCTTAGCCATGGCGGCCTGTGCGTTTGATGACGTCTTACCTTTGCATTACCTTGCTCGCCTCCGGCACGGCGTCACAAACAAAGCAGCCGCCTGGCCACAGCCAGAATCGCGTTCGACATTAGTTACCTTCGTTACTGCTTGCCAATACGTGAGACGTTTTCGCTTTCGTTTTCTATCTTGCGCCTGTGTTTTTGTATCGTCCGGAGCTGCCTGCCTTCGCTCTTGGTCGATCGGTGGTTTGGCGGCGGTTACCTTGCCGTATCTTTTCGGGCGTTGCGCCGCCGACCTTCCGACCGCCATGCTGCAGTTCCGACGTTATCTTTTGCCTTTGCTTAATTCCGTCCATCGTCAGACGGAGACCTTACACCCTGGTAGTGCCCGCGCAATTTTATTATTTCTTTTGTAACGGGCCGGTGATACGCCGCCCTGATTTTCTGTTCCCTTTTCTCTTGTAATCTTGCCGATAAATTATATTAAAATAAATGCACTTGTTAACCTTTCATTTTGCCGTCTAGAGTCAATTATTTCCTTTTGTTTCGCTTTATCCCGCTGTTGCTCTTTCCCCAAAAGAATCACCCCCTCTACCCTTTAGTATCTCAGTTTGGAGCTGAGTGGCCGGACCGCCTCGGTCACGATCGTCTTTCGTGCATCCCGGCCAAATTCGATGCGCGAGGGTGGGCGAATCAGAAGTCGGCCTTGGCCGGCGGTACGTTGTACCTGGCGCCCTGTCCACTCTCGCGGCCAAGGGATTGCACGAGGGGCGATGTGAGCCGAGAAGGGACGAGATGGACCCCTCTGGGAAAATCTACGTTACAAAACATAATTATTCATTCTTTATTCTATCATCAAATTTACTACAAACATAAAAGTAAAATTGTAAGTCGCTTGATGGAATCGCGTCATAACAATTTAAGTATAAGATAAGTTAATCGCAAATATGTGTAAATGAACAAAATGTACCATAACGAGATAATATATTAAACCGCATACCGACAAAAAGTCCGCTCCCAAATGTACCAACATTCCTCCCGTGTGTTCAGTAACATCCCATTTTTATTCATTTTGGCATCACTGAAACATAGAAAATTATGCAATATGTTGATGAAATAAAAACCGGAGTCACCTCGATTTTGGCAAAAAACCAGTACCAAGCGGGCCGCGAAAATCGGCTTACCATCAAAAATAAAGCTGGCAGCGAGAATCGAGGCGAGGCGCGAAAATCGAGTGACCATCGAAAATAAAGCTGATAGCGAGAATCGAGGCGAGGCGCGAAAATCGAGTGACCATCGAAAATAAAGCTGATAGCGAGAATCGAGGTGAGCAGAGAAAACCGAGCGACCACCTGAATTTTGACTGGTATGTGCCTGACCATTCAATTTTTAACTGGTCAATTTTTCCATGGAAAAAAGTCTGACCATTCAAAATTTCGATCGTAACGTTCGACTTTACCATTATCTAGAATCGCAGTACCCGCTAGGGAGGAGTGGAAAAAATGGAAACCGGATGAATTCCACTGGGAAAAGGAAAACAAGGACTCGAACAACAACAAAGAGAATGAACAAAGAGGAAAAAAGAGGAAAAACGAAATACAAGACGAAAAAGAAAGCAAAAAAGTAAAACACGAAAACCGAGTGCAGAAAAAGGACCTCGACACTCTCGGAGCAAACAACTGGCTCAACGACGAGGTGATTAATGCATATGGGTCATTCCACCAAATATGAACTAAAGTTGTGCCGGGGGATCTGAACTCTGTATAACAAAATTTACTATTGAAAAGTACATAAAAAAGAGAGCTTTCATGATTTTTTTCAAATTTTTTCGTCGAACCCTTCCGAAGATACAGTAGATCGAAAATTGCAAGTTTTGCAATTATTGACTTTGAATAGTGAAAATATCAATCCCGTGTAAAATTTCTAAAAATATATCAAATATTGGTTTTTGTGTCAAAAAATCTCAGCTTTCCGAAAAAAATATTTTCAATTTCCTCAAGTTTCGGGAAAACCCCGAAAAATGAGGTCAAAAAGTAAAATACGCTTTTTCTACCAATGTATCATCGTTTATATTTTTTAAAATATTTTTTTCGAAAAGTTCAGATTTTTTTACATGGGAAATGTAATTTTTTATTTTGGGAATATTTGAAAATAAACCATAGCAGAAGAAAGTTGAAAGTTTCGTGATGAATTACCGATCTGTATTGTGCTGCCACACAAACTATGGACCGAAGTTTAAAAATTTCTGTACAAAGCATTATATCGAGCGATGATGTAGTAAATATATGACTTCGAAAGTGGGTAAGAAATAAAATACCAAAGAGTTATGATGAGGATCGAATTTTTATTATTTGAACTTTTCTTGTCACTGTTGTCTGAGAAACATCTCTTACAGTAGCAAACCCATGATTCTCGGCATCAGGGATAATACAATGCATAGATTGCGTCTTTTTTACAGCCACAGCATTAGCAAATCTTGACTTTAGCTGTACTGCGTATACTTCGTATTTCTCATTCGAAATAAAAGTAAAATCGATGTTTTCAAATGACTGACGTGCCCAGTCATACAATGCCAAGGGTGTTAAAATTTCGTTTCTTGTGCCCATTTGAAGAGATGCCCTCGCAGCGAGACGTTTGATCGTGCCTGCTAACCCATCACATGGTCCCTTCCCATGGGCTGTAGCAAAGAAATGCCATTCAGCCTTTAGCCCAAAGACATTTATGTGGTAGCACAAATTGATGAATGTCGATTTGTTTTTAAACTGTTGTGGTGCTCCATCCGAAAAATAATATATTTTTGAAACATTCTGGAACTTTTGTTTCAAATATTTTATCAATTCTTCTTGGAACAAATGAACAGCCACTGTATCGTGATGTCTACAATCAGAGATGCCAACGAAGCTGCAATGCTTAGACTCATCATTCTCCATGTAATACACAACCATTGGAAAAAGAGTTGCTTGGTCGTTATTCCAATGGAAGGCTTGGGCTGCTTCTTGTACTATAAAGGCATAGTTTTCTGCGAAATCTAACGTCACTAGAAATTCGCCTGATTTCAGTTGGGTCTTCAAGTTTGAGTAGTATCTACTTTGTGACTTTGCGTCAAAGTCATGCTTCAATATTTTTCCAATCTGTTCTGAGAGTGATTGCAAGAAAATTTCTGAGGAACATGTCACCTCAACCAAGGTGCAGTGATTCGTTGACGTCCACTTCTTGTAACGAATTTCGTCCTTGTCATTATTCTCAAACAGTTCATTCATTTCATCAATTACGGTGGAGATTTTTGGACAATTTTTGCACGACCGATAATAACATGACTCTGTTGGCTTTGGACAAAGAAATTTAGCCAAGAGACTCTTATAAACTGGCTGAGAGTTATCGGACCAATCAGAGTCCTTTGCTAACGTCGATAGTTTACAGCCTGAAAAAAATTAGCATTGAAAAAACTCAAGTAATACAAATAAAATCTCAAAGAAGAAAAGAAGGTTTTTCTAGCATAAGCTTCAAGTTTCAGTGTATATAATACTCATCCCGCATACATGAAAATTTATGCAGAAAACAAACTCGCTTAATAAAAAACAAAACCTAAAAAATAAAGCTCACCTTCCAACATAAGCTTCAAGTTTTGGTGTATAGTACACACACATACTGTGTGAGTGCCCGCCGCTCCAGCCAAAACACAATGCTGAGGTCTTAACTCGGCGAATTTGGCAAATCCAATACGAAGATCTGGATTATTATCGATGAAATTGGAGTACAATTCACGGAGGTTAAATATCAATTGTTTTTTTTGTCTCTGAGTGCGTGAACCATCGGGATTCTTCACTGATTTAACGTTCTTTTTCCCTGGCATCTCTCTTACATTCTCTTGATCTTCGTAATATTCTATGACACGTTGGCGAACGTTTGAGTCAATAGATCTATTTCCAGGACGTGTAGATTCAGACACTTCAGTGCCGAGTTCGGTTCCTGCAGAAAGCTTTTTCGCAGCTAGAGCATACCGGTACGAGCAATTAAACTCCTCTTCGATCGCACAAATGCTCCACGAATCTGGCAATACCGAGAGGTACTCAATTTTACGTGACCTAAGAATACAGACAATACCTCAATATGAAGTATAACAAGAATATAAACTATACAAAGCACATAAAAAAATTAAAGATGTATGAATCGTACGAAAAGCTTACTTATTAGTTTCAGAATGGTAACGGGTTTTCAGATTCGCCAACATTGAGGCAAAATCCTTTTGCACTTTTTCTGCTGTTGTTTCGATTTCAATTCCGCATTCAAGCTTGATTTTTTTTGATACTGCTTCATGAATCTCATCGCATTTCTTCGTCACGTATTGTTCCCTGTGTAGACTGCAATTTGATATACATCACTTGACGTCAATGCCCAATAAAATATTAAAAATTATCTATTTATTGAAATATTCTACTAACTTTTTTCGTTGAATTGGACTGAGTTTCAAAAAATTTTCAATAGAATGATCTTCAGTCCAATCACTTGACGATGTTTGTTGCAATGAACTTGTCGATGGATATGAGAGTACGGCAGCAAGTTCCTGGGATAAACTCTGCATATCGAGGGTATTTGCTTCTGATGGTGGTTTACATTTTGCAACACCGTTTCTACATGCCGAGCAAAGATACTTATTACTATCAGCGGTCTTAAATTTCCACAGATGCGCTTCCGGAAATCTACGTAAATCTCGAATTTTTTTGTTGTCTGCAATGAAAAAGATAAAGATTATTCATATTTATGAATTTACATATTTATGAATATTTATATATTGAAGGAATTCATATTTATAGTCGTAAAAAAGTAAGAACTTACGAGATGGTGGTTTGTTGAATGGATTGAAACACTTTTTAAGAGGTATTTTGCGAATTTTCGCCATGACGCGTACAACGTAATTTATCGTTGCCAAGTCCACATTCGTGCTTATGTAGAACAAATTTGCCCACTTCTCTGAGATCTGCAAACTTCATTCGATAATTCGTGTGACGACCGTGACGGCAGCACAATACAGATTGGCAATTAATCACAAAACTTTCTACTTTATTCTGCTATGGTTTATTTTCAAATATTCCCAAAATAAAAAATTACATTTCCCATGTAAAAAAATCTGAACTTTTCGAAAAAAATATTTTAAAAAATATAAAAAATGATACATTGGTAGCAAAAGCGTATTTTACTTTTTGACCTCATTTTTCAGGGTTTTCCCGAAACTTGAGGAAATTGAAATTTTTTTTTCGGAAAGCTGAGATTTTTTGACACAAAAACCAATATTTAATATATTTTTAGAAATTTTACACGGGGTTGATATTTTCACTATTCAAAGTCAATAATTGCAAATCTTGCAATTTTCGATCTACTGTATCTTCGGAAGGGTTCGACGAAAAAATTTGAAAAAAATCATGAAAGCTCTCTTTGTTATGTACTTTTCAATACTAAATTTTGTTATACAGAGTTCAGACCCCCCGGCACAACTTTAGTTCATATTTGGTGGAATGACTCATATATGCAATTAACCAAGGAAAGGAGTGAAAAGGAGCCAGGAAAATTTCCGAAAGTGCACGCAATGGACACATTTTTCTTCCCGCGGCTACAAAAGGGAGGATACGAGGCCGTTCAAAGGTGGACACGCCGAATGAATATTTTTTCGTTTGACGTGATCCTCGTTCCCATCCACCTTGGGAATCATTGGTGCCTGGTGACAATAGATCTTCGAAATAAAACAATAAATTATTTCGACAGCCTGATGGGCGAAAATATCAAGTGCCTCGAGGATCTCTTCGGGTACTTAATCCAAGAAGCAATTGAAAAAAATTATCAAGCCCTTAAACCGGAAGAGTGGTTTTTAAACATTAAAAAGGACATTCCCCTGCAACGTAATGGCCACGATTGTGGGGTGTACGTCTGTCTATACGCAGACTACATCGTGGCGAATCGGGAGTTTGATTTCGCGCAGGAGGACATTCCCCAAAGGAGAATTCAAATAAAAAACGAGCTCCAGATGGGAATAATTAATTAAAAAGAAGCCATTGTTTATTCTGTTTATTTAATTTTGTACAAAAAGTTACAATTCTTCGAAAATTTGTTTATTTACTCTTATTTATTTTGTATTAAAAATGACAAAGTGTTAAATTGTTAATAAAACACTTATTTATTCTTATACTACGAAATCCTATGTTCACGCGCGTTTCATTTCCTGCGAACCTAGAATAAGCGATAAATCATGAAAATTATAGAATCAATACGAAAACATTTATAATAACAATAATAAATACCACTTACCGGAAAATAGAGGCGCTTGCTAAAAATACATAGGAAAAAGAGTGGGAAATGAATGAGAATATTGTAACGAGTGAGTGGGGATGCGCAAGAGCCAATAAAGACTCAAACCCTTTTTCAAACCAAGGAAGGCGAGTAGGTGGGGAGAGAAAAGTGGGGAAAGAAATTGGTATAAAGGGCGAGCTCTCGGGGCTAACATCATCAGTCCACGACGAGCCAGTGTACTAGCAGCCTCGGTCAGAGACAAAAACGCCAACCACCCGACAACACGAGAAGCGACGCCATTCCCCGCATCACGCTGGACGAAAATACCGCTCCAGAGATTACGTTTCCAACATCCCTAGAGGCTACCCAGGAAGTCATCGTCCAAGAGTTCATAAATCCAACGAACTTTGCCATTATAAGAGTTCAGGATTGGAGGGACATGTGTGACTTTTAAAGTCAACTCTTCCTCGCACTATCATCGCAGCAAAGGGAACCAAGTTTCATCAGCTCTTACGAAAGATACGCAGTCATCGGTGGAAACACGGCCTCCCGAGGCATCCTGACCGACATCGACCAGGGTGAGCTACTCTGAGGCTAATCGACAGAGGGTGGACTCTCAAGACACCTGTGGATGACCTTCGAGTCCTCCCTGACGAGTTCAACGTCTTGCCACCATTCTCAATGAGGGCGTACCTCCCTAACATCAGACCCAGGGGAAGGTCTCTCTGGGACAAGGAAATTTGTCTCCATCTCCGAGGACTCTTCATAGACAAACGGTGCATGGTTACCATTGTGGCCCACTATCAACACGGGGTATCAGTCATACTTAGGTACCCCGAGAGCCAGATCAGCGTCGCCAACCAACTGCTCTACGACAGATGGGCCCGAAGGGGGCCATACGATCTCCGTCTTGACTGGGACAACACCTGGGCCCGTCACGACGATGAGGAAGGAACTGACGATTCAACGTCAGAAGAAGAGTTCCTGGAGGAGCTGGAAAGATAGGAAGCATCAGGATCATCAACGGTGCCTCCAAGAAGAAGAAAAACATAGTTCCACCATCTTTTTCTTCTGGGGGGCATTGAGACGGCACGATTTCGCGACAGCTGACGATCCGCCCGGCACGGCGTCCGTCGCTCAACTATGGTAGCGCCAAGCGGCCGATAGCCGAACCATCTCGCGGCCCGCGGAGACGCAAGTGTGCAAAATGAGGGAAAACGACAATTTGTGACATGAAAGTGGGGAGCGCGCGTGTCTAATTCGTTCACGCGTCGAAAAGTGGGGACAAGAGTGACTGTGCGAACGCTTTTGCGCAAGCGCAAAGTATGATGAGCGAATGGAAGCGAAGAATGAATGAGTGGGAGAATCAAATTTCCAATAACGTTTTGGCAGGCGCCCTACCACAAAGAACTCTAGCGAATAAGAAAGCGAGTTATTTTTAGATTTAAGAACAAAGGATTCTGACAGTATAAAAGCCGGTGCGGAACAGCACTCGGCACTCATTCTTTCCGAAGAATTCGAGGCAAAACTACAGATAGTCAGCACAGAACTCTCTTCACTTCTGCCAAACAAACATAACCTTTCCAAGTCTTTCCTTTGTTCATCGGCCACGGAGTAGTTCGGTTTCGTTCGACTCCCGCAACCGGTGAACACTTCCTAACCTCAAAGGATTCTCGGCCACGGAATTGTTCGGCTCCGTTCAGTTCCCGCAACCGGGATTTCCTATCCACACCTAACCTCAAAATCATTCCTTCGTTCATCGGCCACGGAGTAGTTCGGTCTCGTTCGGATCCCGCAACCGGTGAACATTTCCCAACCTAAAAGGATTTTCGGCCACGGAATTGTTCGACTCCGTTCAGTTCCCGCAACCGAAATTTCCTGTCCATAAATTCTTCTCCGAAGTTCTTTGTACAGGAGTGAAGAAGTTCAACGCATTAGAATTATCAAATGATTGAATTCGTTAAAAACCTGGGTTAAAACTTGTCCAATTCTATAAAATCAAATTTCAAATCCGAAAAAGGCGTGCAATTTTTAATTAATTTGTCCCAATTAATTAAAAAGCTAATTTAACTCGTCCTATGTTGTTAGAATAAATCAATTATCGAATAAACAAACACGCGTGCGGTAAAAGTCAAAAATTATAGAATTGTATCGCATCAAGGCAAATCACGTTAAAACAAGCGTTTTTCTTATCCTTTTTTATTTAATCTTGAATCAGAGATCTGCGTTATCCGGACGTAATTAATCATTGAAAACTTAGCCCTAACAAAGACAACAACGTAGGATTGTATAGAATCAAAGATCTAACTCGAATTTCAAAGAAATTAAGCAAGAGAAGGCTAAATTACAATAAATTACCAGAACTTACCAAGTAAGCGGTAAAATAACCACATAAATTACCATCAAGATTTTTACATCAAAAAATTCGTCTTTCTCTTGCCATTTGACAGCGATAAAGGAAATACATGCAAAATAAAGAAAACACCGATTAATTTGTAAAACGATACGTTAATTTTGAATAAATGTCTTTTATTTTGTTAAATTATAACCAAAAACTCTCGTTTTTTCTTCACACCTGCTCCTTTCTCTTGAAGCTCGAACCGACGCGTAACGCGAGGCGTCTCCGAGCTAAATTCTTACCGTTACAGTATGTGTACGACACAGAGAAAGGGCCTGTGTGCCTCTCGTATTCTGATTGGTCGCGACTGACGACATATCCATCTGTTCCCATTCGAGGAAAAGCTGTTGGTGTCAGTACACGAATACATCTTCATACATGGGTCGTTCAATTCGCGGTGATGAATATAGATACGTTCAAAAGTCAGCTGGTCGCGATTAAAAATTCATAACCTAAAATTCCGCTAGCAATTATGTATATTTCGACGGCCCATATCGACGCGAGTGTGAGAGAGATAGCTGAAATAGGTTCATATTTGTCTTTTACGCTGTTGGCAATTCCGAGAAAACGACAGTTACATCTTGTTCCTTATCGAACAGCGAACGTTGGTTAACCATTCATTTTCTCGAGAATGCAGGGTTATGGAAAAAAAACATTTTGCAGGTTTGTCGTTGCCGACTTTGTGATAAATACTGTGTTTACAGCTCTGACAGCTCACCATAACCTCACTAATGCTAATTTGCAGCTGGCATTACCGACATGCTCCAGTGACTGAGGAATATGCTTCAGGAATGAGTATGCTTCACAACCTTCGCCCTATTCCTAAGCCCACAATTTTATTCATTGACAGCATATCTAAAATCGCTGCTGGGATATTCGATTGAATGCGAAGCGACAATAACTCTCGGCGACATAAAAATCTTGTCGC
>OY998129.1:1981025-2072317 GCA_963921915.1 Hyposoter dolosus
TGAGCCACATCAAAATCTTGTCGCTGAGCTACATCAAAATCTTGTCGCTGAGCCACACGAAAATCTTGTCACTGCGAGTTGTCCGGAAGCTCTGGATAACTCTCAGCGACAACTTGTTGCTCCGGAAGGAACCAAATATTGTGGAGCGATATATATATTCCAATTCATGAAAAAATCTCGGTTTTCTCGCAGCTAATGGTAAAAATCGAAAATTATGATCTAGCGAAAAATGAAGACGATGGCACGTGTTTACGCTTCGTTTGAGCTAAACAAACCATGTCGACGGAAAAAAAATCGAGAATTTACCATCGATGCTCGGAGACGATCGATTTTCGTTTGAAAATTCACGAAAAATCGTCGTTTTCCAACAAAAATCGTGGTAATGGGCAGAAAATAATATCTCGGCGAGGGATTGACATAACGACATGATTCTTGGCTCAAAATGACCTGGAAAAGGTGTATTTTCAGGGAAAAAATCAGCATCGTCCTCCCATCATCCCAAGACAATAAATTCTCCGCTTCCAATTCATGAAAAAATCTTGGTTTTCTCGCAGCTGATGATAAAAGTCGAAAACTGTAATCTAGCGAAAAATGAAGACGATGGCACGTGTTTACGCTTCGTTCGAGCTAAACAAACCATGTCAATGGAAAAAAATCGAGAATTTACCATCCTTGCTCGGAGACGATCGATTTTCGTTTGAAAATTCACGTAAAATCGTCGTTTTCCAACAAAAATCGTGTTAATGGGCCGAAAATCATATCTCGGCGAGGAATGGAGATAACGACATGATTCTGGGCTCAAAATTATCTGAAAAAGGTATATTTCCAGGAAAAAAATCAGCATCGACCTCCCATCATCCCAAGACAATAAATTCTCCGCTTTCAATTCATGAAAAAATCTTGGTTTTCTCGCAGCTGATGGTAAAAGTCGAAAATTGCCATGTCGCGGAAAATGAAGACGATGGCACACGTGTTTACGCTTCGTTTGAGCTGAATAAATCATGTCGACGAATGAAAAAATAGAGAATCTACCATCGTTCGGAGACGATCGATTTTCGTTTGAAAATTCACGAATAATCGACGTTCTTTAATCGTCGGATAATATTCTAATGAAAATCGTGGGAAACGGCTAAAAATCACATTGCTGCATTGGATTAAGATTGGCATAAATGAGAGCTCCAATTACGCTCTGCAAAGTATGTTTCAGGAAAAAACTCTAAAGTGGTCTTCAGACCAATTTTCAGGGCAGACAATGGAGCAGTTTTTAGAGCTCAAAAGTTCCACTGGCAACTTATCTTTCAGAGATCCCGTTTCTCATTTCATTCTTTCTGCATGCGTATTGACGATAAAAATAAATACAATATTCCGGTATTCAGTTCAGTTGCCCTTCTTCCATTCGAATTCATTCGAATTTATTCAACAAAATATTAGTAAAAAAATGTATTCTCTTAAAATGTTAATAATCTTTATTCAAAGAGCTTTCATCAAACATATGCCATTTCTTATTTACATTTTTTCTTCCAAAATATCAGCCATGAAAAAATGGAGTTTATAGCGATTGTAAGCAAACTCCTGATATGTATCCTTTCTACTCACGCGTTCCAATTGAAAGTTGATAAAGTAATGCCTTTGTCGCCTTCTTTCAATCTTCATACATCATTTTGAAAAAATCATCAGTCCTAAGAAATCATCAGAAATATACATCCATTTGTAAAAAATATCAGTCCTCAGAAATCATAGGAAAACAACGTTTTCCTATGATTTCCTACGTTTTCCTATAAAATTGAATTTTTAGAAATATAACTTCGATTCCATTTACTTGGATGCGTACAACTTTATATCTTGTATGATTGCCCTCATTGATCTACGCCTTCCCTTAATTCAAGTTTGCTCTTCAATTTGCCGTCAAAATAATGTACTCGCCTGAAAAACCTTGACCACTCCCGACTGAAAAAATTGAAAACCCTTCAAAGAAAATACAACCCTCTGCCAAAAAATGTTGATGCCCTCCCAGAAAAACAATGTAAAATGTCTCGCCTGAAAAACCTCGACCACTCCCGACTGAAAAAATTTGAGACTTTCAATCAGAAAAAAGAAGTGATATCCTAACCAAAAATCCCCCCACGGGGAAAAAAGCCTGGACAAGTCCATCTGTTGGTGACCTCCGTTTCCATTGCATTTCCCAGAAAAATGTACAGAAAAGTTAAAACCCTTCCCTCTGCCAAAAAAATTGATACCCTCTCAGAAAAACGATAAAAAATGTCTCGCCTGAAAAACCTTGAACACTCCCGACTGGAAAAATTGAAAACCCCTCAAGGAAAATACAACCCTCTGCCTAAAACTGTTGATGCCCTCCGAGTAAAATGATAAAAAATGTCTCGCCTAAAAAACCTCGACCACTTCCGACTGAAAAAATTTGAGACTTTCAGTCAGAAAAAAGAAGTGACCTGAAAAACCTTGACCACTCCCGACTGGAAAAATTGAAGACCCTTCAAAGAATACAATGAAGAACAACCCCACAAAAATCTTCCTGAAAATTCAAAACACCTTGCATAAACACAAAAAATAGTCACAAAATAATTATGTAAAAATTGATCTTTTACGTTCAGCACTAAAATTTCTGATATCAATAAGAGGACAAGTTTTTCGTTGAGGTCTGAGAATCAACTAACCATTCCATTCCATTAATGATACAGAATCATTTGTTTTCGAATTATTACTAACTTAGGAAACGAAAATAGTCAATGTTCCATTTACGGACAGGATTGAAATTTATAATATCAATACTGGAACAAATGTTTCATACCAACTTACACTGTAAAAAATTTCCGTCTTAAAATTAAAACACATGTGTAGGAAGTTTTTATGCGGACACCGTGTATGATATTTCAGATACGATTTTGAAAATCCAAAACAGGCTCATTGAAAAATAAAAGTGTAGCTTTGTAAAATTACTACATTTCTGTGTTTGAAAAATAATGTACCAGTGAAGTAATGTTCACCTTCGCGTCTATTGATATCAAAAATCATTTATTATTATCAAAATACGAGTGTATATTGAATCAATGGCACATGTATATTGAAATGAAGAACCATTTATCAATATCAATATACGAGTGTATATTAAATTCACGGTATTGGTGTATCGAAATCGGGAACATTTACTGACATTAACATACGAGTGTATATTAATTTTACTGTATCTGTATATCAAAACCAAAAAAGTTTTTCTGATATTCGTATACGAGTTTATATTGAATTCACTGTATCTGTGTTTTAAAATTAAAAAAGTTTTGCTGATATTTGTATACGAGTGTATATTAAATTTGCTGTATTCGTGCATAGAAATTAATAATTGTTCACTAAGATTCCTTTACGATTGTATATCAAATTCCCTGTTTATGTGTATTACATTTAATTCGACATTGCGTCCCTGAAAGGTTTGCACTTCGCGGGCTGTATTTCCTTTACCCCACTTCTCTCTTTGTGTCTCTGGTACGGTTGCCCTGGTCCGAGCTTGTTACGCCTGCCCCGTCAGATGTCCGTATAGTATTGGCACAGGGTATTTGGAGCTACGTCCCGAAGCCCTCGGTTTTTCATCTGCCGGGACCACGCTCACAGGAACCGTACCAGAGACACCCAGTTTGTTTCTGTCGCCGCTGACCGAGGAATATGTCCACGCCTTGAACCTATATCTTAGAAAAAACACAGAAAAATTCATTTTGTTGTCGGTGGGAATCGAACCCGGGCTCCACTGGTTCGGAGCCGGGCACGTTACCACTAGGCCACTGCCTGTCTTAATTTAGTAATTCCATTTTTGCTGCAAGGCTTCCAGAGCATTGGATAATTTTCTTGTTCATGTCCTTCTTATTTCCATATAATGTCCTGGCACCAGGTTTTGGCGCTAAATATATATTTACATAGATAAAAAGTAATACTGCATAATACTTATATTTTCGAGTGACCACGTCTTTTGATTTTCTTACTCGTATCTGCAATTTCATTTACCGTATTTACATGAAAATTCCCTACACTTGCGTGATAATTTTAATACAAAAATGGTTTACAGTGGATATACTTGTGTATGAATTTTAAGACACGCATTTGTTTCAATAGTACAAGGTATATGAATTCTTATTTCCGTTCTCGATTCATATTTTTCATAGACAGTTTTGTGATGTAACATTACATATATCGTGTCGTTGAAATTCATTTGTATTTTAATTTTCAATCATTTGTCGATAAAATTCAAAGTCATATCGCATTTTCAATAGACTGTCTATAACGTCTGAATTCTCATACGTGTGCATTAAATTTCAATGCAAAATACTGTTTTCTGCAACGCATGTTCATAAAATTCATACACTTCATCTTATATTCAATGTTGTGTATATTAAATTCCACAACAGTGATTGAGATTTCAAGTCATGTCTAAATTTTAGTATACAAATGCAGTAATTATCATTTCGTATACCCAGCTTGTAAATTTCCCTTACTGTTGTATAGTAAAAGTATTGTAAATTTCATATCATTTTTAACAGTGTACAAAACAAAAATAGTCAATGTTTCATTTACGAACAGGATTAAAATTTACCATATCAATACTGGTATTACAAGTGTTTCAATGGTTTTCAATAATTCGATCACGTTTCTCGATACTGATCTATACGCTTAACGGCAAACGCCTCACCCGTACACGGGAACATTTGAAATCTTTTTGGTGTTTATACATTGTACCACAGATCTTAACTTAAAGCCGCCAATACTGCTTGATGGGTAACGATTTGTTAAACGGTCACCACCGTACGTTTAGCGTATGAACACAGAGTACTTGTCCGGCCCATAACTTTTTGTGCAAATTCCTCGTTCCAGAAAAAAGCAGGGATCATTTGCACAACCCAGAGCCTTTTTTCCATTTTATGTATGTATTATTCTATTCAAAGTATCTGGGAAAATGGAGCTAAAAAAAATTTTTTTCGGAGAAGTGACGCCCAAGAAAGTTCGTCACCGGAAAGTTCACCCCTCGGCAACGTTATTGCGGTATATCAGAGCGTAGTGAATATATGATTTTTGCTGCAATGCTGCAATCATTCGATGTTCTTGCGACAGAGTAAAATTATGTATTCAGAGACGCGGCAGCGTCTTAACGCTAACAAGGAAGGTCACCTTACTGTACCCCCACAACCTGGGTCAAAAAAATTATATTTTGTAGTTCACACCAAAGTATAAACCCTCACAAAAAATTAACGGCCCACTCGCATATTTAAGGGGTGAAATTAATTCTCAAAAATCGGTGGTTTTTTCGTTTTTCGCTGATATCTTTGAAACAAAAATAGATACGCCAAAAGTTTAAATAGCAAAGTTGTTCATTTTTCAGTGCTCTGCAATAATGTGTAGTCGAAAATTATATAGAATTTTTTTTTTTTCATTTTCATAAAAAAACGGGTTTTTTTACACATCTTTCTCTATCTTTTCATAATAAAACGTAATTGTTCCGACTTCACATTTAATGATATCAATCTACATTTGTTTTTTACGTCTCAAGAGATTATGGAACCGGGAAGTTATTTTTTTCAAACGCAAAATCTTTTATAGATTTGGACTGATTACATTTCCTTATCATAATCAAACTGTGAGTTCGACTGTTTGAAATACATTATATTTTTTCATGATATCCTATTTGAGATGTTTAAAACCGTCATATCAGTAAAAAATGAGGCTCTATATAAACCGACTCTTGCCACATTTAAGTTAGCATTGACGGTTTCCGTTCATCAAAGTTCTGTAGTTATAGGAGTGCATTATCAAGAACATATTGAATACTGTGGACGTTTTCAAAAATGTATATCAATCCCGTGAATGTCATAAATATTTTGTCGACTTATTTTATGATGATGAATTTGCCCGAAACACCAGTGAATGAGAGTGAAATGAAATTAGCAGATACAATTAAAGAGTTTTTAATTGAAAGCATAAACACATACACGAGAATCGAAATTGAAGAAGACAAAAGCTTGGATTTTCAAGAACAATTCAAACACCATGAGCCTAAAAGTATAGAAGACAGTGAATTGGAATGGGATTCAATTTCATCTGATGAGGCAGATAACTCTCAATGTACAAAAAATGAAGATGAGATTTCATTCGATTACAAGAAAAAAGCTGTGGAGTTTTGGAGAAGTGGAAAAACAAAAAATTTAAATATTGTAACGGTACGAAATAGGCTCAAAGACGCCTCGCGTTACGCGTCGGTTCGAGCTTCGTGGAAAAGGAGCAGGCAATGAAGAAAAACAAGAATTTTTACTATAAAACGTTAAATTATAAACGATTTATTCAATTTGTTCGAATTGATAATGATTTTCGTTACAAAACACAAATAAGATCGATCTGATCTTCGAGAAAACAAATTTCGTGATTAATTGCGGTTATTTTCCCAAAATAACGGTGAAAATACAAAATTTTACGCTTTTATAATTAACTTGTTGAAATTATTTGATTTAACACAAAAATAACGATTATTCTTTGACTCGATATAATTTTAATGGATTTTGTTTAATTTTGACAATTTTTGTGAAGGATTTTGACGATATAAAAATCCAAGTGACTTTTTATAATGATTTATTAATTTTATGAATTTTATTTCAAACTTGCGTTGAGTTTCTCTACTTCGTTTTTGGTTATGGTAAATTTTGAGGGTTGAAAAGGAAAGTGCACCGACTGCGGGAGTTGAACGAAATCGAACCACTCCGTCGTCGTATGCAAAAAGAAAGGTTAGGAAACTGCACCGGCTGCGGGAGTTGAACGAAATCGAACCACTCCGTCGTCGTATGCAAAAAGAAAGGTTAGGAAACTGCACCGGCTGCGGGAGTTGAACGAAATCGAACCACTCCGTCGTCGTATGCAAAAAGAAAGGTTAAGTTTGGGAAGTACACCGGCTGCGGGAGTCGAACGTAACCGAACTACTCCGTCGTCGAATGTACAGGAGAATTTGAGGTTAGGTTTTGGGAAGTAGAGAAACTCTTTGCCTAATACTTAGTCCATACGCTGAGGTCTCGGAATCTCGAGAGAGAATGAGCCCCGAGTGCTGGACGGCACCGGCTTTTATACCGTCGAAATCCTTTGTTCTCGGATTTCGCGGAATTCTAAAAATAAACTTAAATATTATTGGCTTTGTTTTACAGTGGTGGGAACGCTGCTAGAGATCACTGGCTATGCGCTTCCCCCACTCACTCACGCTCGGATTTTATTCGCTAGGCGTGGCTTGCGTCTGCGCATTACGCTCGCCGAGAGTCACGTACGCCACTTATATTATGATTATTACCCCCACTTATGTCCCAGAGTCCCGGGCCGCGCTCGCTAGCGGGCTCGTTACCCCCACTTTTACTCGCGAGCTCACCGCGGGCCGGCGATTAGTTGGGCCGCCGTCCGCTCGGCGCTAGCTCATTCGAGCGTCAGCCGCCGAGCCGACCACATCGCCTCACGAGCCTGGCGGTGCCGTTACAATATTCATACAGTTGCACACCGTTTTAAAAAAGTTATTTCTAAAAGACAATTGAAGCGTTGGGCTCATCAAATCAATAAAGGTGGGACTCATAAAGAAAAATTAAATGAGATATCTCAATATACTTTAAATCGCTTCATTGAAGCAACTGAATGTGGCAAGATAGTACACGATATTGATTTGCGACGATGGGCTTTGATCGCACATAAAAATTTCATGAATTCCGATGCACGATTCAAAGCGTCAAAAAAATGGGTGAATAAGTTCAAAAGAGCACATCGCATTATGTCTCGGAAAATTACAAAATTTATTACTCGGAAAACTTTAGAAGACTCAAAAGATCTTAAAAAAATGGCTGAAGAGTTTACAAATAACGTGAAATCTGTTATCAACGACCTTGGTCCGGAAAACGTTTACAATTCAGATCAAAGTGGATTTCAATTTGAAATGCATTCTGGTCGCACTCTTGCAAACCAAGGATCAAAAGAAATTGAATGCGTTGTTCAATCAATATCTTCAACAACTCATTCTTATACCATTCAACCAACGATATCCGCCGATGGAAAATTATTTTCACCGTTATATCTTGTATTAAAAGAAATCGGTGGTGACTTTGGCCCACGCGTAGAAAAAACGTTATTCAAACCCTCAAACGTTTTTGTTTCGGCATCGAAATCTGGAAAGTTAACATCAGGTAAGAACCATTTAAATTTTACATTCTTGTGGCTATTAAATATTGCAAACCAAATCAAATTAAATATTCCTTTCGTTTTTTCGACAGATCATTTCAAACAGTGGCTAACCGAAATCTATTTTCCGAATGTTGGCGACAACAGTGCGCTTTTAATCGACTCCTGGAGTGGACACTGTTCAGAAGTAGTTGATGTAGTAACTCCTCCTAACAAAAAAATTGCATTAAAAAGAATTCCAAAAGGAACAACAGGACAAATACAACCATTAGATGTGTTTGGTTTTCGAATATGGAAAAATTTTGTTCGGCATTTTTCAGATATAGTAATTCTTTCCGGTAGCGATATAAATCTGCATTTAAGGAACAACATCATCAAACTGCAGTCACTTGTTCACAATCAACTGTCTTCCCCACATTATATTGATATGCTTAAATATGCATGGTACAAAAGCGGGTACATAGAAAAAACACCCCCTGAGTTCATCAATCCGGTGACGTTTGGTTTTGGAGATACTTCGGAACCACGATGTCACATTTGTGGTGATTTAGCTGTTATAACATGTTCGTGGTGCAAAAAACCTTTATGTCTCAAACACTTCTTTGAGGAGTATCATTATTGCAATGAATACATTCCATAATACGAAGCGAAGAAACTGATAAGTGCATTGTCTGCTTTTTTTTCCTGTCATGAGTACCAGACATTTTCATAGCTATATATGAATTAAAGGTTTCTAGTAAATAAAAAAACGACATGGATTTTAAATAAAGTTTTATATAAATTAAAAAAATATCATGTGATAGTTATTCGCTTGTACTAAAATGGATGCTGTGACGTTGTCACTTCTTCCTTCTATCTTTTTTGCCAGCGTCGAGCCGCAGCGGGAGCCGCCGGATCCCCGAAAGGGACCGGCTCTCTTCTCTCTTATTTTCTAGCTCCCGCAGACCGAGGAGGACCGAACGTGGCTGACGACCGTCGCTGGACCAGCATCCTGACTGCGATTATTCACGCGAGCGCGGGCGAGCGACCCACCGATCGAGCGACCCCGAAAATTGCGTTGCCCTCTTTAATTGGTCTTTCCCTCCCTCCCCCGCGTGTCATATTTTATGCCCCCCCCCCCCCCCCTCAGCCCGACCCCCCCTTAGCCCTGTCGACATCGTCGAGTCGCGGAGCTCGTGTCCGTCATCGTCCCTCCGGCAATAGGCTTGTCCGTCAGGTCGGAGGGAAACAGCGGGTTCCGCGGCGTCGAGGCGAGGCCGTCGGTACGATCGCGCCACGGCCGTTTTGACAGCCGTGGGCGCTGCCATCTTTTATCGAGCCTCGGTCTCGCGAGGCAGACAGCGTGGCGCCATCGGTGCGCGATCTCGCGAGGCCGGCGCTCGATATTCGATCGAACGACGGCCGACTACAACGCCGCAGCCTGATTGGCTGCTGGCGCTCCCGGGCCTCGAAAAGCCTCGAACCAGCCGCTATCCCGCGGCCGGGAGCTCGAGGAGAGCCCGGAGTGCCTCTCTTCTTCCGCTTCGGACTCGGCACGGTCAACATCGTGTCCCGTTTTTTTGTGCCTTTTTCGAGTTTTTCCGTGTTCAATTTGCGATCAACCATATTTACGACGACCCGGCTTCCCGAAGGACCACTCTCTGAGCATTTTCTGGATTACGTCGGCATAGCATTCTCGTGTTTCTTCTCAAAACCGAGACAGCAAGTAAGTCCTTCGATTTTTGCCGGGCGTGCGACGCCATTTTCCCCTTGTCGTTTGACTCTTCCCAAACACCCAAATTTTCGTCATTTTCGTTAGCTTTCTCGAACTCTTCGTTCGAGAAAGATTTATTTCGTCGGTCGGTCGACGCGACGAGTGTTGTGCCATCGAGTTCGTTCCCCGTAAATTCCCCGTCAAGCCATTTTGCCCATTTTGTTTCGTCATTCCCTCCTGTAATTTTTCGAGTCATTATTTCGCGTTTTCGAGCCCCGTCGTCATATTTTCTTGCCTTCCCATCGTCGATCGCCCCCCTCGCGTCCCTTTGTCATTAATTTAGCCCCATTTTTCGTGTTTTCGCGTGTGACGCGAGTGAGATTTCGCTCGATTCATTCAATCGGTTTCCGCCGAGGCGGCCCGGTTCGAGCGTCCGCGTGGTTCGTTCGACCGCGTGGCTCGCTCGCTCGTCGTCCCCGTTAAGACGTCACTGGTATAATAAGACGCCTGAGTTTCAGGGACCCTCTGTCCCTGCGTTTAAGATTATCGTGATTCTCCCTGAGCCAGTTCCATTAATGTTGATTAATTAACGTAGTTCATTATTGTTTTCGTTTGACAATTTTGACCATTTTTGGTAACGGTTGCTGGACCGAGTTAACCAGCTGGCGCCCCGAATTTTCCATTGTATAAGATCTGCTAAATAAATCCGAAACTTGTTTTTATTATTTTAATTCATTTTTCGCAGTGTTTATTTATTTTCCCCCTCAAAATTCTCTTGCGCTTGTGTCGAACTCGTCACAATGCACAAAACTAAGCTATATGTAAAAGATTTATGAGTATTCTACGATAAGGATGGAGCAGCATATCTGTGCATTTAATAAACCTCTATATAAATATGAACATATTCCGTTTGACGGATTTGTCAACCTTGTTTAATTTTCAGGCGAAATAAGAACTTTTTCAGTGATCAAATGACGAAAAATGTATTTAAAAAGACGTTTTTTTCAAATAAAAAAAAAATTCCAATTTTCGATTACATGTTATTGTAGAGCACTGAAAAATGAACAACTTTGCTATTTAAACTTTTGGCGTATCTATTTTTGTTTCGAAGATATCAGCGAAAAACGAAAAAACCACCGATTTTTGAGAATTAATTTCACCCCTTAAATATGCGAGTGGGCCGCTAATTTTTTGTGAGGGCTTATACTTTGGTGTGAACTACAAAATATAATTTTTTTGACCCAGGTTGTAGGGGTACAGTAAGGTGACCTTCCTTGTAAGTATTAAAAAGAAAAGTTTGTTCAAAAGTTCATGTTCATAAGTGAACTTCGATCTAAATGCTGGCAATGATTATGTTGGTTCTTGAGTAAGTATCGCAAATTGATTAACCAATATAACCAAGCCTTTTTCCTAGATATAACTTATGACGCGCGAGCGTATTTCGACATTATTCTTATTTTGTACGATAATTTATTTCATGTATGGGCGAGCGACGGTTCGGTACGAATTGTCGAGCGGTAGGAAGAAGGAGTCGGGCCAAGGTCAACGGGTTGTTGACGAATTTTCATCGTGGATTGAATCGAGCGGGGTCACTAGCTCGAAGGCCTCACCTGGAGCTGTCTAATCTCGGGAGTATCGGATTGACTAACGGTTCTCTTCCTTATCGACGTTCGCTGACAAAGATCAACGAGCGGTCGGAGGATTTCCAATTCGAATTTCAAACTAACCGGCCGGAACTTTCCGGAATTTTCGAGAGAGTTCGATCGGCGTTAAAATCCGCGAGTAGGTAAAGGGTGGGGGCTAGGACCCTAATTCGCATTATCGCACATCTCGAGTTTCTCGAGGACTCACGTTTGGGACGACATCGAGGGCAGACGTCTTCTTCGAGCCGTGGCCGTTCCGTGCGAGAAAGCGGCGGACCCGAAAAATTCGAGGGAGTTGCTCGTGGTCTTTTCCGAGCGCTCGCCTACTGAAACCGTAGCGGTGAGCCGTCGTTTCGCTTTGATTTTGTGTTTTTGGAATTCAGAGCTCTGGGTATTGTCGGTGTTTTCGTGTTCCTTTTTGTGTTGCCGACAATACAGGTTTTTGATCGACTATCGTGTCGTGAGTTTAGAGAGCGATATTGTTCGGGTACGCGCGCGCTGGGAAAAAGGGTTAGATAACGTTTGTTTTGCGATTTTCGAATTTCGTCGCGAATATTTCGATGTTAATTTATCGTAGAATTGCTGAAAGGAATTCCTGAAGTCCGTACAGGCATAAGTTCACCGTAGATTAAGGTTTTCGTTATCGTAAAGGTCGGGAAAATATTTGTTGCTGCGTGGATCGATTGTTCCGAGATATTTCAAATCCTGTTATAATTTTGTAATTGCGTTACCAAGGCGTCTGTGTCTCGGCGAAGAAAGTTTCCCCGGAAATTATTTTTTTATTCTTTTTGTCTAATTTTTCTAGTATTTTATTTTAAATAAATTGTTATTCCGGGAACTATTGTGTTTTAATTGTTGCAACTATTTTGTGTTGACCTCGCCCCTCTACCAATTTGGGTCTAAAATTCTACAGCTACGACCGGGTAACAAGTAATTTCGTCTCAAGAAAATCCGGTAAAAATTTGTTCGATTGATTTCGAGCTGGCGCCCAGGATTTTCGAGAGGCGGATATTTTGGCAGCGACGTGAAAAGTCGTTACATACTAAAAAAATTAAAGTGAAGTAGGAAGCTGCAGAAACCTGTGTAATCCCATCATTAAAAATAAATTTTTGCTTCCGTGCTCATTCATTATTAAATGTTCATTACAATAACAAACATATTAATAACTCTGAAGAATTGTAATGAAGAGTAATTCTGATCTCATATTATTAAGAAGGTAAGAATCATTTCAATTGCCAACAAGTTTTCGTGCACATACCAACAGGACTACAGATACACAACAATTATAATTTGATTTTTTCTGGAATGCGGAATTCGCATAAAAAGTTATGGGCCGGACAAGTACTCTGTGCGCATTCGCTCAACGTACGGTGGTGACCGTTTAACAAATCGTTACCCATCAAGCAGTATTGGCGGCCTTAAGTTAAGATCTGTGGTACAATGTATAAGCACCAAAAAGTTTTCAAATGTTCCCGTGTACGGGTGAGGCGTTTGCCGTTAAGCGTATAGATCAGTATCGAGAAACGTGATCGAATTATTGAAAACCATTGAAACACTTGTAATACCAGTATTGATATTGTTACGTCCTGGAGATTCGTCCCGGTACTTTGCCCCAAAAATGTATGCCTATTTTAAAAAGTAATTAACGTAGTAAATTACGTTAATAAAATAATTATACGAAGAGACGAACCGCTCGCGGTCCGTCTCACCTAGCGATAACAAAACGCAACTCAGCAGCGATGAACGCCGTGAGACTGTTCGCCATGAGTTAATGCTGATGCATCAAACGCAAATCATGGGAACCTCGGCCTAAGCATTTTTCGACTGACTCGGACAAGATAGCCGAAGTCAGCAAGACAAACGAAAAAGGGCAGTCAGTCTTCATTCGCAAATCAAACCGATCGGTACTCCTCCGGCTTTGGTCGCTCTGACAAATATTAAGAACTCATCCAAATTTATAACGCACCGTCAACCCATTGTACGGAACTTTATTTTGAATATAATTTTATTGTTTTAAATATTCATCGCGCGGAGTCCCATCTTCATTTCACCCGCGCGAATATATCCGCGAACAACGGTTCCACCCGTTATTCTCCACTCGTCTCTTTCCAATCGCCTCCGGCTATATCCCGGGTGACCCGGGAACGAGGGATCTCCAACCAGTTGGGTCGTTGTTGCAGATATCAAACAGCACGTATACCCTAAGCATCAGCGCAAAGGTAAGTGGAATTTATCCGAAATAATTACTCCAAAGGGCTCGTCTATCAATCGACATCGCTTCAATCCCCGGTCTCTCCCAGCTGATCGAAACTGAAGCATTATTTACGACCACGGTAAGGTAAAATTTACCGGGACGTAACAATATGGTAAATTTCAATCCTGTTCGTGAATGAAACATTGACTATTTTTGTTTTGTAAGTTAGTATGAAACATTTGTCTCACAAGGAAAGTCTTTCCGCTGACCTCCTTCAATTTTGATGAAATTGAAATATGTTATTCTTCATCAAAATCTAAGAGACACGTATTTTTTTTTATCGGCGGAAAAACGTTTCTAAGGGGTGAAAATATCCCCTAAAGTTGAGACCTCCGAGGGGTAGTTTTCAGGTTTCGCCTATTTTCACTCGAGATAAGCGAATGCACACAAATGGATAATCAACTTAATGATAAACGATGGAAAATGCAACTGGTTTCATATCGGGGGGTTGCACAGGAAAAAAGTTATAGGGGTTGAAATTCACAAAATCGTTATAACAAAAAAACTATAGCACCTATCTCGATGGTTTCAATTGCATTTTGAAGAGGGCAAAAAAGTAGTAGATACGGATTTTTGCGTTTTTCCCGCAAATGAAGTTAAGGGGGTGAACTACCCCTATATATGTCTACAGTAAATCTCAATCAAACGGTAGTATTTCTTTGTTTTCTTATTTCTTCTCCTCGTGATACGTATTTTCTTCAAATTTACAACAACCGTGCCACGTATATATCACTAAATGAACGGTTTTATCTAGAAGCCAACTTATTTATAGATCGATTTTTCGATGAAAAAGTATACATTAATGGCTTATCGATAATTCCGATTGATTTATATTTGGCAATGAGATAATATAGGCGTACGATAAGCGCTTACACATATTTGTTTCGGTAGATAGACAAAGTTTCGGGATGTCACATAGAAAAACTGTGTAGTCAACGAAAAAAAACCAAAACGTGCAACATGCTTTTATCTTTTATTGATGATAGGTAAACAGTCCAACAAAATAATCACTGTAGCGATAGATAGAAGCGAATATATAATCGCAGGCTATTCTAGCCGTTGTAAGTACTGCAGTAATGATAGTCATCAAAAATATGTTTAAAACATAGCGACTTTTTACACCAGGAGCAGCGAAAAATAGCAACATTTTCACATCCTGGAACTTCACGATGTGAGTTGCAGGAATCTCCAAATGCAAAATCTACAGGATTTTAAAAATTCGCTGATTTTTCTTCTATGTAACCACTTTTGTACCAAGAATATTTGAAAAGATCGATATAACGCGGTGACGACAGATGGTTATGCACGAGTGACTGCAGCTTTATGATATTGTTTCTCAAATGCAAATCAATATCATATCCATCAAAAGACAATGATCAGAAAAATGTCTAACAAAATTTTTTCATACTCGGAATCCAAAAACATCGAGGGGTTGAATTTTTCCGGTAGTTCCTTTAGGTATAATCAGTACTTTGACATCTCTATTTGAAGGTTTCACATCAAGAACAGCTTGGGGACAGTGTCCAGTCCAAGAATCAATCAGTAATAAAGATTTTTGACCAATTTTCGGGAACAATACATGCTGTAACCAAGTTTTGAAATGATCTAAAAATAAAAAAACGTATTTTCATCATTCGAAAAAATATCTATACAAATACAGTGGGTGTGTAATTTATACCTGAAGTAAGCTTCCCAGACTTGGATACTTCTATTACACATTATCCGGTCTGAAAAGCGTCTTTTCTACTATTGGATCAATCTTGCCAGTTGGTTCTTTTAAAACCAAAAATAGAGGAGATAACAGCTTACCATCAGCTGATATAGTCGGTTGAATACTGTAACTGTGGGTCATAGAAGAGACTGATTGTACAAGACATTGTATTTGCTTTTCTGCTTCGACTGCTAAAGTTCTTCCGGAATGCATTTCTAGTTGGAAGCCACTCTGATCTGCGTCGAATGTATTTGACAATCCATAAGTTTTAATATCTTGTTTTACGTCATTGACAAATTTTCGAATTTGTTGTTCCAACACTGTTCCATCTTCAATTGTTTTAGATGTAACGAATTTATTTATTTTTCTCGATACGATACGATGAGCTGCTTTGAATGAGTTTATCCACGTACGAGATGCTTTGAAACGAAAATCGGTATGCCCTATTTCTCTTTGAGCATGTAAGGCCCATCTTTTCAAATCGGAATCGTGCACTATCAAACCAGCATCCACAGCAACTTTGAAATTTTCCAAAGTGTAAGCACAAATACGTGCTAATTTTTCTTTGTACGTGCCTCCTTTGTCCAAATTGTGCGCCCACCGCCGCAACTGTCTTATAGATTGCACTCTCTTGAACTTTTGTTTAACACTGCCCAAACCTAAATTTCCTTTCTTCCCGCTGCGCCAATACTCAACGGCCCTTAATTTGTACTCGTAAGATAAGCCTTCGTCATCACGAGTGCATGTATCAGGCGGAAATTCTGGTTCATGCAGGGCGTTTGACCATTCTTTATCTTCAACAATTTCCATTTCCCAATCCTTGAACGGTTCTTCAAAATGCAAAGAATTTTCTTCCACCATTTCGAAACCACTGTATTCGTTCATTGCAGTCAACAAAATATTTTCAAAGTTTTCTTTCAATTGTATTTCATCGTTATTTACTGGTGAATCCGGTAAATGCATAACTTCAAAAGTTGCGAGAAGCATTCTAATAACGTTCAAAGGATTTATCTTCATTTTGATTAATATTTACAATTTCGTTTTAAATAGTCTCGAATTAGAAGTGACTGCTTTCGTGTAAAAGAAAAATAGCCGACTGTGGTGAATATATGCCGCGATCGTTGTTTTGTTACTGCTTCTACGTCGTATGTGAAATCTAATTTTGAGAGCGAGTCACAAACTGAACAGAAGTGATTCCCAGATAACACCGTTAAGAAAGAGAGGAGTTATGATAATAATGAAAATGCGTCAATATTTACTAAATTTTCGTGAGATCATAAGGTGTAGATATTTTTGGAATTCATCTTCTTGCTTATTCAATATTGACTAATAAAAAAAATGGTGATCCGTAAAAATTAACCCATATGTAATTTTCGGCGAAAATAAATAAATAAGAAAATTCTTTGAAACTACGGATGTGATTGGTATGGATACCGTAAAAAGTGACAAGAAATAAAAAATTGATAGAGTGGTAGAATTTTCAGAGGGAAATTTTATTGTTTCGAAATTTCCTTGCTCAATTAGGTAAAATTCATTGCTTAAATACATTTAAAATTAAATCGTTTAAGTAAAACTAGTGTCTTAAATTGCCTTCAAATAAAAAACAACTTATTAAGATTGGACGCACACTTTTGGTTCTATCGCTTTCACCAGTTATGAAAATGCTATTTCCAGAAAAATCTATCCATTGTTTGAGATGTAGACGTTGAAAATTGGAAGAAAACACGTATCACAAGGAGAAGAAATAAGAAAACAAAGAAATACTGCCGTTTTATTGAGATTTACTGTAGACATATATAGGGGTAGTTCACCCCCTTAACTTCATTTGCGGGAAAAACGCAAAAACCCGTATCTACTACTTTTTTGCCCTCTTCAAAATGCAATTAAAACCATCGAGATTGGAGCTATAGTTTTTTTGTTATAACGATTTTGTGAATTTCAACCCCTATAACTTTTTTCCTGTGCAACCCCCCGATATGAAACCAGTTGCATTTTCCATCGTTTATCATTAAGTTGATTATCCATTTGGGTGCATTCGCTTATCTCGAGTGAAAATAGGCGAAACCTGAAAACTACCCCTCGGAGGTCTCAACTTTAGGGGATATTTTCACCCCTTAGAAACGTTTTTCCGCCGATAAAAAAAAATACGTGTCTCTTAGATTTTGATGAAGAATAACATATTTCAATTTCATCAAAATTGAAGGAGGTCAGCGGAAAGACTTTCCTTGTCAGTATTGATATTATAAATTTCAATCCTGTACGTAAATGAAACGTTGACTATTTTTTATTTGTAAGTTAGTATGAAACACTTGTCCCGGTATTGATATTGCAAATTTTAATCCTATACGTAAATGGAACATTGACTATTTTCGTTTTCTAAGTTAGTAATAATTCAAAAACAAATGATTCTGCATTATTAATGGAATGGAATGGTTAGTTGATTCTCAGAGCTCAACGAAAAACTTTTCCTCTTATTGATATCAGAAATTTTAGTGCTGAACGTAAATGATCAATTTTTACATAATTATTTTATGACTATTCTTTGTGTTTATGTAAGGTGTTTTGAATGTTCAGGAAGACTTTTGTGGGGTTGTTCTTCATTGTATTCTTTGAAGGGTTTTCGATTTTTTCAGTTTGGAGTGGTCAAGGTTTTTTAGGCGAGACATTTTTCATATCGTTTTCCTGGGAGGGCCTCAAACTTTTTTTGCAGAGGGTTGTATTCTTAGAAGGATTTCAATTTTTTCAGTCGGGAGTGGTCAAGGTTTTTCAGGTCACTTCTTTTTTCTGACTGAAAGTCTCAAATTTTTTCAGTCGGGAGTGGTCGAGGTTTTTCAGGAGAGACATTTTTTTTCGTTTTTCTCGGAGGGCATCAACAGTTTTAGGCAGAGGGTTGTATTTTCTTTGAAGGGTTTTCAATTTTTCAGTCGGGAGTGGTCAAGGTTTTTGAGGCGAGACATTTTTTATCGTTTTTCTGAGAGGGTATCAATTTTTTTGGCAGAGGGAGGGGTCTAACTTTTCTGTAGATTTTTCTGGGAAATGCAATGGAAACTGAGGTCACCAACAAATGGACTTGTCCAGGCTTTTTTCCCCGTGGGGGGATTTTTGGCTAGGTTTACTGATCTGCGGAAAGAAAAAGAAAAGGATTGACGAAATAAAGACAAAATTGTCAACGAGGTTCGCAATGAAAGATTTAGGCAAAATAAAAACGTACTTAGGAATAAACATTGATCACGACAACAAAACCGGTATAATGGATACGGTGTAATGGTCGAATGGAACAGAACTTAAGTTTCGAACCGTCACACGTAGCATCAACGGATATCAAATACAGAAATCTAGTTGAAGCACTATTATACGTTAGCACTGGAACGAGACTCGACGTGAGTTATAAGTGTAAACTACTTGAGTCGATTTCAAAATATTTACGACGAGACTCACTATGAATTGTGACGTTGTCACATTTTTCTTTGTCCCCTTTTTTTTTGCCAGCGTCGAGCCGCAGCGGGAGTCGCCGGATCCCCGAAAGGGACCGGCTCTCTTTTTTCTTATTTCCAGCTCCCGCAGACCGAGGAGGACCGAACGTGGCTGACGACCGTCGCTGGACCAGCAGCTCGACTGCGACTATTCACGCGAGCGCGGGCGAGCGACCCACCGATCGAGCGACCCCGAAAATCGCGTTGCCCTCTTTAATTGGTTTTTCCCTCCCTCCCCCGCGAGTAATATTTTATGTTCCCACCCTCAGCCCGACCCCCCCTTAGCCCTGTCGACGTCGCCGAGTCGCGGAACTCGTGTCCGTCATCGTCCCTCCGACAATAGGCTTGTCCGTCAGGTCGGAGGGAAACAGCGGGTTCCGCGGCGTCGAGGCGAGGCCGTCGATACGATCGCGCCACGGCCGTTTTGACAGCCGTGGGCGCCGCCATCTTTTATCGAGCCTCGGTCTCGCGAGGCAGACAGCGTGGCGCCATCGGTGCGCGATCTCGCGAGGCCGGCGCTCGATATTCGATCGAACGACGGCCGACTACAACGCTGCAGCCTGATTGGCTGCTGGCGCTGCCGGGCCTCGAAAAGCCTCGAACCAGCCGCTATCACGCGGCCGGGAGCTCGAGGAGAGCCCGGAGCGCCACACTTCCGCTTTGGAGACGACGAGGCACAGAGCCACACACAGTTTTTCTTTCCTTTCGAGTTTTGTGACCCGATCATCACGATAAAAATCTTTAACGACGACCCGGCTTCCCGAAGGACCACTCTCAGGACAGTTTGGATTAGTTTTGGCACCGCATTCTCGTGTTTTATTCGATAAAACCGAGAAGACAAGTAAGTCCTTCGATTCTTGCCGGGCGTGCGACGCCATTATCCCCTCGTGCTTTCCCAAATTCCCGATCAAGTTTTCGTTTGCTTTCTCGAACATTTCGTTCGAGAAAGAGTTTATTTCGTCGGTCAGTCGACGCGACGAGTGTTGTGCCTCGAGTCGTTTCCCCGTCCACCCCCGCGAAGTCACTTTGCCCTTTTTTTTCTCGCCATCCCCCGTTGTTTCGCGCCCACCCCGTCTTTGGATTTTTCTTCGCGTTTTCGAGCCCCGTCATTACAATTTTTGTCGATTCCCCTCGTCGATCGCCCACCTCGTGTTCCCTTTTTCAATTAGTGAGTCCCGTTATCGGATTTGTGTGCGTGGATCGAGCGAGGCTCTGTTTCGTTCGGTCAATCGGGTTTCGCCGGCCGAACTCGATTCGAGTGTTCGCGTGGTTCGCTCCACCGCGTGGCTCGCTCGCCCGTTCCCCCTTTGGTGCGTACGTCACTGGTATAATAAGACGCCTGAGTTTCAGGGACCCGCGGTCCCTGCGTTTAAGATTTTCTAGTTCTCCCTGAGCCAGCCCGATTAAATATTTTGGATTATTTTACAAATTAAATTCTTTAACATTGTTCTTTTCTTTTTCTTTGACCCCTTTTGGAATAAATCCTGTACCGGTTGCTGGACCGAATAAACCAGCTGGCGCCCTTCTTTTCTTTGTATTCTCCACTAGCAATAAATCACGGATTGTTTTATTATTTTTATAATTCTTCGTACGATTTATTTTTCCCATCTTTGCCCGTTTTCTCTAGCGATTGTGTCGAACCCGTCACAGAATATGCACTGAGGGTGCTACAATACTTGTACTTGACAAAAAACTTGACGCTGACGTACAAGAAAAAAACGAATGCGGAAGTTCTTGATTGTTTTGTTGATGGGGACTGGGCAGGCGACAAAATAGATCAAAAGTCAACAACAAGATTTGTAATGAAATTCTTCGGCAACGTAATTTACTGCAAATCAAAGAAGCAAGGCAGTTTGACCAAATCGTCAACTGCAGCAGAGTACATTGCTTTGTCAGAGTCAGTAAGCGAGATCAAAGTGTTTTTGAATTTGTTAAAAGATTTTGAACTGAATATCATGAAACCAATAAAAATATATGAGGATCATTCAGGGGCCATCGCTATCGCAAAAATCGGCAACATGACAAAAAACTCGAAATACATGGAAGTACATTATCATTTTATAAACGAGTGTTTTGAATAGGGGATAATCGAGATAATAAAGGTCGATACAGAAAACAACATAGTCGATGTGCTAACAAAGGCACTGGGCGAGAACAAGTTCGAAAAATTCAGAAATATGCTGAGAATAGTTTGAGCTATCGTTAATAAAACGAACAAACAAAAAAGGGGAATAAATGAAATATACATAAATCCAAGGTGATGTGTTGAGAAATATGGATTTAAGTATATGGCGTGTGAAAAAGTGTGCGTGCGAGAGTATACTGGAGTGAGTGAGTGTGAGTGAGGTGTGAATATACCCAAACGATGTGAGAGTTTTTCTAGATCTTAAGGTAGAGTAAGAGTTCAGTTGACAAGAGACGAAGCTCGCTAGAAGTACACAGAAACGTAACAGTAAAATAAAGGAAAGAGAAAAGGAAATAGAAATCTGAAGTTATTCCTTCCTGTCTAACCAACCTGTAAAAAATAATGTGAACCACAAAAATCTGATTAAATAAATGAAATATCAAAAAAAAATTATTTATTGAAGGAGTGCTCGTAAAAAGTGAAGCTGAGACTTCACAAAAAGTGATCAAATAAAGAAAGATCAACCAAAGCAGATGTCGCCAAGTACGTGAGGCTGTAACATTATACAAAACAAATTAAATCTTTCCAAAAATGACTTAACCAGCCCATACACAGCAGCTGACATAACTGTACGTACGAAACTCCAAACAAAACATTTAAGCATCAAAAATATGTGCGAAAAAAAACCCAATTTTTTGATGCAATGAAAAAGTGATTTCATTTATATTTTCATGACGCTTCAAGCTACAAGGTTCTAGTTAGTCCCAAACGAAAGGGGATAAAAAATAAAAAATATGAGAGCCAACAACACCATCAAGAGACTCGGCAGAGTCTCGGGACAAGTACATTTGACAGCGTCGTCTGCTTGCCCGGGACTCACCCGAGTCTATTATCTCTGAATAAAGCGATTTCGACGGTGGGGGTAGACTCTTTCTTGAATTACGAAACCCAGGGGTAATCTCATGTTCTGAAATTTGAACTAGAGACTAATTAAGTTATCCCCCTTCGATTGAGCCACAAATCAACGCGATTGATGCCGTAATTGCTGAAAAAAAACTTTGCACGGGCAAAATTATGCGATGATCGAAGTGTGCGTGCGTGTATGTATACGACACAGAGAAAGGCCTCGTGTGGCTATCGTGTTTCTGATTGGTCGCGACTGACGACACATAAAACAAATAGTGCAGACGAGCGGGCGAAAAATGTCAGCTGATCGCGATGAAAAAATGATTTTCGATATTTTGACGGCCCATATGAACGTGAGTGTGAGAGAGCTAGCTGAGTTGAGTTCACATTTTTCTTTCACGCCGGTAACATTTTCGAGAAAATAACAGTTACAAACTTGTTCCATGTCCAACAACGAACGTTGGCTAACCATTTATTTTCTCGAGAATGCAGGGTTATGGAAGAAGAATGTGAATACTGTGCTTACAGCTTTGACAGCTCGTCATAACCTCACAAATGCTAATTTGCAGCTGGCATTACCACCGACATGCTCCAGTGACGGGGGAATATGCTTCATGGATGAATATGCTTCACAACCTTTGCCCCATTCCTACACCCACAATTTTATTCATTTACAGCATAACTAACATCGCAGCTGGCATTAGATTAATTGCAAAGCGAGGATAACTCTCAGCGACAAGTTGTTGCTCCAGAAGGAACCAAATATTGTGGAGCGACAAGTTTTCTGGAATTGTTTACAGCGACAACATTTATACAGGGAAAACATTCATCGCTTTCTGATAGCGATGCATGTTTTCCCTGTTTGTTAGATTAATCACACAGCGACAATAACTTCCAGCGACATAAAAATCTTGTCGCTGAGCGACATGAAAATCGTGTCGCTGAGAGTTATGCTCCGGAAGGAGCCAAATATTATGGAGTGACAGGTTTTCTGAAATCGTTTGCAGCGACAACATTTGTCCAAATGATTCTTCCGGGGAAAACATTCATCGCTTTCTGATAGCGATGCGTTTATTCCCTGCTATTTGGATTAATCGCAAAACGACAATAACTCTCAGCAACATGAAAATTTTGTCGCTGAGCTACATGAGAATCGTGTTGGTGAAAGTTTTGCTCCGGAAGGAGCAAAATATTATACAGCAACAAGTTTTCTGAAATTTTTTGCAGCGACAACAATTGTGGAAATGATTCTCACAGGTTGGCATCAATTCGGGCTCAAATTTAGCTCGACAGAGTACATTTGCAGGAAAAAGATCAGCATGGTACTGCCATCGAGTCAACACGATAAATTCATCGTTGCAAAATTGATGTAAAAACTTTGCTTTCTCCAAGCTGATGGTCAAAAGTTGAAAATTGCCCTCTTGCGATAAATTAAGCCGTTGGCACGTGTTTGCTCTTCCTTGCAGCTTATCAAAACATGTTGACTAAAAAAAAAATCATAATTTTACCATTTTTACTCGGAGACGAGCGATTTTCGTTTGAAAATTCACGAAAAATCGTCATTTTCCAGCGATAATCGTGGTAATGGCCCAAAAATCATATCTCGGCGAGAGATTGCGATATCGGCATGAATTTAGACTCAAATTTAGCTCCACAGAGTACATTTGCATGGGAAAAATCAGCATCGTACTCCCATCGAGCAAACACGATAAGTTCTTCGTTGCAAATTGATGTACACTACTATTCATTAATGCCTGGTCAAACCAAAATCTAGCGATTTTACCGACAGTGTATCGTCACTTGTCGAAGTCGCTTGAAGTTCGGAGGAGTTTCAGACTCATGTGTCAAGCGTAATTCTTAACCACCAAATTTTTAACCTAGCGAACACATGACAGCACTGAAATGAGCCAACCGCAGCAGCCTGGCGCAGCGTTCGGCAGATCGAGATTGGAACAAGGGGTTAAGTGCGATGAACGACGAAAGATACGAAAATATGATGCTGTATCGGTCGATGAAAATAATTAATAATTTTCATGTATGAATAGGAGATAAATATAAAAAACGGAAATAAAATGAGAATTCTCGAATTTCGAAATTGATTTCATTGGATAAAATATCACTCCGATACAAAATTGAATGAGAATCATCCCGAGCCATTGCAATTCTCGATCAACAAATACGGAATTACCAAATTTTCCATTGCCTGGATGAATCTAAAATACATGATGGGATCTTGCAGCTACTAGATCTGTTTTCTGCTCAAAATCTCGAGGATCATTGATGGAATCATCTGGCTTAGCGCATCTGAAAAAATCTCATTGCTCGAAAGCTCGCAGAACGGTTCAATCAATGAAACGATTGAACTTTGACCAGCAAACTAATGAGTCCAACCTTGGGGTTGATGGTTTCCACGAAGCAGCCACGTTTCGAACCTGGTCCACCAGGTTCTACGATTGGATTCATCTGGAGATCGATAGAACTCCACTCGATAACAGATTACCACGCATTTTCTTTTCAAATATTCGAATTTCCAATAGACACGAACGAGGAAGCACTTTTCCTGCTTATCCAGATGAATCCAGGATGGATGATGGTATCCCGCAGCTACTTGGGCCGTTCTCTTCCGAAAATTACTTCAGGAATTGATGGAATCACCTGGCCAAGGTCATCGCGAATAATGTCATTGCTCCAAAGCTCGTAGACCGGTTCAATCGATGAAACGAGTCAACTTTGACCAAAAAACTCATCTATCCAACCTTGGGGTTGATGGTTTCTACGAAGTAACCACGTTTCGAACCTGGTCCACCAGCTTTTTCAATTGGATTCATCTGGATATCGATGGGACGCTACTCGATAACAGATTACCACTCGTTTCCAATAGACACGAACGGGAAAGCACTTTCCCTGCTTATCCAGATGAATCCAAGATGGATGATGGTATCCCGCAGCTACTTGGGCCGTTCTCTTTCGAAAATTACTTCAGAAATTGATGGAATCACCTGGCCAAGGTCATCACGAATAATGTTATTGCTCCAAAGCTCGTAGACCTGTTCAATCGATGAAACGGGTGAACTTTGACCAAAAAACTCATCAATCCAACCTTGGGGTTGATGGTTTCTACAAAGTCACCACGTTTAGAACCTGGTCCACCAGCTTTTTCAATTGGATTCATCTGGATATCGATGGGACGCTACTCGATAACAGATTACCACTCGTTACCAATAGACACGAACGGGAAAGCACTTTTCCTGCTTATCCAGATGAATCCAGGATGGATGATGGTATCCCGCAGCTACTTGGGCCGTTCTCTAGCAAAAATTACTTCAGGAATTGATGGAATCACCTGGCCAAGGTCATCGCGAATAATGTCATTGCTCCAAAGCTCGTAGACCGGTTCAATCGATGAAACGAGTGAACTTTGACCAAAAAACTCATTAATCCAACCTTGGGGTTGATGGTTTCTACGAAGTAACCACGTTTCGAACCTGGTCCACCAGCTTGTTCAATTGGATTCATCTGGATATCGATGGGACGCTACTCGATAACAGAGTACCACTCGTTTCCAATAGACACGAACGGGAAAGCACTTTTCCTGCTTATCCAGATGAATCCAGGATGGATGATGGTATCCCGCAGCTACTTGGGCCGTTCTCTAGCGAAAATTACTTCAGGAATTGATGGAATCACCTGGCCAAGGTCATCGCGAATAATGTCATTGCTCCAAAGCTCGTAGACCGGTTCAATCGATGAAACGAGTGAACTTTGACCAAAAAACTCATCAATCCAACCTTGGGGTTGATGGTTTCTACGAAGTAACCACGTTTCGAACCTGGTCCACCAGCTTTTTCAATTGGATTCATCTGGAGAACGATGAAACTGAATTCGATCCCAGTTCACCTCTCACTCCATGTCGACACATTCGAATTTTCAATAGACGATTATGCGGACGAATCCAGAATAGATCACAAGATCCTGCGGCTCCTTGGGTTGTTTTATTTTCAAAATGTCTATCCTAATTGTTGGAATCATCTGGCTTAGGGCATCGCAACAATGCTCATGCCTCCAAAGCTCGTAGACCTGTTCGATCACCGGGACGAGGACGACGAGGACGACGACGAGGACGACGACGAGGACGAGGACAAGGACGAGGACAAGGACGAGGACAAGGACGAGGACAAGGACGAGGACAAGGACGAGGACAAGGACAAGGACAAGGACAAGGACGAGGACAAGGACGAGGATGAGGACAAGGACGAGGACAAGGACAAGGACGAGGACAAGGACGAGGACGAGGACAAGGACGAGGACGACGAGGACAAGGACGAGGACAAGGACAAGGACAAGGACAAGGACGAGGACAAGGACGAGGACGAGGACAAGGACGAGGACGACGAGGACAAGGACGAGGACAAGGACGAGGACAAGGACGAGGACAAGGACAAGGACGAGGACAAGGACGTGGACAAGGACGAGGACGAGGACAAGGACGAGGACAAGGACGAGGACGAGGACAAGGACGAGGACAAGGACGAGGACGAGAACAAGGACGAGGACGACGAGGACAAGGACGAGGACAAGGACGAGGACAAGGACGAGGACAAGGACGAGGACGAGGACAAGGACGAGGACAAGGACGAGGACAAAGGACGAGGACGACGAGGACGAGGACCAGGACGAGGACGACGAGGACGACGACGAGGACGAGCACGACGAGGACGACAGGGAATATGACGACGACGAGGATGAAGAATTTATATATTGAGATCATAATAATAACATAATATATAGAGAACAATATAATAATAAAGAATTTATTGATTTTTCCATATTAATTTTGTATGAGTCGCTCTAATTCTGTTTTTCTTTTTCTTTTCTTCGCCTCAGCAAGTCCCATTGCACCTGCCTCTCCGGAAATTGGGCCTCTTGTTCATCAATCTGTAAAAAAAGAAAAATTACATCTCTGTTTCATCTCTGGAACATCTCTGCTTCGAGTCGATATCGCGATTTTGTGAATAAAATTTACCTGAATATTTGGCTTCTCCAGTTGATTCGTCCCGTTTTCTGGCGAATTTTGTTGTTGTTCTTCATCACTAATAACAATAGAAAAAAAACTGTCAATTCCAATTCACGTTAAATTTCATATATAAATGACATTTTCAATTCCATTCACATCATGCTTAGTATAAAAACTAACTTATTGTAAAAAAAAAACATGTTTCGGAAATATTTACCAAACCGTTTCGACCCCACCTTCCGTCATCGCGAGGAGATCCGTCCGGGCTGCGATTCCTATTTCGAAGAAAGACTCACTGAAAAAATAACATTAGTTTTATTTTATTTGAGAGAAGAGAAGTATTAACAAATCTTGTATATTTAGTTTCAGAAGTATTTCTTAATTATGCTGGGGCTTGATAATTATTGCCCTGCATACATTCCAAATAGAAACTATTTGTTACGTTCCGACACCATAAAGTCTGAGCAATTGCGGAAAAAAAAACAAACACAACGTTTCTTTCCATTTTGCAGAAAATCGCCATTGGGAATAATGAATCACATCCTTTACGCAATAAAGTATTTTCACTTACTATTCGCATTTTTCGGTCCTTTGAGGGCGCAAATCCTTTTTTTCGATAAAACTTATCAAAAAAGATCGATTCTTATCGATAAATTTCCGGATGTTATCCCGTCTGCGAAAATTTTGACGTTTCTTGTACGTCGCCAGAATAATTTTGTCCACGTCCCGTAAACTTATAAATTTCGGGAACTCTTCGTCCCCGCAAATCCCCGAAAGCGCAACAATGATGCGCCCAAAAATTTCCGGCATGTTGGACACATTTTTCTCAAATTTTGAGATCGACCCGCGAATGTAATCCGTCATTTCGGACGGTGAGACAGTGATTGAGGAAAACATGCAATGTGTTGACAACACCGTCATTTGTCTTTTGCTATTAGCAACCTCGAATCACATAGAAAACTGAAGGATGTATCAACGCGAAGATATGAAATTATAAACGGAACTACCATGGAGATTTTTTTTGCCTTAAACGAATTTGCTTAGTATCGCGGGTGACATTGTGAACGCGGTCGAATAAATTTGGGAACTAGCACAACCGGGGACTCTGGAGAAGAAGGCAAAAAGGAGACGACGAGGACGATGACGAGGACAAGGACGAGGACAAGAACGAGGACAAGGACGAGGACAAGAACGAGGACAAGGACGAGGACGACGAGGACAAGGACGAGGACGACGAGGACAAGGACTAGGACGAGGACGACGGGGACGAGGAGGACGACAAGGACGAGGACGACAGGCACGAGGAGGACGACGAGGACGACGGCGACGAGGACGAAGGCGACGAGGACGACGACGACGAGGAAGATGACGACGTGGAAGATTTCTTTCGTTGTGGACTGTTCATTGAAATTTCAGGCACCACTTCATTTAATGTACGGCGGCTCTTTATATTCGTATGTATATTCTGGAAGTGTTCCAAAGAAATAATAAATATGGTTTGAAACGTATATTTCCAATTTATTTCGACAGAAAATCAGAGGCTCGTTGGATTAATAAGTTTAGACGGCGGCTGTGACGCGACGCTGAGAGATAGTTAGAAAAACAACCATCGGCCGCTGAAAACGATTCCCGAAGAAGACGTCCATCAGTATCGAACTAGAGAAACAACTCCTTCCACCGCAGTAGCTGCAGCATTGAATGAGACTTCCATAGCTATCAGAACCACTCATCGTCCGTTTAAAAAAACAACAATGTTGGGTGAACTTCTTATCTAGCGGAAAGAGAAGGAAAGACGACGATATCATTCTGGTAATTGATATTTTTTTGCGAATATTCAATACAAATACTGAAAATGGAATTAACAAAGTGGTGGCAATGCTTACGGGGGAGGATTTTTCAATATGGGATCCACAATCCATCATTCTCAATAACACACCGCATACGGTCGGGCATCGAATTTACCAACTTCAGGCAAAGGTCTTGCCTTGCCTCTAAATCCGCCCAAACACGATATACGTGAGCTATGAGAGCATCTCGGTTTCGATCTCGGCCCGATTCCCATTCTCGAACCATGACACCTATTGGGATTTGTGAATTGCAATTTAACATTTACCGAAAGGATTAGGAAGGTTAATATCAAAAGCTGGTGTTTGGACATACTCCAAAGATTCTCGATGGGGTTCAGGTCTGGGGATTTGCTGGGCCAGTTGATTACGTTGACGTCCGGGTGCCGTTCAAACCACGCCATCGTTTCCCGTGATGTGTGCACCGCAGCATTATCCTGCATAAACTGGATGTGCGGATACACATCAACGGGAAAGCGTGCCTTGGCTGCACGGAGCATCACGGTTTCGAGAATGTCAACGTAATCAGCCGAATTCATCCTGGCCGGGATTTCGCACAGGGCTATGGGTCCGGCCGCAGACATGCAGCCCCAGAAACCGGCGGATATCCTACCGGCCCATTGTTTCTCGACCACATAACGTGGGTCCAATCGGAATTCCCTGGCCCGTGGCCGATAGACCGTACGCCGGCCGTCGTCTGAGGTCTTGAAAACCTATACAAGGAGGGAGGCTATCACTGGGTGACTGGACTAAAAGAAAAGAGGGCACAATTGGTGAAAGAGCAGGGATTCTAGAATCATTTATATTATTCATGTTATTCACGCGTTCCCTTGCTTGATTCCACGACCCTATCTTATTACTTAACTCTTCTTGAGATGGATTTGCCAGCCAGAGCATGGCTAACCAATGATCTCAAAAAAAAAAAAGTGGGGAAAATTTCAAGTGACGTACCTTCTCGTCAGACCATATGACCGAGGCCCATTGTTCGGGCGTCCACCTCAAATGTTCACGGGCGAAAAGCAGTCGTTCCTCACGGTGCTCTTCCGTAAGTGCAACCTTACGAGACGGACGATGAGCGGTTAGCCCAACGTCTTTTGATCGCCGCCGAGCGGTGCTCACACTTATGTCTATGGCCGTTTCATTCAATGCTGCGGCTACTGTGGTGAAAGGAGCTGCTTCCACTGCTTGACACAGTTGGACGTCTTCTTTGGGAGTTGTTTTCAGCGGCCGACGGTTGTTTTTCCGATGATCTCTCAAAGCCGCGTCACCACCCTGTCTAAACTTGTTGATCCGAAGATCCACCGTTTTCCGATTACACCCAATAATCGCTCGGATTTCATCTCGAGGACAGCCTGCCTGGTATAGGCCGACAATCCTTGATCGAGTCCCTGCACCGTAATTTGCAAACAAATTGCGTTCCTCCTCATTCTCTTCCGCCATATTTACTGTCACGTTGAAGATAGAATTGAATATAGACACGAATAAAAGACAACGAATTCATACTACGCTGTGGGTAAAAATATCATGGATAACTGTGTCTCCACAATAATAACTGGGGTCGACATCCAATTCACTAGGTTGTTTGTTCCAATACAGTTGATTTACTTGCTAAACGATGGTCACAAAGGCAAATTCTGAATAGATTTTTAGTGTCTATTGAAAATTCGAATGTGTCGACAGGGAGTGAGAGGTGAACTGGGATCGAATTCAGTTTCATCGTTCTCCAGATGAATCCAATTGAAAAAGCTGGTGGACCAGGTTCGAAACGTGATTACTTCGTAGAAACCATCAACCCCAAGGTTGGATTGATGAGTTTTTTGGTCAAAGTTCACTCGTTTCATCGATTGAACCGGTCTACGAGCTTTGGAGCAATGACATTATTCGCGATGACCTTGGCCAGGTGATTCCATCAATTCCTGAAGTAATTTTCGCTAGAGAACGACCCAAGTAGATGCGGGATACCATCATCCATCCTGGATTCATCTGGATAAGCAGGAAAAGTGCTTTCCCGTTCGTGTCTATTGGAAACGAGTGGTAATCGGTTATCGAGTAGCGTCCCATCGATATCCAGATGAATCCAATTGAAAAAGCTGGTGGACCAGGTTCGGAACGTGGTTACTTAGTAGAAACCATCAACCCCAAGGTTGGATTGATGAGTTTTTTGGTCAAAGTTCACCCGTTTCATCGATTGAACCGGTCTACGAGCTTTGGAGCAATGACATTATTCGCGATGACCTTGGCCAGGTGATTCCATCAATTCCTGAAGTAATTTTCGCTAGAGAACGGCCCAAGTAGATGCGGGATACCATCATCCATCCTGGATTCATCTGGATAAGCAGGAAAAGTGCTTTCCCGTTCGTGTCTATTGGAAACGAGTGGTAATCGGTTATCGAGTAGCGTCCCATCGATATCCAGATGAATCCAATTGAAAAAGCTGGTGGACCAGGTTCGGAACGTGGTTACTTAGTAGAAACCATCAACCCCAAGGTTGGATTGATGAGTTTTTTGGTCAAAGTTCACCCGTTTCATCGATTGAACCGGTCTACGAGCTTTGGAGCAATGACATTATTCGCGATGACCTTGGCCAGTTGATTCCATCAATTCCTGAAGTAATTTGCGCTAGAGAACGGCCCAAGTAGCTGCGGGATACCATCATCTATCCTGGATTCATCTGGATAAGCAGGAAAAGTGCTTTCCCGTTCGTGTCTATTGGAAACGAGTGGTAATCTGTTATCGAGGAGCGTCCCATCGATATCCAGATGAATCCAATTGAAAAAGCTGGTGAACCAGGTTCGAAACGTGGTTACTTCGTAGAAACCATCAACCCCAAGGTTGGATTGATGAGTTTTTTGGTCAAAGTTCACTCGTTTCATCGATTGAACCGGTCTACGAGCTTTGGAGCAATGACATTATTCGCGATGACCTTGGCCAGTTGATTCCATCAATTCCTGAAGTAATTTTCGAAAGAGAACGGCCCAAGTAGCTGCGGGATATCATCATCCATCTTGGGTTCATCTGGATAAGCAGGGAAAGTGCTTTCCCGTTCGTGTCTATTGGAAACGAGTGGTAATCTGTTATCGAGTAGCGTCCCATCGATATCCAGATGAATCCAATTGAAAAAGCTGGTGGACCAGGTTCGAAACGTGGTTACTTCGTAGAAACCATCAACCCCAAGGTTGGATTGATGAGTTTTTTGGTCAAAGTTCACTCGTTTCATCGATTGAACCGGTCTACGAGCTTTGGAGCAATGACATTATTCGCGATGACCTTGGCCAGGTGATTCCATCAATTTCTGAAGTAATTTTCGAAAGAGAACGGCCCAAGTAGCTGCGGGATACCATCATCCATCTTGGATTCATCTGGATAAGCAGGGAAAGTGCTTTCCCGTTCGTGTCTATTGGAAACGAGTGGTAATCTGTTATCGAGTAGCGTCCCATTGATATCCAGATGAATTCAATTGAAAAAGCTGGTGGACCAGGTTCGAAACGTGGTTACTTAGTAGAAACCATCAACCCCAAGGTTGGATTGATGAGTTTTTTGGTCAAAGTTCACTCGTTTCATCGATTGAACCGGTCTACGAGCTTTGGAGGAATGAACATTTTTGCGATGCCCTAAGCCAGATGATTCCAACAATAAGCGCAGTGATTTTGAAAATGAAACAACCCAAGGCGCCGCAGGATCCTGTGATCCATACTGGATTCGTCCGCAAAATCGTCTATTGAAAATTCGAATGTGTCGACATGGAGTGAGAGGTGAACTGGGATCGAATTCAGTTTCATCCTTCTCCAGATGAATCCAATTGTGGAACCAGGTGGATTTGATCGGGAACATGGTTACTCCGAAGAAACCAGCGACCCCAAGGTTGGACTGATGAATTTTTTGGTCAAAGTCCACTTGTCCCATTGATTGAACAGGTCCACGAGCTTTGGAGGCATGAGCATTGTTGCGATGCCCTAAGCCAGATGATTCCAACAATTAGCGTAGACATTTTGAAAATAAAACAACCCCAGGAGCCACAGGATCCTTTCATCCATTCTAGATTCGTCCGCAAAATCGTCTATTGAAAATTCGAATGTGTCGACATAAAGCGAGAGGTGAACTGGGATCGAATTCAGTTCCATTGATCTCCAGACGAATCCAATCGTAGAACCTGGCGGACCAGGTTCGAAACGTGGTTGCTTGGTGGAAACTATCAACCCCAAGGTTGGACTCATTAGTTTGCTGGTCAAAGTTCAATCGTTTCATTGATTGGACCGTTCTACGATCTTTCGAGCAATGAGATTTTTTCAGATACGCTAAGCCAGATGATTCCATCAATTAGTGCAGACATTTTCGTAAGAGAACAGCCCAAGTAGCTGCGGGATACCATCACCCATCCTGGATTCATCTGGATAAGCAGGAAAAGTGCTTCCTCGTTCGTGTCTATTGAAAATTCGAATATTTGAAAAGAAAATGCGTGGTAATCTGTTATCGAGTGGGGTTCCATCGATCTCCAGATGAATCCAATCGTAGAACCTGGTGGACCAGGTTCGAAACGTAGCTGCTTCATGGAATCCATCAACCCCAAGGTTGGACTCATTAGTTTGCTGGTCAAAGTTCAATCGTTTCATTGATTGAACCGTTCTACGAGCTTTCGAGCAATGAGATTTTTTCAGATGCACTAAGCCAGATGATTCCATTAATGATCCTCGAGATTTTGAGCAGAAAACAGATCTAGTAGCTGCAAGATCCCATCATGTATTTTAGATTCATCCGGGCAATGGAAAATTTGGTAATTCCGTATTTGTTGATCGAGAATTGCAATGGCTCGGGATGATTCTCATTCAATTTTGTATCGGAGTGATGTTTTATCCAATGAAATCAATTTCGAAATTCGCGCATTCTCATTTTATTTCCATTTTTTATATTTATCTCCTATTCATACATGAAAATTATTAATTATTTTCATCGACCGATACAGCATCATATTTTCGTATCTTTCGTGGTTCATCGCACTTAACCCCTTGTTCCAATCTCGATCTGCCGAACGCTGCGCCAGGCTGCTGCGGTCGGCTCATTTCAGTGCTGTCATGTGTTTGCTAGGTTAAAAATTTGGTGGTTAAGAATTACGCTTGACACATGAGTCTGAAACTCCTCCGAACTTCAAGCGACTTCGACAAGTGACGATACACTGTCGGTAAAATCGCTAGATTTTGGTTTGACCAGGCATTAATGAATAGTAGTGTACAAACTTTGATTTTTCCAAGCCGATGGTCAAAAGTTGAAAATTGCTATCTCGCGATTAATCGAGACGTTGGCACGTGCTTACAGTTTATGTGAGCTAAACAAACTGTGTGACTGGAAAAAAATAATAATTTTACCATATTTACTCGGAGACGAGCGATTTTCGTCTAAAAAATCACGAAAAATCGTCATTTTCCAGGGATAATCGTGGTAATGTGCACAAAATCATATTTCGGCGAGAAATTGAGATAGCATTAATGAATTTTGGATGAGAATCTTGTTGGTCTTTAGTTCTCTCCTGTTTACTTATACATTATATTACAAAGAACGAGTCAACGCCTTTATCTGATATTGCCATTTTTTATTTCAATTTTTCTTTCAAAATATCAGCTAACCTGCCTCAAAAACCTTGATATAAAGGACATCTCGCCTAAAAAAACCTTGGCACAAAACAGCTCGCCTGAAATACCTTGCCCAATAACAATTCCAAACACTTCAAATAAACACAAAACTCAGAGTTAGAAAAAAAGACGTGATATCCTAGCCAAAAATCCCCTCACCGGGGAAAAAAGCCTGGACAAGTCCATTTGTTGGTGACCACCTTTTTCATTTGTTTTCACAGATAAATCTACTCGCTTAAAAAACCTTGATATGAAAGATATCTCGCCTAAAAAAACCTTGGTATAAAAAACATCTCGCCTAAAGAAACTTGGTACAAAACCTCTCACCTAAAAAACCTTGGCCAATAACAATTCAAAACACTTGTCACGTCCGAGTGACGTGGAGGAAAAGTCGGATATTTGAACGTCGAGCGGTAAACGCAATGTTCCATAAGCTTTTCCTATCAGAATATATACGTTGTGCGTGTATATAGATATACTCCGAAGAGTATGGTGGGGGCACACTGATATACCTCGAGAAGTCTTGCCTTTTATCTTAAGTAGAGTATCTTAAGTATCTTAAGTAAGGAGAGGGGAAAGGTGTAGTTTGTGAATAAAGAGATTAGAGATTCTTTATGCACTTCTTTAATGAAAGTAAAGGGTTAGTAATTAGAAATTGTGTGATACAAACTTGATACAATAGAAATGGTTACGTTACCGGGGAGATGTCCCTTTGGTTGAGTCTTACGTGTTCTATTCGGTGGTGGCGAAGAGTTACAATATTCTTTGGCTTCGATGAGTTGCTTGGTTCGTTGAATTATAACTTGTTTCGTTTTATAATAAAAAGTCAAAAGGTCGAACAGAGATTTTATTATTAATAACCGGGCAATCTGAACTACGGCTAACCGTATAGACGCGACGCTAGGTGCGAACAGAAGGCCGAATGAAGAGTTCCTTAAGAATAAATGACAAACTGAACTACGGCTAACCGTATAGACGCGACGCTAGGTGCGAACAGGATGCGTGGATTGCGGTTTATCGTGGCCTTTTATAGCAGGCAAATCCGGGCAAAATAGTAGGGATATTGGGATTTCCTAGAAACAAAGACATTAAAGTTGTTCGTCTCTAATTATGGTCCAACCAGAAAAGAAGATGCTTCCGTTTTAGGGAATATCGACTGTCAAAGAGGCTTTACCTATATAGGCTTCGAACGGTTAAACGGGTGGGGCTACATGTGTTTGGGCAATCTGTGTGGCGCGCGTGCCAGAGTTATTGAGTGCAAGGGTCACTATGCTTTATCGCTCGGAAGATTCTTCTCGGATGGCACGAGGCTTATAGATGTAGACTTTTAGGAAAATGAGAAAATTATAAACGTCGATTGTGACACACTTAAAATGAATGCAAAATTCCGAGTCAGAAAAAAAGAAGTGATATCCTAGCCAAAAATCCCCTCCCCGGGGAAAAAAGCCTGGACAAGTCCATTTCTTGGTGACAAATTTTTTCATTTGTTTTCACAGATAAATCTACTCGCCTTAAAAACCTTGTTACGAAAAATATCTCGCCTAATCGGCTAAAAAGCCTTGGCATAAAAAACATCTTGCCTGAAAAATCTTGGTATAAAAAACATCTCGCGTAAAAAACCTTGGTATAAAAACCATCTTGCCTAAAAAACCTTGGCCAACCTTGCCGAAAAAAGTTGAAGTCCCTCCAAAATAAAAGAATACAATCACCTAAAAAACCTTGTATAAAGAACATGTCGCCTGAAAAACCTTGGCCAAGGTCACCTAAAAAAATCTAAGACCCTTCAAAGAATACAATGAAGAACATCCTTACAAAAATTGAAAACACTTCAAATGAATACAAAAAAAGTATATCACCAACAATGGCCAGAAAGAATAACTCAAAATTATATCATTAACGTGCAGCACTAAATTTTCTGATATCAATAAAAGGACAAGTTTTTCATTCACGTCCAAGAATTGACTAATGAGTGATGAGAAAAAATCATTTGTTAGCAAAAAATGGTTATTCAATCAATGAAGAACCATCTTACAAAAATCTCCCTGAAAAATTAAAAACACCTAAATTGAATTTTAAAAAAATACAACAAAAATGCTCAAATGACATTAATGTAAAAATGGATCATTTAGGTTCAACACTAAAATTTCTGATACCAATAATAGGACAAGTTGTTCGTTCAGGTCTGAGATTCGATTAACGACTAATTAGTCAAAATGATTTGTTGGCGAGAAAAAGTTTACCTGAAAAATTAGAAACACCTAAAATGAACATACAAAAATACAACAAAAAATGCTGAAAAAACAATCATGTAAAAATGGATCATTCACGTTGAGCACTACAATTTCTGATACCAATCAGAGGACAAATTTTTCGTTGAGGTCTGAGAATCGACTAACAACTGATTAGAAAAATTCATTTGTTGTAAAAAAAAGAGTTTATACTATTTTCCAGGGTTTCAATGGTTTTGAATAATTTGACCATGTTTCTCGAATTTTCGCCCAGATAGATTTACCCGGGGAAAAAAGCCTGGACAAGTCCATTTGTTGGTGACCCCCTTTTTCATTTATTTTCACAAATAAATCTACTCGCCTAAAAAACCTTGGTATGAAAAACATACGCCTAAAAAACCTTGGTATAAAAAACATCTCGCCTAAAAAACCTTGGGCAACCTCACCTAGAAAAATTTAAAACCCTTAAAATAATACAATGAAGAACAACCTCACAAGAATCTCGCCAAAAATTTAAAACACTTCGAATAAATACAAAAAAGTATACAACAAAAAGTTTCAAGAAAGAATAACACAAAATGATATCATTCACGTGCAGTACTAAATTTTCTGATATCAATAAAAGGACAAGTTTTTCATTCATGTCTAAGAATTCACTGATGAGTGATGAAACAAAAGCATTTGTTTTTAAAAAATGATGATTCAATCAATGAAGAACCACCGTACAAAAATCTCCTTGAAAAATTATTAAAAACACCTCCAAGAAATATTAAAAAATACAACCAAAAATGCTCAAATAACGATAATGTAAAAATGGATCATTTGCGTTTAGCACTAAAATTTCTGATACCATTAAGAGGACGAGTTTTTCGTTGAGGTCTGAGAATCGACTAACGACTAATTAGACAAAATCATTTGTTGGCGAAAAAAAGTTTAATCTGAAAAATTAAATACACCTAAAATGAATATAAAAAATACAACAAATAATGCTCAAATGACAATAATGTAAAAATGAATCATTTGTGTTCAGCACTAAAATTTCTGATACCAATAAGAGGACAAGTTTTTCATTGAGCTCTGAGAATCTACTAACGACTAATTAGAGAAAATCATTTGTTGGCAAAAAAGAGTTTACCTGAAAAATTAAAAATACCTAAAATGAATATAAAAAAATACAACGAAAAATGCTCAAAAAACAATAATGTGAAAATAGTTCATTTACGTTGAGCACTACAATTTCTGTTACCAATCAGAGGACAAATTTTTCGTTGAGGTCTGAGAATCGACTAACGACTAATTAAACAAAACTATTTGTTGTCAAACAAGAGTTTATACTAACTTATAAGGCTTCAATGGTTTTTATTAATTTGACCATGTTTTTCGAATTTTCGCCCAGACCGATCCATGATACCCTTAACGACTGCCGCCTCACCCGTACACGGGAAAATTAAAAATCTTTTCGGTGGTAACAGATCGTACCACAGGTTATAACTTGAGGCCCCAATACTGTTTGATCGGTAACGATTTGTTAAACGGTCACCACCGTACGTTGAGCGAATGCGCACAGAGTACTTGTCCGGCCCATAACTTTTTATGCAAATTGCTCATTCAAGAAAAAATCAGAGTCCACATGCAATACCCGCAGTACTTTATACCATTGTTGGTAAAATTGTGCATTGAACATAACTTAAGAAACTCCTAACCAAAAACTTTTCTTCCGCTCGGTAAAGAAGACAGCTCACATACCTAGCGGGCGAAAAGTCGGTACAGAGGAAAGACGTAACCGAAAACATCGCGTCACTCGCAACAAAAACTTTTCGTCAAATGGGAACAGAGAGATAAGCCGTCAGTCGCAACCAATCAGACAGACGAGAGCCACGCGAGCTCTTTCTCTGTGTCGTATATATACACGCACGCACACTTCAATCATTGCATAATTTTGCCCGTGCAAAGTTTTGGTAAATCTGTCGAACCAGGGCTGCAGCTTAAAATGCACTGAATTTTTTCTCTAACGTTTTTTATCACTCAACGAAGGTGTTAAATGCAAAATTATGGTGGGGGACACCCTCGACCGCCATACCACCTTACCACATACGACCACCATGCTTCGACAGATTTACCAATGATTTAATGGACTGAAATTATTATATTAATTCGGCTTAGGCTCGGAAAGAATCAAGGGAATCTTGAGCACAGGGACAGAGGGTCCCCGGAACTCAGGCGTCTTATTATACCAGTGACGGAGAGGGGATAACAATGAGCAAGTGATCCACGCGGTCGAGCGACCACGCGAATGTTTGGGTCGAGCGGCGGCGGCGGCGAAGCCCGATCGGCCGAACGAGCCAAAGTCTCACTCGCCAAAAACTCAAAAAATGCAAAACGGGGCTAATTCGACGACAAAAGGGGACACGGGGCTATTGTCTGACGACGAGACTCGAAGTTGAGGGGAAAAAGGGCTCAAAACACGAAATAATCACTCTAAAATAACTCAAAGAGAATTGACGGGGAAACAAAGGGGAATGGCGTGGCAAAAGGGCGTAATAACTCGAAAAGGGAGTTTTCGGGGCGAAGACTCGCGGCATAACACTCGTAGCGTCGACTGACCGACGAAAGAAACCTCTTTTTCGAATGAAATGTTCGAGAAGAGGCAAGAAGGAATCAGGAGACACTGACGAAAAGGGAAAAACAATGGCGTCGCACGCCCGGCAACAAACGAAGAACTTACCGGAATCGTCGATTTTCATAAAGAAAAATGCGAGGAACGATGCCGAAAGATCCAAAAATGCCGAAGAGTTGTCCTTTTGTAAAGCCGGGTCGTCGTAGAAAAATGCAACAAATATATTGCTCAATAACTAAAAAAAAAACTAGACAAAAAGATTCTAGAAAAGACGTGACGCGTGCTTGCTTGCTAGAGTCCGTCGGAGAAGTAACGCGCTCCGGGGTCTACACGAGCTCGTCCGAGCGCGTTTCGAGGCCCGGGAGCGTCAACAGCCAATCAGGCTGCAGCTTTGCAGCCTGCTTGGGGTTCGATCCTGTATCGAGCATCGGCCCCGCGAGATCGCACACAGGTGGCGCTGGCGTTGGCCTCGTGTCCGAGCACTGGCGCCACGCTGTCTGCCTCGCGAGAACGAAGCCCGATCAAGATGGCAACGCCCACAGCTGTCATTTGACGAGCTGGGGTCGGGGCTAAAAATCGGAGTATTTGACGGCGCACAGAGTAATTCCGTGACGCCTCGTGTTCCCGGCGATTTGGGATGATGGTGTCTCGACGCCACGGAGCTCCTAATATCCTCTTAAGCCGACGGACGGGCCTTGGGTCGGTGGATCGATGAAATGACGGGCTCCGCGACTTGACAAGTCGCCGGGACGTCGATGTTTACTTTTTTCTAGGGGCTCGGGGCGGAAAAAGAGGGGAGGGGAAAATATCATAAAAATACGGGGCAAAAATAGGGGCAAAACGTCGGGAAATAGCGACAAATACTCGTCACTCGATCGGTGGGTCACTCGCTCAAGGTTGCAGGGACATATCGCCTTTTATGGGAGGGATTTGTTTGGTGATTTCTCGTTGTCGGTCCCAAGGTCACGAGCCGCTTCCAGTCTTCCTTACTTCGTGGAGGCTGGAAAAAATAAAACAGAAAGCCGGTCCCTTCGGGGGATCCGGTGACCTCCGCGGCGGCTCGACGATGGCGAAAATAATACTAATTAATGTGACAACGTCACAGCATATATCCAAACTCGAGCAGAGATAAGCCATCGAGCAGTTGCATAAACACGTTCCTTACATCCTACATACTATGTCAATAACGTATAGGCGACCACGTGTCCCTCGGACAGCGTTCCTTCGGAGACGCTAGACCAAGATAAAGATAACTAAACTTTCCCATGCCCTTTTCCAGCGAAAATGCAACAAATGTTCTCCGAGGAAATATAAACTTCTTATTCTAAACAAGAACCCTACAAACGCAGCTGCAAGATATCAACTTAATAAATATCCAAATCCTTCGAACTAGAGACTTGTTGACATTTCCCATAACACAAGTTGGCCCTATCAAGGAAAATGCGAGCATCCCTCATTTCCAAGCAAATTAGGTCACATTCTCCAATCACAATTTTACTGAAAACTCCCCTACATCTCAACCTCCAACCAAAATTCAGAATACAATATTTATCTTCTCTTAACCAATTAGAAAAGTAACTTCCAGCTCTTCCACTATTTTTCCTCTCCTATAACAACACTTACTCCAGCATCAAAAATGCTCTCAAAAAATGTTTAGTTAGAATCCAGCATCGAAATCGAGAACATCTCTTCGTCTCTCGAAAAGAGTGTCTCAAAACTTGTAATAATTTGCGACTCTAAAATCGACAAAGTCCAAATAAAAATCTTAAAACAAATTTATTAAACTTAAATTTCAAATCTGAGATCCGATCGTCAAACACCGATTAATCTAAATCTCTAGCTCCGATCGAATCCGATAAACTAAAAACAATACGAATTTGTAAAAACCAAACAATTTAGAATAAGAAACCAAAGTGTAAAAAGTCAAACGTATAATGAAAAAGTGAAAATAAACCAACAAGTATTTTTGTGGTACGCGAGTCTTCAAAAGTTCTTCCGAGTGTTCAACTTTCACTCTGGGTAAGAGTATCACCAAAAACTCCAATCACGCAAATGTTTAAATTTAAATATAGTAATTTTTGTCTGGAAATAGCGTAATAGTCAAATCTCTCTGGCAATAGTAATCAAATTTAAACTATCGCGCTCTAAATCGACGACTGCGCATTTCAAATAAAAATCTCCCACTCGGGACGTAACATAGGCAAAAACCTGTTATATAAAAATAATATTATACTATTCGTTGAATTATATCATTTGTGTTAAGATAGTGCATGGCTGATGCGTATCGTGTATCAAAACAAAAATTCACGTCGTTTAATTTTACAGGACAAAAAAACACACATAAAATTCCAACTTTCCGAGAAGATGACAACCACATTGACAAGAGTGCAACTCAAAGTTTGAGTTTAGAAATGGAACGGGAACGATTCCTGCAAACGCAAGAACGAGTGAATCGAGACGACGCGCACCTAATCCAGCAAAACTCAGATAACTCAGCGGAAAAAGCCCTCAGTAATATTCAAAATATTCACATAGAAATTACACACCCAACATTTCAATCGGAAACATTGAAAAACCCAGTAGAATTTCTTGATGAACTTGACAAATATTTTCGTGTGCGTAAAATTAAAGAAGATGTGACGAGGCACGGTCCAGCAATAATGAGCGAATAAAAAGGTGATCCAAGTGGAACTCGATTTCGGGACCCGCGGAGTCGGAGTCCGGAGCGCTAACCACTGCGCTAGGGCCACCTCTATTCCTTCCATTATTGCCAGACCGTCACAAAGAAAAGAAACCGTTTGTGACCAAGTAGCCCTACAATTTCGACAGAACAATTTTAGAATTTTGAGGACTTTAAAGCGCAGTTTTTGGAGGAGTTTTATTCAATTCCTATTCGTGTGCGTTTCTAGAAACCCTGGATGGAAAGCCATTGCGATTCACAGTGTGAAACGCTCCTTAATCATTTTTATCGTGAACTCCAAAAGTCGCGATATAATTGCGTGAAGCGCAAGCAGTTTATTTTTATTTCATTTTTATTCATTTATATATTAATTTATTATTAGTTTATTATTATTTTTATGTGGGTTAATTCTGATCTCGTCATCTACAGGACGATTTTGGAGTTGGGATTTGCCAGGAAAAATAATTTCAGTAAAGATTACAAATCGAACTGTCTGATTTATTGTGGAAGTGGCTGTAGCGTGAAGACGAGAGAAGCCGCGAAGGCTCTCGTATTCGCGCTACAGGGAGATACAAAGGTGCTTAATCGAAGTCGATTGAGTCCGGCAAGGCTTTGCAGACAAATCGCGATTATTCCTTACATTATCATGTCACACAATTCTCTCTCACACACTCTCCTTCTCACACACACAACACACTGTCAAGAGACTCGGTAGAGTCCCAGGACAAGTACATTTGACAGCTCTGTCGTCTGCTGTCCGGAGCACTCGCCGAGTCTATACTTGCTTGTATTAAAACGATTCGCGGTGGTGGGGACAAAAGATGACGAAAATTTCGATTACATTTCAGCTAACCGTAAAGCCGAGGAGACGTCGAGCGATCTGAAAATGAACATGGAGACTAATTACGCGATGCTGTCTCGATTGAGCCTAAAATCAGTACGATCGATAGAGTAATTGCTGAGAAAAAACTTTGCACGGGCTTAGTCCTATCAGTCGGATACGTCAGAACTATGCTATATCGAAACATTTGACGTGTCTGTATATGCAAGCCCGACGACACATTCAAAGGCCTCTTGATGCCCATGATAGCCAATCCCTGGCAACGAAATTTTTGATTGGTCACGGCTGAGATCTTTCCGATGTATTCGCCGTGGGCAAAGTTTAAATGGAGATGTGTACAAAAAAAAGGCAGACGAGCTATCAATGTGACAAGTCATTTATCGCGGTTAAATATTCGCGGATAACTGATTTTTATTTTGAAAGATAGTGTTAAATAGTGTTCGAATGAAATATTAAATTAAATTATTCTTAAATATTATTATTTATTAATAATTTTTTAACATTAAACTAAATTTGATATCAGTCATGCATCGCAGAGTGGTCGGATGACAAGGACAAATAGGTGAATAAGACGCGAATAGTTATTCTGTCATTAGAAAAATAAAAATTAATAACCGCTATTTTAACCTTCAAAAAATGATATTCTTATTAGAAAGTCGTATATATTAACCCTTAAAAGCGCGCATTTATCTTCACGTGCGATCAACTCAAAACTTTGCATTCGGGGGTTTTCGGGGTCACTGATTACAATTCTGAATTCAAAATTTCAAAATGCAAGATGGCGGATCCGACATGGCAAACCACAAATGCAAGAATCGTTTGATGAACGTGAAAGTTGATACTCGGGAGTTTTCGGGGTCGCTGATTACAAAACTGCACTCCAAATTTCAAAAATTAAGATGGCGAATCAAATATGGCGGACCACAAACGCAAAAATTGTTTGATGAACACGAAAATTTGTGCACGCGGGTTTTCGGAGTCGATGATTACAAATCTGCACTCCAAATTTCAAAAATTAAGATGGCGGATCCGATATGGCGGACCACAAATGCAAAAATTGTTTGATGAACGCCAAAGTGGGTACTCGGAGGTTTTCGGGGTCGCTGATTACAAATCTGCACTTCAAATTTTAAAAATAAACATGGCGGTTCCAATATGGCGAACCAGAAATGCAAAAATCGTTTGATGAACGCGTAAGTTGGTACGCGGGGATTTTCGGGATCGCTGTTTACAAATTTGCACTCAAAACTTGAAAATTCAAGATGGTGGATCCGATATAGTGGACCACAAATGCAACAATCGTTCGATGAATGCGAAAGTTGGTACTCGAGGCTTTTCGGGGTAACTGCTCACAAATTGCACTCAAATCTTGGAAATTTGAGATGGCGGATCCAATATGCCGGACCAAAATGCTCAAAGTAACTTAATGAAAATAAAACTCCATGTGCACGGTTTTTTTTGGTCGTCGAATTCGAATCTCAGGTCAAAATTAATCAATAAGAGTAGCAGTTCCAATATAGGACATTGGAACACAAATCTGGCTTGGTCTCTAAAATATCGTGTTAGAAACTCGCTACGTCCTCACCGTTAGCTCCGCATAACTATTAGACTCTAGGTTTAGCATTAGCTAAAAGCGTAATTCTATTAGAAATTCATTATTTCATAACAGAATCAGCATATAGAGAAACTCCGATGTTTTAGGAATTCCATAAATTGAATTATTGGTCGCAATGAGTCAATGAGTGACCTCACCTCACCACATTGGCTCACGGGCCCGCTCAGACGTGCGATTGTTTCTTCCAAAAAGCTCTTCCCGAAGCCGAAAAACGTAACTTCTGGTGAAGCTTACCATTTGCTACCAATGGCGTCGCTTCACTCGCTTCGGTTGCACTGGTTGCATCTGATTCATATTCGATGCGACGTGCCACATAAGTTCGAAGTGTGCGAAAATTTGATGCCGTGCCACAAAAGCAAGAAAAAATGTCTCGCGCGAAACTCTTTGATCAACCCCCGCCTATTGAGTACATAATGTAGATAATAGCTTTAATTTCCGATTACAGATGAGTGGGTCGAAGAAACATTTAGAACCATTTCGAGCGATTGGAATGGACTCACAATGAATCATATTTTCATTAAAAAAAAAAAAAAAAAAATCGGTTTTGAAGGAGTATGAAAAAAAGAAATGATCTCCTGGCCAAAAATCCCCTCCACGGGGAAAAAAGCCTGGATAAGTCCATCCGTTGGTGACCCCCGTTTCCGTTTTTTTCCACAGAAAAATCTACAACAAAATAACTTTAGCCAATCTCGCCTAAAAAATTTTTAGATCCTTAAAGAATACAATGAAGAACAATCCCACAAAACTCACTTTGAATAATTCAAAATACCTAAAATAAATATGAAAAAATACATCAAAAAACGCTGCAAATTGAAATTTGCAAATGGCTTCCTCAAGATGTTTGTTACGTGCAGAGCGGAGCGCACGTTTGTTGTTAACCTGCTTGCGTGAAGCGCAAGCAGTTTATTATTATTTTTACGTGGGTTGGTTCTGATCTCGTCCTCTACAGGACGATTCTGGGAATTTGGTCAAGTCAGGATATAAAGAATTTAACCAGTTTCAAAGATGAGATTCATTATAACAATTGGTAGAACTTATTATTTGTTGAACGATCCGTAACTTCTGCACTGTAGCGAGGAACCGAGAGGTAGACTATGTTGAAACGTCTCGTATTTTAGCTACAGGGCGATACAAAATAACTCGCAAGTTTCCGTGATTATAAGCCGCGACGCATCGCCTATTACAATCGAACATCCACACTCACATTTTCACTCAATGCATAGAATTCACACTTTCAATATTTACGCTTCTCTAATAACTCGTTGCACTTGAACTACATGACGCGAAAGAGTTCGTGGCGGAACGTGAAATACTTATAACTAGCGAGGAAAGATTTATCACCGCGACGCTACACTCTTGCGACGCGCCTTTCGAACACTTCGTCCTAATGTAGCGAGTTTATGTGATCACGGATTCGTCGAAGGTTTTCGGGACACTATGCGGGAACTATCCAAGGAATTACTCTCAGAGAAGCTTTCGCTATCCAAGCTCGTAAGAGACTGATTATTCTGATGCCCTGCTGGAAGAGTTCGCAAACGTCCAGCAGGAAACTTGAGTCTTTTCGTTCGCCAAAAAATCTAACCGGAAACGTTCTCACGTCCAGTCAGCATTTTCGGCAGAACGGTCATCGTAACTCCCCGTTTTTCGCGCTAAATCGTCACGGCTGCACGTCGATTAGAAAAACCACACCGGATGCAGTCGCGACGATACATCAGCAAAAGTCATTTATTGCTTAATAATAATTAATACGTCTCGGGACGTAACATGCTCAAGATGCACGACGCTCAAATCTTCTTCTATGAGGAAGTTATCTTTTTAATTTTGGCTTCCTCATAGAGGAAGCTTTGAGCATCGTGCATCTTGAGCAACTTGAGGAAGCAATTTGCAAGTTTCAATTTGCAGCCTTTTTTCCATTTGCATTTAAATTATGTAATTTTGACAACTTTTCTAGAAAGTAAAGAGAAAGTACAGACTTATACACAATATTTTACAAAATTTGCCGAAATTAGAGCGATTGAACGATTTTTCAAACATCTCAGATTTTCGTAAAATTCGAAAGATCATAAAATTTAAGTCGTCCGACCAATATTCCCCAAATTCAATACCAACCTTCCTATTATGATACTCTGTGTATAAAAAAAAAATTAGTAATAAATCATCAAATTTGCGGAAATTAGAGCGTCGACACCCTTTTTTTGAAAATTAAAAAATGCTGTACAATTCATATTTTTCTAGCAATTCCAACAAAATTATTAGAGAATGAAGAGCTTGTATGGATTAACATCTGTGCAAAACGGAAGCCCTGTAGCTGAAACTGTTCTCGATTTACGAACGTTTGAATTTTACAGTGCCATAATATACACACACACACACACATCCGGCCATTTTTTCTAGATATGATTTTTGGATGTTTTGGGACATTTTAAGGACATTGACATTGAAAACTGAAAAAAAAAATTTCACCGTTACATAACTTCCTCTATGAGGAAGCAAAATATTCAATTTATATGCCGATTCTTTCATTCGCCTTTGCATTTCCCTTTGCAACTCGCCAACTCCGATTCGAGGGTGGCAACTCTGGCGACAAGTGCATAGTGCGACTCCGACAGGATACGCACTTCTCATTTGAGCGATCTAACATCCTAGCCAACCTTATTTATCGCCGAATTCATTATATCCGCAAAGGTGAGTATTTCCGGTGGTGGATCACTCCTGTGACCATGGCGTGGTGGGAACGCCACAATAATCTCATCGCATACATTACACACGAACTGGTCAGCTGCCCTGAGGTCCTGCAAATCGCGCTTAAACTCCCCCGATGCACAATTCTTATGAAATAAACTTTTGCAGTCACCTGTGCATCTAAGAGTGTCCACTTTGCTGACCGCCTTCTTGCAAAGTATGCATTTATTTGACATGATTAACGCTCACCGAAAGAAACACATAAAACATACAACTTGCAAACAGAAAACGAATCAAACAAAAATAGAATGAGCCATGTGACTCGAATTCCTTGTATTACGGCATGTGTGGTTATATTGACAATAATTTCTTCAAATTCGTAAGTCAAGGAACAGCTGTGTGACATTAGCTATCGATGCCCGATGTTCACTCACAATAACAAGCCACAGTTAAGAAAAAATATAGCTCGACTGCTCGCCCAACGTACATAAGTCTGTCAACACCACGAAATATCGATTTCAAATAAAGCCAAATACCGCGAGCTCACGATTCAAGATAGAGCAATAACATTGGAAGCATACAAGCAAATCATATGTTTGACCACAGTACCATACTCTCACAAGGCCAGGGACCGCTCTAGATTATCGTATAATAAAACCGTGGAAAAAACTTCCAAAAAGTAAAAAGAACGCCAAGTATTAAAAGGTCGCATCTTGAGTTACAATTTTTTCCTTACAGATATCACTTTTCGAAAATAAATCAATCGCACTTCCGAAAAAAAAAATTGAATCGGAAAAAAATCCTAAGTCCCTGCTTGAAACAATTCAATTTTCGAAAAAAAACAGACTTGAACAAAAAAAAATCCAATCCCTACAAAGGGCCACTGCAATAATTATCCAGAGAAATTCTTACGCGTAAAATTCAAGAATTGAACGAGCGAAAAAAATTGAAATCATTGGTTTCGGTAGCAGCCAAGAATCGGACGTACCGACCATTATCGGTACTGTAACAACATGTTGTCAAAGGGCACTGCAAAACCAATGCGAAGACTTGGCGTGCATGGTTAAGTGAAAAAGTTCGGCGAAGGGCTGTCTCATTGTACTTTTCAGAAACTCGATACACGCACGCCCAAAGTAGCAGTATAACGTCATGGATTGGGAAATGAACCATTGCGAGCCCTTTTGCAGTTTTGCATATTGGAGACCTCCATTCTATCCTTTCCAGCCACCTATTTATGGCTTATCCGGAATGCTCGATGTTTATTCTGGTCTTCCTCCCCGATTCGATAAACCGTGTACATCCATATGATATTTCCATATTAAATGAAAATTTCTTTTGTTTGCGCAATTCATGATAGTCTTTTCAATTGAGGAAGAGCCGAGCAAAGCGGAACAGACGGGCGAAACGGGTCACCTAACCAAAAAAAATTATGATTTTTACGAAAAATATCATGTTTACGAGATTTGAATTGAAAAGGTTTAGATTTTAAAAATAAATGAAAATGTAAAATATTATATTAGACACCTAGGGCAGGAAAATAAGAAAAGGCTCAGATCACACGTAATCACTGTCGGCCGAGGCGAAGCCGAGGCTGACAAACATGTGGTCTGAGGCTTTACTTTTTCCTGGCCGAGGTGTGTATACGATTTTTCTGTCCGACGCAGCCAGAATTTAGGGCCGGAGGGCAGAAAATTTTATTTTTTAGGCGATTGTTGTGCTGTCTCTCCGCCTCTCCGCCAAAACAGATTTTTTATCTTCCCGGGCTTTTTTACTTAACCATGTACGCCAAGTTTTCGCATTGGTTTTGCAGTGCCCTTTGCAACATGTTGTTACAGTACCGATAATAGTCGGTCCGTCCGATTCTTGGCTGCTACCGAAACCAATGATTTCAATTTTTTTTGCTCGATCAATTCTTGAATTTTACGCGTAAGAATTTCTTTGGATAATTATGGCAGTGGCCCTTTGTAGGGATTGGATTTTTTTTTGTTCAAGTCTGTTTTTTTTTTCGAAAATTGAATTGGTTCAAGCAGGGACTTGAAATTTTTTTCTGATTCAATTTCTTTTTTTCGGAAGTGCGATTGATTTATTTTCGAAAAGTGATATCTGTAAGGAAAAAATTGTAACTCAAGATGCAACCTTTTAATACTTGGCGTTCTTTTTACTTTTTGGAAGTTTTTTCCACGGATTTCACGTCTTTTTGGAATTTGCTTTATTCATTTTTTTTGGAGAACTGTAACTTGAGATACGATCTTTTGTTACTTGGCGTTCTTTTTACTTTTTGAAAGTTTTTCAACGGATTAATTAATCAAATTATTCCAATCATCCGTGTTCGAATGAAAATCGATTTTTTTACTTTGAAATAATTAAATTTGCAATTAAAATTTATTGAGAATTTGATTTTAATTTGAAAATAATTAATTCTGACATTGTATTGTATTGTATTGTATTATATTTGGAGTTTTAACCGGGCGCTCAGTCCTGATGGACCATTGTGCCCAGGCCCCTAGAGGGGCAACCCTTGTCACGGAGTGCTGGGGAGCAGGCCGGCGCTCTTCGCAAAGCGGAGAAGCCTGCCCACCCCACCAGCCTCCAGCTTAAATTCCTCGAGCGCCCGGGACCCGAAGGCCTCATATCTGACGCCCTCTAGTCCCCTGCAACTCAGTATAATATGCAGAGGAGTCTTCTCTGCTTCTCTGCACTTCGGGCAAATTGGTTCTTCGTTAAGTCCCATTCGCACCGCGTGCCTGCCTGTGAACCAGTGACCAGTCACTAGTCGAACGACCACTCTCAACTGTGCCCTGTCCAGGTTAGTGAGTGTGGTGCTTAGTTTCACCGATGGCCCTGTCAACAGTGCCCTCGTGTGCCTCATTTCAGGTCCCCTAGCCCAGAGGTCGGCAAACTACTCATCCGTCCATCTGTTTGCCTCCCTCTTTACGAGCTCCGGCGAGGCCCCTATTTGGCGTGTGTCCGCCGTTACTTGCCTTGCGGCTCCATATTCGGCTAGTAGGTTAGCCTTCTCGTTACCCTGGATACCGTTGTGGCCCGGTACCCACAGCAGTTTGACCCTGTTGTCTCTGGCGATCAGTGACAACAGTTCCGCACAGTCCTTGGCTAGCCCGGAGCTTACTGTAACCGCGTACAGTGCCCTGAGCGCGGCTTGGCTGTCGCTGCAAACGTAAATGTGTTGGTTTCTGTACCTCTTGTCCCGGATGGACTGGGCACAGGCCTTGATCGCGAACAGCTCGGCTTGGAGTATCGTGGTGTTAGGTCCCAGGGAGAAGCTTAGTTCTGTCCTGGGCCCGTCGCTCCACACCCCGGCGCCTGCTCCTGTCTTCGTTTTGGCCCCGTCCGTGTACCAGACTAGGCCTCCGGGAGACAGCAGCGCTCTTCGGCTTGTGGTCCAAGCCTCCCTTTCGGGGATAAGGACTTGGTAGTTGAAGTGGAAGCGGTAGAGCCGGGAACAGGCGCCCCCTCCAAGGAGACTGACTCTTCTCAGAATCGTGTCCGCCCTCAGAGCCGACGCATGTCCCGTTCACGCCTTCTTCCACTTTCCGTTGAATAGCAGCCTGATGGCCGCTTTTCGTGCTTCCACCTCCACAGTTATGTGAGGAGGTGGTAAGTTAACCAGCGCGCCCAGGGCCAGGGTTGGGGTTGTGCTTAGAGCTCCTGTTATCCCCAGTCCTGTTAGCCTGTACACCCAGTCCAGCGTCTTTCTGTTGGTTGCCCGACAAAGTGCGGGCCACCACACTATCGACGCGTAGATGAGTTGAGGGATCACAATAGCTTTGTAGCATCTAACCATCTTTGGTTTAAGCCCCCAAGTGTGCCTAAACATTCTTCGGCAGGCCCAGAAGGTCGCAATTGCCTTCTGAGCCTGCCTGTTGATATGGCCCCTCCAGCTTAGCTTACTGTCAAGGGTCACGCCCAAGTAGCGAACCTCTTGAGAGAGAGCCAGCTCGGAGCCAAAGATAGAAGGGGGCCTCATAATGAAGCGCCTCTTCTTGGTGAACAGCACCATCTCAGTCTTGCTGGGGTTAACCCTCAGTGCCTGAGAAGTGCACCAGGTTTCGACAAAGTCAAGTGCTTTTTGCATCTTGCTTGTCATATGGTTCGGATGATCGCCGCTCACTGCTACGCAAACGTCGTCCGCAAATCCTATGACCTTCACCCCCAGTCTCTCGATCCCGGCTAAGAGCCCGTCCACGACCATCAGCCACAGCAGAGGGGAGGTAACTCCACCCTGCGGGCAGCCTCTGCCGACCCGGGCCCTGACGTCGGTGCCGTTGAGACTGGCGGTGACTGTCCTAGTTTTTAGCATGCAGTGGATCCAGTCGATGATGATGTCATCGACTCGGAAACCTCTTGCTGCGTCGCAGATAGCCTCGAAGGAGGTGTTGTCAAACGCTCCTTCGACATCAAGGAAGACGCACAGAGTGGCTTCTTTCCTGGTGAGGGCCCCCTCGATCTCGCCAACGACATCGTGTAGTGCCGTCTCCACGGATTTGCCCGTCTGGTACGCGTGTTGGGGCGGCTGCACCGGCATGAGTGCCAGCGCCCCGTCCCTTATGTATCTGTCCACTAGCCTTTCTAACGTTTTCAGGAAGAAGGACGTCAGGCTGATGGGCCTAAACGACTTCGCCTGATCGTAGTTGGCTTTGCCTGGTTTGGGGATGAACACTATGGTCACCTCCCTCCAGGCTTTTGGGACGTATCTCAACGCCAAGCAGGATCGGAACGTGGAGGTCAAGTGCCTCACTAGGTCCTCCCCGCCCTCCTGCAAGAGGGCTGGGAAGATCCCATCCGCTCCTGGGCTCTTGAATCTATCAAAAGATTCAATGGCCCATTTGACCCTGCTTGGCGTCACGACTCTGGTGTAGTGATGCCGTCGAGCGAGACGACACGAGAATTTCGTATTTCTCGTCTCGAATTTCGAGAAATATTTCTCGTCTCGAATTTCGAGAAATATTTCTCGTCTCGAATTTCGAGAAATATTTCTCGTCTCGAATTTCGAGAAATATTTCTCATCTCGAATATCGAGAAATATTTCTCGTCTCGAATATCCAGAAATATTTCTCGTCTCGAATTTCGAGAAATATTTCTCGTCTCGAATTTCGAGAAATATTTCTCGTCTCGAATTTCGAGACTTTCGAGATTCTCGATAGTTTCGGCGAGTCTTGGGCTGCATGTATGGGCTGGGTGCGAATAATTCGAGTACAAAGAAAACGCTTAGAAATAAACTTTTATTATTCGGGCGGGTTAACATTTCCTTGAATTGCTGATTTCAGGCTGCACGTCAGCCATCCGTTTATGCAAAGCAGACTTCTCGCTGACTCATTGGTCATTCTATTTCTATGTTTTCTTAGGATCAAACCAGCCTTCGAAAACAAACGTTCGGCCGGGACGCTTGTCGCCGGGATACTCAAAAAATCTCGCGCCATTCTTGATAAATTCGGAAACGTATCCGAGTTGTTTCGCCACCACTCCAAGATATTCTCGTTTCGGCTCGCCCGTTTAATTTTACAATATCGCTCAAATTCTCGTTGTGGTTCATTACAATGTTCTGCCTGAAGAACCTGCGATGAGGCCTCGTAGAGCTCGTATAAATTGAAGGATCCTTGGCTTCCTTGATCCGAAAAACTTTTTCCTTGAGATGGTCTCATATCGACGGTGGAATTCGCAGAATATTCTTCTCGGAAAATTTTTTGGAATTTAGCAATTGATGCTTCTTCTATGTCACGACCCCAAGATGTAAGTTGAAAGGTCTCAATTTTGTGCCGAGGATCGAGGATGAGAACAACTCCATAAATCCAATTCGTCTTTCGATACTGTTTGATCATCTTATCTCTTCCAGCTTGAAAAGCTTCGATAAATTTCTAGTCGACGTCACTTCGCGATGGCTTCTCATCAAGTTGATGAGTTACCGTTTCGATTTTGTCGAGGAGCATGTTGAACCCGACGATTACCAATGGCAACGTAATGTAGGTTTGACCACCGAGAACCGTTGATAGATGGTCAAATGGTTTCAAATATGCGCACACAGTCTCGATGATCTCCCATTCTTCGGGTTTGATAATCATATCTCGAAGTTCTCCGTAGCGGTGCATAAGTGCGTTAAGAGCCGACTTGAGATTCAGTGCTGTTCGCAACATTAAATAAGTTGAATTCCAACGAGTTGACACATCTATCGAAATGCTTATTTTTTTCTCATTGACGGCGTCGCAATATGCGTGCAATCTACTCGTCCACTGCTCAGACCTCTTGAGTTTTACCAGCAATTTTCTCAATTTATCAATGACGTTGTTTTTTCTTGATTGCTCCTATAGAGATAATACGCCCTCTTCGTCAGAGCTGTCGATATCGGTAGATGACTCGAAATTTGGTGGTTCCGGATTTAGAGCCTTCAATGTATCTTGGACCCCCAAATTCAAGATGTGAGCGAAACACCGGAAGTGAGAATCACTCGCGTTGAACTCGATGCCTTCCCCAGATAAGAGATCAGAGAGTTCGGCTATGAACGTTGTGTTTGCAGCTGCATTGTCGAGAGTGATTCCTTGAATTTTCGATTTGATCTCGAACTCCTCTAACACATCGAGCACAAGATTAGCTATATCCTTACCCGTGTGAGCTCCATTCGATGGAATAAAGTCCAGAGGGAGAGACTGCAATTTCCAGCTATTATCAATATAATGCATCGTTATGCCGTAATATGATCGGTTAGCAATCGATGTCCATCCATCGATTGTCAAAGAAAATTTTGAATCAACTTGTTTCAATGTTTTAAAAACAGCTGCTCTCATGATCACGAAGTGGTTCATCACTTTTTCTCTCAAACTGGTCCGTTTCGGATATGCGAAGTTTCCGTTAAGGAAAGCGAAAAACTCTTGAGTGGCATCGTCATCGAAAAACGAGAACGGTAAATATTTTATCGCCATCCATTCGACAATTCTTTGCTCGAATGTCCTTGTATCTTTTTTGCGAATAGCAGATGATGTGCTGGTATCGACGAGGTTTTTCACTGATGAATCCCCACTATGTGCATTTCGTAAGTGTCGTTGAAGCCCCGAAGTATTCGAATCCTTCATTTTTATTTGACGATTAATTCCGGACTTGAGACACAATAAGCACTTTCCATATTTTTCTTTGCCGGCCGAGCAAATTTAAAAAAATCCAGTGTATTTCTGGTGTGTTTTGGCGATTGTCTGTACAACACAATTATCTTTATTCGACGATGTGGACGGTAAATTTTGAGTTACCATGATTTCCGGCTGCCCGAAGTCGTCGGAATTTTTTTCGAGTTCAGCGGTCATCAAATCATCGTCTTCACTATCATCGAATTTGATTAAAGCGTTTTGGCTCTTCTTCTTTCTTTTGCCGTGGCTGGAAATTGGTTTTACATTGGAACGCTTCATTTCACACGAGAGTCCGCCACTTTACAGTCAGATCTACAATAAAAATACCACAAGTGAGAAAGGAGAACTACAAATGTCGAAATTTCATCTGAGTTCGTCGGCGTCTTTCACATTCTCTTAAGATGTCTTCTGTCTCGAATCGAATGAGAAAAAAAAACGTGAATTTTAAATTTTCGCGACACTTTTCGAATCGAATGAGAAAAAAAACGAGATTTTGAAATTTTCGCGACACTTTTCGAATCGAATGAGGAAAAAAACGTGAATTTTAAATTTTCACGACATTTTTCGGATCGAATGAGAAAAAAAACGTGATTTTGAAATTTTCGCGAAATTTTTCGAATCGAACGAGAAAAAAAACGTGAATTTTAAATTTTCGCGACACTTTTCGAATCGAATGAGAAAAAAAACGAGATTTTGAAATTTTTGCGACACTTTTCGAATCGAATGAGAAAAAAAACGTGAATTTCAAATTTTCGCGACATTTTTCGAATCGAATGAGAAAAAAAACGTGATTCTGAAATTTTCGCGACATTTTTCGAATCGGACGAGGAAAAAAACGTGAATTTTAAATTTTCGCGATACTTTTCGAATCGAATGAGAAAAAAAAACGTGAATTTTACATTTTCGCGAAATTTTCCACGTCGATTTGACGTCAAAATGACGAGCTCTAAAAAAAGAGAAAAAATAAAGTGTACAAATAAATCGTTGCTGCTCTTACCTTGTGTGGTTGAGTGCGAGCACGATTTTTCCTTGGCCGAGTAGGTATTTTCGGCGCCACGAAAAGTCAGGAAAATCCTTGGTTTTGTGTTTTTTTTTTGTTCACACGAAAGCGTTGAAAGGACGAATCGTAATTCCTCTAGTTCTTTCCGCACTCTTTCACTGTTTCCGGTGGCAAAGCCAACGAAATCGAACCAAAAAAAACAACAACAACACAAATATTTTAAAGGTTCGGTTCTCGATCTTCGATTATTCTCGCAGCACTTTGTATTTTTTTTCGTGGTAATTCGTGGCTACGCAATCCATCATTTTCTTGCTCTTTGACTCAGCGATTAACTTTTCGGTCACTCGAATTACGATACTGAATGTGCAAGACGATGCAAAAGTGTCAGAGAAAAGTTTATTTCTTGTCTTCATAAAAGGCGCGTTAGGAATATTACAACGGATATTAAAAATACAGAAAACACGAATTATTCAACTTGGTAACAAACAAAAAAATGATATTGAAGTTTGCATAGTTGGAATTTAATGAGATTCTGTTTTTTCTTAAGCAGAGTTCATCATTATTATCCAATATTTGGCCTGGCCAATAAAACGATCGTCTTTTGAGTCCCGAAAACTCAATCGCGATACGAAAAATAGCCACGAGTTTCAGAATTGAATACATAATTAATAGAAGCAATATTTTTCGTTGAATCTCAACGTTGCAAACTTCAGAGTCATACAAAAAATATAATCCATACCTTTTACACAGCTTCAAAGATCTGCGTATTGCGTAAAGTAGAAAAAGCAGACGTTATGGATATGTAATTATTCCGAACACTAGCTCGATTGTACTGAGAGCTTACAAAAACCTTGACCAAGGTCATACGTGCTGCACCGGTATGTACACTCGTTTAAACACAGGGCCTCTAGCGATTTTTTGACGCAACTACGTACGCTGGGTACGCGACGACGGCGCCAACTAGCGGTTCGCCTGCCAAAAGTCTTTTTTGGTCACGGAGCCCGCTCCGATCGTCGCCGGCTCTCCCACCACCTACTTCGCATCCAGCGAATATGAAGATTGTTCAAAATTCTCCCAAAAATATTAACATGCATAATATAATAGTAATTGTAATTCTCTCGAATAAATACAATTACTATTATTTTTCTCATTCGGTGTCCCCAAAATCAAATGCCGACTAACAAATTCCAGGAATCTCTTAATTGATGAAAAATTAGAGATTGATGAAAAATTCGGGAAATCTCGAGAAACTCGAGAAGTTCGAGAAATCTCGAGAAACTCGAGAGGTTCGAGAAATCTCGAGAAACTCGAGAAGTTCGCGAAATCTCGAGAAATCTCGCGAAACTCGAGAAATTCGAGAAATCTCGAGAAATCTCGAGATGTTGAGAGTCTCGATCGAGAATCTCGTCAGTCGAGAAAAATTTCTCGTCTCATCTCGAGACCTCGAGACGAGAATCTTGTAAGACGAGACGAGAAATTTCTCGATTTTGTCTCGTCTCGCCGAGAAATATCTCGTCTCGACGGCATCACTACTCTGATGGCACTTTCCCAGTCAGCGGGTCTGAATCTGGCGGGGGCCCCGTCTTCGGGAGCGCCCCGTCCCGTCCGTCTCGAGCCCGGGAAGTGCACCTTAATGAGATGGGCAAGAACATCTTCATGCTTCTCGACCGTAGTACCCCCCGGCAGCACAAGACCGCCGGGTTTGATATGTGGCCCTGCTGTGAAGATTCTGCGAAGTCTGGCCACTGTTGGCAGGGCCTCGACCTCAAAGCAGAACCTCCTCCAGGCGTCCGTTTTGGATTTTCTGACGAGCCGCTTGTAGGTCCTTTGGGTAGACCTATAAGCAGCCCAATCTTCAACGGAGTTGGCCCTCAGAGCTTTGTTTAGTAGTCGGCGTGAAGTGGTTCGGAGATTACACAGCTCCTTGCTCCACCACGCGACCTTCTTCTTTACCTTCTTGGTTTTGATTGGACAGGCTGCTTCATAGGCCTGGGTTATGGACGTCCGTAGAAATTCTACGTCACCCTTAATCCCGCCCTCCGTCCTCGGCCGGCCAACAGGGCCCCTGAGCCTGCCGCCCAGCTACTCCTTATAGGAGTTCCAGTTGGTGGCCCTCGGGTTCCTGAAGGCGGTTTCGGACGGTAGCGCCTCTCCTCCCATCGCCCGGAAGGAAATCCGACGGTGGTCCGATAGGGTTACCTCATCGTCCACTCGCCAGCTACTTATCCACTGTGTGACTCCTGGAGTCCCCACAGTGAGGTCGATCACCTCCTGTCTTCTGGTGGTGACGAATGTAGGCCTCGATCCTCTGTTAAGAATCTCGAGGTCTGTGGTCGCGAGGTACTCCAACAAGGAAGTCCCTCTCTCGTTGGTGTTTGAGCTGCCCCAGACTAGGTGGTGCGAGTTCGCATCACACTCAATCAACAGGTCCAGCCCTTCTTGGGAGCAGTAGTCTACTACTGCTCTTAGCTCACCCGTCGGGGGAGGTTCGGTTGAGTCATATGGGAGGTACGCCGAGCAGACCACCAGGTCTGCTGGCACTCCTCCCAATCTCAGTTTTACTCGAGCCACTGCCACGTCCCCACTGCAGAGCCTGTTGAGCTTGAGAGCATTGCACCCTCTTTTCACAAAGATGGAAGCCCTCGGCCCGGGCTCTGTAGGGTCATACAGCAGCGTCCCAATGCTCTGGTCTATCCCTTTGACAAGCCCCTTGTACACCCAAGGTTCTTGTATTAGGGATATGTCTGTGTGCCCCATTGATAGGTCCCGGCTATGTGCAGCTGAGGCCGCTATGCAATGTTACAAGTTAATCTGGGAGAATACGGTCCACTCTGCGCCATTGACGGCCTCAGCGTTGACCCTTCTCCCGAATCTGGAGGGGGTTGGTTGTTGGGGGGGGGGGGAGGGCTATTGGTCCTGTGGTGTCCCGATGCCCTCTCCCCCTTGTGCCACGGGGCCCGGCGGTTTGCCCGAGGCCCGCTTTGTGCAGGACCTGGGCCTTAGGTGGTCTACCTCTGGCCTTGGTCCCGCGCATGTGCGGGTGGTTTGGGTGGTGACCCAGCTCCGCGGCCCCTGAGGCGCTAGTCCCCGGTTCTGCGTTGCCGGCGGCCCGCTCCACCCGCGTGGGTAGAGGAGGGAACTCCACATCCATAGGGGTCCCCGCGGCCATGGTTGGGCTTGGTGGGGTACCCCTCTGTGGGTCCTCCTCTGTGCCTCCCTGTTGATTCGAGGGATCGCCGTCCCGCTGAGTCTCCACAGCCTTGTGCTGGGCCACGTAGAAACGGGCCCTGCCCACACCGTGGTGAGGGGCGAGACCGCTCTCCCTCAACTTCTCCAGGGAGACAGGATCCACCCTGAGGACCGCATGAACGGTCCCCTGGATGACTCTCCGGTCCCAAACCCTCCACAGGGGGGTTTGGAGACCGGGGTTCTGTCGTTTTAGCCGGTGGAGGATGGCTCGCATGTCCTCGCTAGTGTCGGGGAACACTGCGGTCATCCTCGTTAGCTTGGGGAGGCACGCTTTCTCCAGCAACTGGAGAGAGGCGCCTTCCCAAGGTTTTAGGCCTGGGACCGTAGTCCTAAGCCACTCTATGGCCCGTCCGTCGGAGCAGGTCACCCATAGGACTCCCCGGTCGCAGCGGGTCCCCTCAAAGCACGGGATCTCTTCTCCCGAAGGGATGGAGTCCAGCACCCCGACGAGCCCTCGCGCCACCAGTTCGCCCTGGCCCTGCTCCAGGACGGCGCCGGGGAAACCGGTCGGCGCGATGGCCACCGTGCTTCCGCCGGCTGCTGCGTCTCCGTAGCTTCTGGGCCCTGGGAACGGCCTGCTCCTTTTTGCTGCCGTATACTTCTGCGGGAGGGTGCTGTCGGAGGGTCTCGGTCTCTTGTTAGAGCCCTTGTCTCCGGCAGCATCCCCTGTAGCGTGGCCTTCGCGGTTCGGCGCTGGCGTCGGTCCCGCCTGAGCCAATATGGCTAGGCGGGCCCTCTTCTTTGCCGCACCGGTCCGGCCACGCCTCCGGGGTGTCTTCGTCGTCGTTGTTGTTGTCGACGGGTCGGAGGGCCCGGCTGACGCTGATCCCTCCTCCCCGACGCGTGCTAACGAATCCCCGACGGTCGGGCCCCGGGCCCCTGCCGTGGCAAGGTCCACTGGGTCCCGGCCGTTGATGGCCCCTGCTGTATTGTCTGCAGCCGGTCCCCCTTGCGAAGGCCCAGCTGCAGCGTTGTTGGTGGTGTTGTTGTTGTTTTTAATTTTTTCTATATACGTCCCACGAGTAAACAGGAAATAAACGGTCCATCGTGCAGAGCCTGTTGCAAACGATAAGGCGACTTAAATGCAATGGGGGGGCGCCTGATCCCCAAGGGCATCTTTTGGGACAACATAACCCAGTTGCCATTCAGCCATCGGCACGATAGCTCCCACCTTAGCTTGGGGAGTGGTCCGCGTCGGGGCCTTAGGTTCCCTGGGCCGGGTTTTACGCCAGCCGGTTGCCTTATAGCTCCCGCTGTCCAGGGTGTTCGGCGACCCTCCGGACCCGGTCCCGGTCGTCATTGACGCCCCGTTCCCCGGCCGTACGCGTTCGATCCCCACCCTGGAGCCCCTTCTATCCGCCACCCGAAGACGCGCCCGGTTGGCCTCACCCATGTCCCCGCACCTCTTTGCGAGGGGCAAGGACCCGGGAATTCTGACATAATTTGATTAATAAATGAAAATTGCATTAAAAAAAGACATTTTTTGAATTAAAAGAATAATTAAAAGTAATTCTTCATAAAAATGAACAGTTTTTTAATAAATTTAAATCGATTGATTAAATTGTTCATTGTTTTCAAAAAATGTATTATTTTCCATTTAATTTGCATTAATATAACATATAAATGGATAATCATAAATGTCCATTTTCAAACGGAAATGTAATTTTTTATTTTAAAATAATTGAATTTATGAGTGAAAATTTATTGGAAATACAATTTTCATCTAAAAATGAATAATTGTAAAATAGTTTTGTAAATGAATGGAAATTGAATGGAAAATTAGAGATTTTTTCAAATCAATGAATAATTTATTCAATCGATTTAAATTTATTGAGAAACTATTCATTTTTTCGGAGAATTACTTATAATTATTCTTTTATTTTTAAAAATGTATAATTTCTTATTAAATGTTCATTAATTAACCAAATTATTCCAATCATCCATTTTCGAATAAAAATCGATTTTTTTATTCTGAAATAATTAAATTTGCAATTAAAATTTATTGGGGATTTTATTTCCCATACTCATTTATCATTTCTGTCATATAAATGAATCAATATGCACTCCCGCTCAAAAGTATGGGGTCACCTCACGAAATTTTCGGCTTCAGTAAAAGTTCGATATCTCAGTAAAGAATGGTTGCAATCGAATTTAAAACAAGCCGTTTTGAAAAGAACAGTTTTAGCTTTACTTTGCCACCTCGGACACTTTTTTACGATTTTTTTTGCAGCCAGGACGCTCCTTTGAACATGACAGTTTTTCGACGATTTTTTGGCCTTCGGAAATTAGTTGCACGTCTAGTAGAAAATTTTATTCATAATTCTATTTATGATATTTTCAAAGGCGATATCTGTAATAAATCTAAATATGTATTATTTTCCTATGAAATTTTAATTCATTAATCAAATTGTTTTGATCATCTATTTTCGAATAAAAATCGAATTTTTCATTTTAACATAATTAAATTTGTAATGAAAATTTACTGAGAATTTAATTTTTATTTGTAAATGAATGATACCGATAGCGATAGGTTCGCGGTCGGTGTGTGGCTTCGGCGATCACACAAGTTAAGCAGCGTTGACTGCGGTCAGTACTTGGTTGGGTGACCGCTTAGCCATGAAAAAAAGAAGAAATATTTAAGATATGCACAGGATACATGAACAAAATATACAAGTCGTACTGCATGTAAGGAAAGCTAATCAAGAGACTCGGCAGAGTCTCGGGACAAGTACATTTGACAACGTCGTCTGCTTGCCCGAGACTCACCCGAGTATATTATCTCTGAATGAAGCGATTTCGACGGTGGGGGTAGACTCTTTCTTGAATTACGAAGCCAAGGGGTAATCTCATGATCTGAAATTTGAACTGTACACTAATTAAGTTATCCCCCTTCGATCGAGCCATAAATCAACCCGATTGATGCCGTAATTGCTGAAAAAAAACTTTGCACAGGTAAAATTATGAGATGATCGAAGTGTGCGTGCGTGTATGTATACGACACAGTGAAAAGCCTCGCGGCGCTGGCGTGTTTCTGGGTGGTCGCGATCGACGACACACAAACAGTGCAGACGAGCGGGCGAAAAACGTCAGCTGATCGCGATGAAAAAATCATCATCGATATTTCAACGGCCCATATGAACGCGAGTGTGAGAGGGATAGCTGAAATAGGTTCACATTTTTCTTTCACGCCGTTAGTATTTTCGAGAAAATAACAGTTGCAAACTTGTTCCTTGTCGAACAACAAACGTTGGCTAACCATTTATTTTCTCGAGAATGCAGGGTTATGGAAGATAAACGTGAATACTGTGCTTACAGCTTTGACAGCTTGTCATAACCTCACAAATGCTAACTTGCAGCTGGCATTACCACCGACATGCTCCAGTGACGGGGGAATATGCTTCAGGAATGAGTATGCTTCACAACCTTCGCCCTATTCCTAAGCCCACAATTTTATTCATTTACAGCATATCTAAAATCGCCGCTGGGATATTCGATTGAATGCGAAGCGACAATAACTCTCAGCGACATAAAAATCGTGTCGCTGAGCCACATGAAAATCTTGTCGCTGAGCCACATCAAAATCTTGTTGCTCAGGCACATGAAAATCTCATCGCTGCCAGCTATCCGGAAGCTCCAAATAATTTTCAGTGACATAAAAATCTTGTCGCTGAGCCACATTAAAATCTTGTCGCTGCGAGTTATCCGGAAGCTCTGGATAACTCTCACAAGGAAGGTCACCTTACTGTACCCCTACAACCTGGGTCAAAAAAATTATATTTTGTAGTTCACACCAAAGTATAAGCCCTCACAAAAAATTAGCGGCCCACTCGCATATTTAAGGGGTGAAATTAATTCTCAAAAATCGGTGGTTTTTTCGTTTTTCGCTGATATCTTCGAAACAAAAATAGATACGCCAAAAGTTTAAATAGCAAAGTTGTTCATTTTTCAGTGCTCTACAATAACATGTAATCGAAAATTGGAATTTTTTTTTTATTTGAAAAAAACGTCTTTTTAAATACATTTTTCGTCATTTGATCACTGAAAAAGTTCTTATTTCGCCTGAAAATTAAACAAGGTTGACAAATCCGTCAAACGGAATATGTTCATATTTATATAGAGGTTTATTAAATGCACAGATATGCTGCTCCATCCTTATCGTAGAATACTCATAAATCTTTTACATATAGCTTAGTTTTGTGCATTGTGACGAGTTCGACACAAGCGCAAGAGAATTTTGAGGGGGAAAATAAATAAACACTGCGAAAAATGAATTAAAATAATAAAAACAAGTTTCGGATTTATTTAGCAGATCTTATACAATGGAAAATTCGGGGCGCCAGCTGGTTAACTCGGTCCAGCAACCGTTACCAAAAATGGTCAAAATTGTCAAACGAAAACAATAATGAACTACGTTAATTAATCAACATTAATGGAACTGGCTCAGGGAGAATCACGATAATCTTAAACGCAGGGACAGAGGGTCCCTGAAACTCAGGCGTCTTATTATACCAGTGACGTCTTAACGGGGACGACGAGCGAGCGAGCCACGCGGTCGAACGAACCACGCGGACGCTCGAACCGGGCCGCCTCGGCGGAAACCGATTGAATGAATCGAGCGAAATCTCACTCGCGTCACACGCGAAAACACGAAAAATGGGGCTAAATTAATGACAAAGGGACGCGAGGGGGGCGATCGACGATGGGAAGGCAAGAAAATATGACGACGGGGCTCGAAAACGCGAAATAATGACTCGAAAAATTACAGGAGGGAATGACGAAACAAAATGGGCAAAATGGCTTGACGGGGAATTTACGGGGAACGAACTCGATGGCACAACACTCGTCGCGTCGACCGACCGACGAAATAAATCTTTCTCGAACGAAGAGTTCGAGAAAGCTAACGAAAATGACGAAAATTTGGGTGTTTGGGAAGAGTCAAACGACAAGGGGAAAATGGCGTCGCACGCCCGGCAAAAATCGAAGGACTTACTTGCTGTCTCGGTTTTGAGAAGAAACACGAGAATGCTATGCCGACGTAATCCAGAAAATGCTCAGAGAGTGGTCCTTCGGGAAGCCGGGTCGTCGTAAATATGGTTGATCGCAAATTGAACACGGAAAAACTCGAAAAAGGCACAAAAAAACGGGACACGATGTTGACCGTGCCGAGTCCGAAGCGGAAGAAGAGAGGCACTCCGGGCTCTCCTCGAGCTCCCGGCCGCGGGATAGCGGCTGGTTCGAGGCTTTTCGAGGCCCGGGAGCGCCAGCAGCCAATCAGGCTGCGGCGTTGTAGTCGGCCGTCGTTCGATCGAATATCGAGCGCCGGCCTCGCGAGATCGCGCACCGATGGCGCCACGCTGTCTGCCTCGCGAGACCGAGGCTCGATAAAAGATGGCAGCGCCCACGGCTGTCAAAACGGCCGTGGCGCGATCGTACCGACGGCCTCGCCTCGACGCCGCGGAACCCGCTGTTTCCCTCCGACCTGACGGACAAGCCTATTGCCGGAGGGACGATGACGGACACGAGCTCCGCGACTCGACGATGTCGACAGGGCTAAGGGGGGGTCGGGCTGAGGGGGGGGGGGGGGGGCATAAAATATGACACGCGGGGGAGGGAGGGAAAGACCAATTAAAGAGGGCAACGCAATTTTCGGGGTCGCTCGATCGGTGGGTCGCTCGCCCGCGCTCGCGTGAATAATCGCAGTCAGGATGCTGGTCCAGCGACGGTCGTCAGCCACGTTCGGTCCTCCTCGGTCTGCGGGAGCTAGAAAATAAGAGAGAAGAGAGCCGGTCCCTTTCGGGGATCCGGCGGCTCCCGCTGCGGCTCGACGCTGGCAAAAAAGATAGAAGGAAGAAGTGACAACGTCACAGCATCCATTTTAGTACAAGCGAATAACTATCACATGATATTTTTTTAATTTATATAAAACTTTATTTAAAATCCATGTCGTTTTTTTATTTACTAGAAACCTTTAATTCATATATAGCTATGAAAATGTCTGGTACTCATGACAGGAAAAAAAAGCAGACAATGCACTTATCAGTTTCTTCGCTTCGTATTATGGAATGTATTCATTGCAATAATGATACTCCTCAAAGAAGTGTTTGAGACATAAAGGTTTTTTGCACCACGAACATGTTATAACAGCTAAATCACCACAAATGTGACATCGTGGTTCCGAAGTATCTCCAAAACCAAACGTCACCGGATTGATGAACTCAGGGGGTGTTTTTTCTATGTACCCGCTTTTGTACCATGCATATTTAAGCATATCAATATAATGTGGGGAAGACAGTTGATTGTGAACAAGTGACTGCAGTTTGATGATGTTGTTCCTTAAATGCAGATTTATATCGCTACCGGAAAGAATTACTATATCTGAAAAATGCCGAACAAAATTTTTCCATATTCGAAAACCAAACACATCTAATGGTTGTATTTGTCCTGTTGTTCCTTTTGGAATTCTTTTTAATGCAATTTTTTTGTTAGGAGGAGTTACTACATCAACTACTTCTGAACAGTGTCCACTCCAGGAGTCGATTAAAAGCGCACTGTTGTCGCCAACATTCGGAAAATAGATTTCGGTTAGCCACTGTTTGAAATGATCTGTCGAAAAAACGAAAGGAATATTTAATTTGATTTGGTTTGCAATATTTAATAGCCACAAGAATGTAAAATTTAAATGGTTCTTACCTGATGTTAACTTTCCAGATTTCGATGCCGAAACAAAAACGTTTGAGGGTTTGAATAACGTTTTTTCTACGCGTGGGCCAAAGTCACCACCGATTTCTTTTAATACAAGATATAACGGTGAAAATAATTTTCCATCGGCGGATATCGTTGGTTGAATGGTATAAGAATGAGTTGTTGAAGATATTGATTGAACAACGCATTCAATTTCTTTTGATCCTTGGTTTGCAAGAGTGCGACCAGAATGCATTTCAAATTGAAATCCACTTTGATCTGAATTGTAAACGTTTTCCGGACCAAGGTCGTTGATAACAGATTTCACGTTATTTGTAAACTCTTCAGCCATTTTTTTAAGATCTTTTGAGTCTTCTAAAGTTTTCCGAGTAATAAATTTTGTAATTTTCCGAGACATAATGCGATGTGCTCTTTTGAACTTATTCACCCATTTTTTTGACGCTTTGAATCGTGCATCGGAATTCATGAAATTTTTATGTGCGATCAAAGCCCATCGTCGCAAATCAATATCGTGTACTATCTTGCCACATTCAGTTGCTTCAATGAAGCGATTTAAAGTATATTGAGATATCTCATTTAATTTTTCTTTATGAGTCCCACCTTTATTGATTTGATGAGCCCAACGCTTCAATTGTCTTTTAGAAATAACTTTTTTAAAACGGTGTGCAACTGTATGAATATTGTAACGGCACCGCCAGGCTCGTGAGGCGATGTGGTCGGCTCGGCGGCTGACGCTCGAATGAGCTAGCGCCGAGCGGACGGCGGCCCAACTAATCGCCGGCCCGCGGTGAGCTCGCGAGTAAAAGTGGGGGTAACGAGCCCGCTAGCGAGCGCGGCCCGGGACTCTGGGACATAAGTGGGGGTAATAATCATAATATAAGTGGCGTACGTGACTCTCGGCGAGCGTAATGCGCAGACGCAAGCCACGCCTAGCGAATAAAATCCGAGCGTGAGTGAGTGGGGGAAGCGCATAGCCAGTGATCTCTAGCAGCGTTCCCACCACTGTAAAACAAAGCCAATAATATTTAAGTTTATTTTTAGAATTCCGCGAAATCCGAGAACAAAGGATTTCGACGGTATAAAAGCCGGTGCCGTCCAGCACTCGGGGCTCATTCTCTCTCGAGATTCCGAGACCTCAGCGTATGGACTAAGTATTAGGCAAAGAGTTTCTCTACTTCCCAAAACCTAACCTCAAATTCTCCTGTACATTCGACGACGGAGTAGTTCGGTTACGTTCGACTCCCGCAGCCGGTGTACTTCCCAAACTTAACCTTTCTTTTTGCATACGACGACGGAGTGGTTCGATTTCGTTCAACTCCCGCAGCCGGTGCAGTTTCCTAACCTTTCTTTTTGCATACGACGACGGAGTGGTTCGATTTCGTTCAACTCCCGCAGCCGGTGCAGTTTCCTAACCTTTCTTTTTGCATACGACGACGGAGTGGTTCGATTTCGTTCAACTCCCGCAGTCGGTGCACTTTCCTTTTCAACCCTCAAAATTTACCATAACCAAAAACGAAGTAGAGAAACTCAACGCAAGTTTGAAATAAAATTCATAAAATTAATAAATCATTATAAAAAGTCACTTGGATTTTTATATCGTCAAAATCCTTCACAAAAATTGTCAAAATTAAACAAAATCCATTAAAATTATATCGAGTCAAAGAATAATCGTTATTTTTGTGTTAAATCAAATAATTTCAACAAGTTAATTATAAAAGCGTAAAATTTTGTATTTTCACCGTTATTTTGGGAAAATAACCGCAATTAATCACGAAATTTGTTTTCTCGAAGATCAGATCGATCTTATTTGTGTTTTGTAACGAAAATCATTATCAATTCGAACAAATTGAATAAATCGTTTATAATTTAACGTTTTATAGTAAAAATTCTTGTTTTTCTTCATTGCCTGCTCCTTTTCCACGAAGCTCGAACCGACGCGTAACGCGAGGCGTCTTTGAGCCTATTTCGTACCGTTACAATATTTAAATTTTTTGTTTTTCCACTTCTCCAAAACTCCACAGCTTTTTTCTTGTAATCGAATGAAATCTCATCTTCATTTTTTGTACATTGAGAGTTATCTGCCTCATCAGATGAAATTGAATCCCATTCCAATTCACTGTCTTCTATACTTTTAGGCTCATGGTGTTTGAATTGTTCTTGAAAATCCAAGCTTTTGTCTTCTTCAATTTCGATTCTCGTGTATGTGTTTATGCTTTCAATTAAAAACTCTTTAATTGTATCTGCTAATTTCATTTCACTCTCATTCACTGGTGTTTCGGGCAAATTCATCATCATAAAATAAGTCGACAAAATATTTATGACATTCACGGGATTGATATACATTTTTGAAAACGTCCACAGTATTCAATATGTTCTTGATAATGCACTCCTATAACTACAGAACTTTGATGAACGGAAACCGTCAATGCTAACTTAAATGTGGCAAGAGTCGGTTTATATAGAGCCTCATTTTTTACTGATATGACGGTTTTAAACATCTCAAATAGGATATCATGAAAAAATATAATGTATTTCAAACAGTCGAACTCACAGTTTGATTATGATAAGGAAATGTAATCAGTCCAAATCTATAAAAGATTTTGCGTTTGAAAAAAATAACTTCCCGGTTCCATAATCTCTTGAGACGTAAAAAACAAATGTAGATTGATATCATTAAATGTGAAGTCGGAACAATTACGTTTTATTATGAAAAGATAGAGAAAGATGTGTAAAAAAACCCGTTTTTTTATGAAAATGAAAAAAAAAAAATTCTATATAATTTTCGACTACACATTATTGCAGAGCACTGAAAAATGAACAACTTTGCTATTTAAACTTTTGGCGTATCTATTTTTGTTTCAAAGATATCAGCGAAAAACGAAAAAACCACCGATTTTTGAGAATTAATTTCACCCCTTAAATATGCGAGTGGGCCGTTAATTTTTTGTGAGGGTTTATACTTTGGTGTGAACTACAAAATATAATTTTTTTGACCCAGGTTGTGGGGGTACAGTAAGGTGACCTTCCTTGTTAGCGTTAAGACGCTGCCGCGTCTCTGAATACATAATTTTACTCTGTCGCAAGAACATCGAATGATTGCAGCATTGCAGCAAAAATCATATATTCACTACGCTCTGATATACCGCAATAACGTTGCCGAGGGGTGAACTTTCCGGTGACGAACTTTCTTGGGCGTCACTTCTCCGAAAAAAATTTTTTTTAGCTCCATTTTCCCAGATACTTTGAATAGAATAATACATACATAAAATGGAAAAAAGGCTCTGGGTTGTGCAAATGATCCCTGCTTTTTTCTGGAACGAGGAATTTGCACAAAAAGTTATGGGCCGGACAAGTACTCTGTGTTCATACGCTAAACGTACGGTGGTGACCGTTTAACAAATCGTTACCCATCAAGCAGTATTGGCGGCTTTAAGTTAAGATCTGTGGTACAATGTATAAACACCAAAAAGATTTCAAATGTTCCCGTGTACGGGTGAGGCGTTTGCCGTTAAGCGTATAGATCAGTATCGAGAAACGTGATCGAATTATTGAAAACCATTGAAACACTTGTAATACCAGTATTGATATGGTAAATTTTAATCCTGTTCGTAAATGAAACATTGACTATTTTTGTTTTGTACACTGTTAAAAATGATATGAAATTTACAATACTTTTACTATACAACAGTAAGGGAAATTTACAAGCTGGGTATACGAAATGATAATTACTGCATTTGTATACTAAAATTTAGACATGACTTGAAATCTCAATCACTGTTGTGGAATTTAATATACACAACATTGAATATAAGATGAAGTGTATGAATTTTATGAACATGCGTTGCAGAAAACAGTATTTTGCATTGAAATTTAATGCACACGTATGAGAATTCAGACGTTATAGACAGTCTATTGAAAATGCGATATGACTTTGAATTTTATCGACAAATGATTGAAAATTAAAATACAAATGAATTTCAACGACACGATATATGTAATGTTACATCACAAAACTGTCTATGAAAAATATGAATCGAGAACGGAAATAAGAATTCATATACCTTGTACTATTGAAACAAATGCGTGTCTTAAAATTCATACACAAGTATATCCACTGTAAACCATTTTTGTATTAAAATTATCACGCAAGTGTAGGGAATTTTCATGTAAATACGGTAAATGAAATTGCAGATACGAGTAAGAAAATCAAAAGACGTGGTCACTCGAAAATATAAGTATTATGCAGTATTACTTTTTATCTATGTAAATATATATTTAGCGCCAAAACCTGGTGCCAGGACATTATATGGAAATAAGAAGGACATGAACAAGAAAATTATCCAATGCTCTGGAAGCCTTGCAGCAAAAATGGAATTACTAAATTAAGACAGGCAGTGGCCTAGTGGTAACGTGCCCGGCTCCGAACCAGTGGAGCCCGGGTTCGATTCCCACCGACAACAAAATGAATTTTTCTGTGTTTTTTCTAAGATATAGGTTCAAGGCGTGGACATATTCCTCGGTCAGCGGCGACAGAAACAAACTGGGTGTCTCTGGTACGGTTCCTGTGAGCGTGGTCCCGGCAGATGAAAAACCGAGGGCTTCGGGACGTAGCTCCAAATACCCTGTGCCAATACTATACGGACATCTGACGGGGCAGGCGTAACAAGCTCGGACCAGGGCAACCGTACCAGAGACACAAAGAGAGAAGTGGGGTAAAGGAAATACAGCCCGCGAAGTGCAAACCTTTCAGGGACGCAATGTCGAATTAAATGTAATACACATAAACAGGGAATTTGATATACAATCGTAAAGGAATCTTAGTGAACAATTATTAATTTCTATGCACGAATACAGCAAATTTAATATACACTCGTATACAAATATCAGCAAAACTTTTTTAATTTTAAAACACAGATACAGTGAATTCAATATAAACTCGTATACGAATATCAGAAAAACTTTTTTGGTTTTGATATACAGATACAGTAAAATTAATATACACTCGTATGTTAATGTCAGTAAATGTTCCCGATTTCGATACACCAATACCGTGAATTTAATATACACTCGTATATTGATATTGATAAATGGTTCTTCATTTCAATATACATGTGCCATTGATTCAATATACACTCGTATTTTGATAATAATAAATGATTTTTGATATCAATAGACGCGAAGGTGAACATTACTTCACTGGTACATTATTTTTCAAACACAGAAATGTAGTAATTTTACAAAGCTACACTTTTATTTTTCAATGAGCCTGTTTTGGATTTTCAAAATCGTATCTGAAATATCATACACGGTGTCCGCATAAAAACTTCCTACACATGTGTTTTAATTTTAAGACGGAAATTTTTTACAGTGTAAGTTGGTATGAAACATTTGTTCCAGTATTGATATTATAAATTTCAATCCTGTCCGTAAATGGAACATTGACTATTTTCGTTTCCTAAGTTAGTAATAATTCGAAAACAAATGATTCTGTATCATTAATGGAATGGAATGGTTAGTTGATTCTCAGACCTCAACGAAAAACTTGTCCTCTTATTGATATCAGAAATTTTAGTGCTGAACGTAAAAGATCAATTTTTACATAATTATTTTGTGACTATTTTTTGTGTTTATGCAAGGTGTTTTGAATTTTCAGGAAGATTTTTGTGGGGTTGTTCTTCATTGTATTCTTTGAAGGGTCTTCAATTTTTCCAGTCGGGAGTGGTCAAGGTTTTTCAGGTCACTTCTTTTTTCTGACTGAAAGTCTCAAATTTTTTCAGTCGGAAGTGGTCGAGGTTTTTTAGGCGAGACATTTTTTATCATTTTACTCGGAGGGCATCAACAGTTTTAGGCAGAGGGTTGTATTTTCCTTGAGGGGTTTTCAATTTTTCCAGTCGGGAGTGTTCAAGGTTTTTCAGGCGAGACATTTTTTATCGTTTTTCTGAGAGGGTATCAATTTTTTTGGCAGAGGGAAGGGTTTTAACTTTTCTGTACATTTTTCTGGGAAATGCAATGGAAACGGAGGTCACCAACAGATGGACTTGTCCAGGCTTTTTTCCCCGTGGGGGGATTTTTGGTTAGGATATCACTTCTTTTTTCTGATTGAAAGTCTCAAATTTTTTCAGTCGGGAGTGGTCGAGGTTTTTCAGGCGAGACATTTTACATTGTTTTTCTGGGAGGGCATCAACATTTTTTGGCAGAGGGTTGTATTTTCTTTGAAGGGTTTTCAATTTTTTCAGTCGGGAGTGGTCAAGGTTTTTCAGGCGAGTACATTATTTTGACGGCAAATTGAAGAGCAAACTTGAATTAAGGGAAGGCGTAGATCAATGAGGGCAATCATACAAGATATAAAGTTGTACGCATCCAAGTAAATGGAATCGAAGTTATATTTCTAAAAATTCAATTTTATAGGAAAACGTAGGAAATCATAGGAAAACGTTGTTTTCCTATGATTTCTGAGGACTGATATTTTTTACAAATGGATGTATATTTCTGATGATTTCTTAGGACTGATGATTTTTTCAAAATGATGTATGAAGATTGAAAGAAGGCGACAAAGGCATTACTTTATCAACTTTCAATTGGAACGCGTGAGTAGAAAGGATACATATCAGGAGTTTGCTTACAATCGCTATAAACTCCATTTTTTCATGGCTGATATTTTGGAAGAAAAAATGTAAATAAGAAATGGCATATGTTTGATGAAAGCTCTTTGAATAAAGATTATTAACATTTTAAGAGAATACATTTTTTTACTAATATTTTGTTGAATAAATTCGAATGAATTCGAATGGAAGAAGGGCAACTGAACTGAATACCGGAATATTGTATTTATTTTTATCGTCAATACGCATGCAGAAAGAATGAAATGAGAAACGGGATCTCTGAAAGATAAGTTGCCAGTGGAACTTTTGAGCTCTAAAAACTGCTCCATTGTCTGCCCTGAAAATTGGTCTGAAGACCACTTTAGAGTTTTTTCCTGAAACATACTTTGCAGAGCGTAATTGGAGCTCTCATTTATGCCAATCTTAATCCAATGCAGCAATGTGATTTTTAGCCGTTTCCCACGATTTTCATTAGAATATTATCCGACGATTAAAGAACGTCGATTATTCGTGAATTTTCAAACGAAAATCGATCGTCTCCGAACGATGGTAGATTCTCTATTTTTTCATTCGTCGACATGATTTATTCAGCTCAAACGAAGCGTAAACACGTGTGCCATCGTCTTCATTTTCCGCGACATGGCAATTTTCGACTTTTACCATCAGCTGCGAGAAAACCAAGATTTTTTCATGAATTGAAAGCAGAGAATTTATTGTCTTGGGATGATGGGAGGTCGATGCTGATTTTTTTCCTGGAAATATACCTTTTTCAGATAATTTTGAGCCCAGAATCATGTCGTTATCTCCATTCCTCGCCGAGATATGATTTTCGGCCCATTAACACGATTTTTGTTGGAAAACGACGATTTTACGTGAATTTTCAAACGAAAATCGATCGTCTCCGAGCAAGGATGGTAAATTCTCGATTTTTTTCCATTGACATGGTTTGTTTAGCTCGAACGAAGCGTAAACACGTGCCATCGTCTTCATTTTTCGCTAGATTACAGTTTTCGACTTTTATCATCAGCTGCGAGAAAACCAAGATTTTTTCATGAATTGGAAGCGGAGAATTTATTGTCTTGGGATGATGGGAGGACGATGCTGATTTTTTCCCTGAAAATACACCTTTTCCAGGTCATTTTGAGCCAAGAATCATGTCGTTATGTCAATCCCTCGCCGAGATATTATTTTCTGCCCATTACCACGATTTTTGTTGGAAAACGACGATTTTTCGTGAATTTTCAAACGAAAATCGATCGTCTCCGAGCATCGATGGTAAATTCTCGATTTTTTTTCCGTCGACATGGTTTGTTTAGCTCAAACGAAGCGTAAACACGTGCCATCGTCTTCATTTTTCGCTAGATCATAATTTTCGATTTTTACCATTAGCTGCGAGAAAACCGAGATTTTTTCATGAATTGGAATATATATATCGCTCCACAATATTTGGTTCCTTCCGGAGCAACAAGTTGTCGCTGAGAGTTATCCAGAGCTTCCGGACAACTCGCAGTGACAAGATTTTCGTGTGGCTCAGCGACAAGATTTTGATGTAGCTCAGCGACAAGATTTTGATGTGGCTCAGCGACAAGATTTTTATGTCGCCGAGAGTTATTGTCGCTTCGCATTCAATCGAATATCCCAGCAGCGATTTTAGATATGCTGTCAATGAATAAAATTGTGGGCTTAGGAATAGGGCGAAGGTTGTGAAGCATACTCATTCCTGAAGCATATTCCTCAGTCACTGGAGCATGTCGGTAATGCCAGCTGCAAATTAGCATTAGTGAGGTTATGGTGAGCTGTCAGAGCTGTAAACACAGTATTTATCACAAAGTCGGCAACGACAAACCTGCAAAATGTTTTTTTTCCATAACCCTGCATTCTCGAGAAAATGAATGGTTAACCAACGTTCGCTGTTCGATAAGGAACAAGATGTAACTGTCGTTTTCTCGGAATTGCCAACAGCGTAAAAGACAAATATGAACCTATTTCAGCTATCTCTCTCACACTCGCGTCGATATGGGCCGTCGAAATATACATAATTGCTAGCGGAATTTTAGGTTATGAATTTTTAATCGCGACCAGCTGACTTTTGAACGTATCTATATTCATCACCGCGAATTGAACGACCCATGTATGAAGATGTATTCGTGTACTGACACCAACAGCTTTTCCTCGAATGGGAACAGATGGATATGTCGTCAGTCGCGACCAATCAGAATACGAGAGGCACACAGGCCCTTTCTCTGTGTCGTACACATACTGTAACGGTAAGAATTTAGCTCGGAGACGCCTCGCGTTACGCGTCGGTTCGAGCTTCAAGAGAAAGGAGCAGGTGTGAAGAAAAAACGAGAGTTTTTGGTTATAATTTAACAAAATAAAAGACATTTATTCAAAATTAACGTATCGTTTTACAAATTAATCGGTGTTTTCTTTATTTTGCATGTATTTCCTTTATCGCTGTCAAATGGCAAGAGAAAGACGAATTTTTTGATGTAAAAATCTTGATGGTAATTTATGTGGTTATTTTACCGCTTACTTGGTAAGTTCTGGTAATTTATTGTAATTTAGCCTTCTCTTGCTTAATTTCTTTGAAATTCGAGTTAGATCTTTGATTCTATACAATCCTACGTTGTTGTCTTTGTTAGGGCTAAGTTTTCAATGATTAATTACGTCCGGATAACGCAGATCTCTGATTCAAGATTAAATAAAAAAGGATAAGAAAAACGCTTGTTTTAACGTGATTTGCCTTGATGCGATACAATTCTATAATTTTTGACTTTTACCGCACGCGTGTTTGTTTATTCGATAATTGATTTATTCTAACAACATAGGACGAGTTAAATTAGCTTTTTAATTAATTGGGACAAATTAATTAAAAATTGCACGCCTTTTTCGGATTTGAAATTTGATTTTATAGAATTGGACAAGTTTTAACCCAGGTTTTTAACGAATTCAATCATTTGATAATTCTAATGCGTTGAACTTCTTCACTCCTGTACAAAGAACTTCGGAGAAGAATTTATGGACAGGAAATTTCGGTTGCGGGAACTGAACGGAGTCGAACAATTCCGTGGCCGAAAATCCTTTTAGGTTGGGAAATGTTCACCGGTTGCGGGATCCGAACGAGACCGAACTACTCCGTGGCCGATGAACGAAGGAATGATTTTGAGGTTAGGTGTGGATAGGAAATCCCGGTTGCGGGAACTGAACGGAGCCGAACAATTCCGTGGCCGAGAATCCTTTGAGGTTAGGAAGTGTTCACCGGTTGCGGGAGTCGAACGAAACCGAACTACTCCGTGGCCGATGAACAAAGGAAAGACTTGGAAAGGTTATGTTTGTTTGGCAGAAGTGAAGAGAGTTCTGTGCTGACTATCTGTAGTTTTGCCTCGAATTCTTCGGAAAGAATGAGTGCCGAGTGCTGTTCCGCACCGGCTTTTATACTGTCAGAATCCTTTGTTCTTAAATCTAAAAATAACTCGCTTTCTTATTCGCTAGAGTTCTTTGTGGTAGGGCGCCTGCCAAAACGTTATTGGAAATTTGATTCTCCCACTCATTCATTCTTCGCTTCCATTCGCTCATCATACTTTGCGCTTGCGCAAAAGCGTTCGCACAGTCACTCTTGTCCCCACTTTTCGACGCGTGAACGAATTAGACACGCGCGCTCCCCACTTTCATGTCACAAATTGTCGTTTTCCCTCATTTTGCACACTTGCGTCTCCGCGGGCCGCGAGATGGTTCGGCTATCGGCCGCTTGGCGCTACCATAGTTGAGCGACGGACGCCGTGCCGGGCGGATCGTCAGCTGTCGCGAAATCGTGCCGTCTCAATGCCCCCCAGAAGAAAAAGATGGTGGAACTATGTTTTTCTTCTTCTTGGAGGCACCGTTGATGATCCTGATGCTTCCTATCTTTCCAGCTCCTCCAGGAACTCTTCTTCTGACGTTGAATCGTCAGTTCCTTCCTCATCGTCGTGACGGGCCCAGGTGTTGTCCCAGTCAAGACGGAGATCGTATGGCCCCCTTCGGGCCCATCTGTCGTAGAGCAGTTGGTTGGCGACGCTGATCTGGCTCTCGGGGTACCTAAGTATGACTGATACCCCGTGTTGATAGTGGGCCACAATGGTAACCATGCACCGTTTGTCTATGAAGAGTCCTCGGAGATGGAGACAAATTTCCTTGTCCCAGAGAGACCTTCCCCTGGGTCTGATGTTAGGGAGGTACGCCCTCATTGAGAATGGTGGCAAGACGTTGAACTCGTCAGGGAGGACTCGAAGGTCATCCACAGGTGTCTTGAGAGTCCACCCTCTGTCGATTAGCCTCAGAGTAGCTCACCCTGGTCGATGTCGGTCAGGATGCCTCGGGAGGCCGTGTTTCCACCGATGACTGCGTATCTTTCGTAAGAGCTGATGAAACTTGGTTCCCTTTGCTGCGATGATAGTGCGAGGAAGAGTTGACTTTAAAAGTCACACATGTCCCTCCAATCCTGAACTCTTATAATGGCAAAGTTCGTTGGATTTATGAACTCTTGGACGATGACTTCCTGGGTAGCCTCTAGGGATGTTGGAAACGTAATCTCTGGAGCGGTATTTTCGTCCAGCGTGATGCGGGGAATGGCGTCGCTTCTCGTGTTGTCGGGTGGTTGGCGTTTTTGTCTCTGACCGAGGCTGCTAGTACACTGGCTCGTCGTGGACTGATGATGTTAGCCCCGAGAGCTCGCCCTTTATACCAATTTCTTTCCCCACTTTTCTCTCCCCACCTACTCGCCTTCCTTGGTTTGAAAAAGGGTTTGAGTCTTTATTGGCTCTTGCGCATCCCCACTCACTCGTTACAATATTCTCATTCATTTCCCACTCTTTTTCCTATGTATTTTTAGCAAGCGCCTCTATTTTCCGGTAAGTGGTATTTATTATTGTTATTATAAATGTTTTCGTATTGATTCTATAATTTTCATGATTTATCGCTTATTCTAGGTTCGCAGGAAATGAAACGCGCGTGAACATAGGATTTCGTAGTATAAGAATAAATAAGTGTTTTATTAACAATTTAACACTTTGTCATTTTTAATACAAAATAAATAAGAGTAAATAAACAAATTTTCGAAGAATTGTAACTTTTTGTACAAAATTAAATAAACAGAATAAACAATGGCTTCTTTTTAATTAATTATTCCCATCTGGAGCTCGTTTTTTATTTGAATTCTCCTTTGGGGAATGTCCTCCTGCGCGAAATCAAACTCCCGATTCGCCACGATGTAGTCTGCGTATAGACAGACGTACACCCCACAATCGTGGCCATTACGTTGCAGGGGAATGTCCTTTTTAATGTTTAAAAACCACTCTTCCGGTTTAAGGGCTTGATAATTTTTTTCAATTGCTTCTTGGATTAAGTACCCGAAGAGATCCTCGAGGCACTTGATATTTTCGCCCATCAGGCTGTCGAAATAATTTATTGTTTTATTTCGAAGATCTATTGTCACCAGGCACCAATGATTCCCAAGGTGGATGGGAACGAGGATCACGTCAAACGAAAAAATATTCATTCGGCGTGTCCACCTTTGAACGGCCTCGTATCCTCCCTTTTGTAGCCGCGGGAAGAAAAATGTGTCCATTGCGTGCACTTTCGGAAATTTTCCTGGCTCCTTTTCACTCCTTTCCTTGGTTAATTGCATATATGAGTCATTCCACCAAATATGAACTAAAGTTGTGCCGGGGGGTCTGAACTCTGTATAACAAAATTTAGTATTGAAAAGTACATAACAAAGAGAGCTTTCATGATTTTTTTCAAATTTTTTCGTCGAACCCTTCCGAAGATACAGTAGATCGAAAATTGCAAGATTTGCAATTATTGACTTTGAATAGTGAAAATATCAACCCCGTGTAAAATTTCTAAAAATATATTAAATATTGGTTTTTGTGTCAAAAAATCTCAGCTTTCCGAAAAAAAAATTTCAATTTCCTCAAGTTTCGGGAAAACCCTGAAAAATGAGGTCAAAAAGTAAAATACGCTTTTGCTACCAATGTATCATTTTTTATATTTTTTAAAATATTTTTTTCGAAAAGTTCAGATTTTTTTACATGGGAAATGTAATTTTTTATTTTGGGAATATTTGAAAATAAACCATAGCAGAATAAAGTAGAAAGTTTTGTGATTAATTGCCAATCTGTATTGTGCTGCCGTCACGGTCGTCACACGAATTATCGAATGAAGTTTGCAGATCTCAGAGAAGTGGGCAAATTTGTTCTACATAAGCACGAATGTGGACTTGGCAACGATAAATTACGTTGTACGCGTCATGGCGAAAATTCGCAAAATACCTCTTAAAAAGTGTTTCAATCCATTCAACAAACCACCATCTCGTAAGTTCTTACTTTTTTACGACTATAAATATGAATTCCTTCAATATATAAATATTCATAAATATGTAAATTCATAAATATGAATAATCTTTATCTTTTTCATTGCAGACAACAAAAAAATTCGAGATTTACGTAGATTTCCGGAAGCGCATCTGTGGAAATTTAAGACCGCTGATAGTAATAAGTATCTTTGCTCGGCATGTAGAAACGGTGTTGCAAAATGTAAACCACCATCAGAAGCAAATACCCTCGATATGCAGAGTTTATCCCAGGAACTTGCTGCCGTACTCTCATATCCATCGACAAGTTCATTGCAACAAACATCGTCAAGTGATTGGACTGAAGATCATTCTATTGAAAATTTTTTGAAACTCAGTCCAATTCAACGAAAAAAGTTAGTAGAATATTTCAATAAATAGATAATTTTTAATATTTTATTGGGCATTGACGTCAAGTGATGTATATCAAATTGCAGTCTACACAGGGAACAATACGTGACGAAGAAATGCGATGAGATTCATGAAGCAGTATCAAAAAAAATCAAGCTTGAATGCGGAATTGAAATCGAAACAACAGCAGAAAAAGTGCAAAAGGATTTTGCCTCAATGTTGGCGAATCTGAAAACCCGTTACCATTCTGAAACTAATAAGTAAGCTTTTCGTACGATTCATACATCTTTAATTTTTTTATGTGCTTTGTATAGTTTATATTCTTGTTATACTTCATATTGAGGTATTGTCTGTATTCTTAGGTCACGTAAAATTGAGTACCTCTCGGTATTGCCAGATTCGTGGAGCATTTGTGCGATCGAAGAGGAGTTTAATTGCTCGTACCGGTATGCTCTAGCTGCGAAAAAGCTTTCTGCAGGAACCGAACTCGGCACTGAAGTGTCTGAATCTACACGTCCTGGAAATAGATCTATTGACTCAAACGTTCGCCAACGTGTCATAGAATATTACGAAGATCAAGAGAATGTAAGAGAGATGCCAGGGAAAAAGAACGTTAAATCAGTGAAGAATCCCGATGGTTCACGCACTCAGAGACAAAAAAAACAATTGATATTTAACCTCCGTGAATTGTACTCCAATTTCATCGATAATAATCCAGATCTTCGTATTGGATTTGCCAAATTCGCCGAGTTAAGACCTCAGCATTGTGTTTTGGCTGGAGCGGCGGGCACTCACACAGTATGTGTGTGTACTATACACCAAAACTTGAAGCTTATGTTGGAAGGTGAGCTTTATTTTTTAGGTTTTGTTTTTTATTAAGCGAGTTTGTTTTCTGCATAAATTTTCATGTATGCGGGATGAGTATTATATACACTGAAACTTGAAGCTTATGCTAGAAAAACCTTCTTTTCTTCTTTGAGATTTTATTTGTATTACTTGAGTTTTTTCAATGCTAATTTTTTTCAGGCTGTAAACTATCGACGTTAGCAAAGGACTCTGATTGGTCCGATAACTCTCAGCCAGTTTATAAGAGTCTCTTGGCTAAATTTCTTTGTCCAAAGCCAACAGAGTCATGTTATTATCGGTCGTGCAAAAATTGTCCAAAAATCTCCACCGTAATTGATGAAATGAATGAACTGTTTGAGAATAATGACAAGGACGAAATTCGTTACAAGAAGTGGACGTCAACGAATCACTGCACCTTGGTTGAGGTGACATGTTCCTCAGAAATTTTCTTGCAATCACTCTCAGAACAGATTGGAAAAATATTGTAGCATGACTTTGACGCAAAGTCACAAAGTAGATACTACTCAAACTTGAAGACCCAACTGAAATCAGGCGAATTTCTAGTGACGTTAGATTTCGCAGAAAACTATGCCTTTATAGTACAAGAAGCAGCCCAAGCCTTCCATTGGAATAACGACCAAGCAACTCTTTTTCCAATGGTTGTGTATTACATGGAGAATGATGAGTCTAAGCATTGCAGCTTCGTTGGCATCTCTGATTGTAGACATCACGATACAGTGGCTGTTCATTTGTTCCAAGAAGAATTGATAAAATATTTGAAACAAAAGTTCCAGAATGTTTCAAAAATATATTATTTTTCGGATGGAGCACCACAACAGTTTAAAAACAAATCGACATTCATCAATTTGTGCTACCACATAAATGTCTTTGGGCTAAAGGCTGAATGGCATTTCTTTGCTACAGCCCATGGGAAGGGACCATGTGATGGGTTAGCAGGCACGATCAAACGTCTCGCTGCGAGGGCATCTCTTCAAATGGGCACAAGAAACGAAATTTTAACACCCTTGGCATTGTATGACTGGGCACGTCAGTCATTTGAAAACATCGATTTTACTTTTATTTCGAATGAGAAATACGAAGTATACGCAGTACAGCTAAAGTCAAGATTTGCTAATGCTGTGGCTGTAAAAAAGACGCAATCTATGCATTGTATTATCCCTGATGCCGAGAATCATGGGTTTGCTACTGTAAGAGATGTTTCTCAGACAACAGTGACAAGAAAAGTTCAAATAATAAAAATTCGATCCTCATCATAACTCTTTGGTATTTTATTTCTTACCCACTTTCGAAGTCATATATTTACTACATCATCGCTCGATATAATGCTTTGTACAGAAATTTTTAAACTTCGGTCCATAGTTTGTGTGGCAGCACAATACAGATCGGTAATTCATCACGAAACTTTCAACTTTCTTCTGCTATGGTTTATTTTCAAATATTCCCAAAATAAAAAATTACATTTCCCATGTAAAAAAATCTGAACTTTTCGAAAAAAATATTTTAAAAAATATAAACGATGATACATTGGTAGAAAAAGCGTATTTTACTTTTTGACCTCATTTTTCGGGGTTTTCCCGAAACTTGAGGAAATTGAAAATATTTTTTTCGGAAAGCTGAGATTTTTTGACACAAAAACCAATATTTGATATATTTTTAGAAATTTTACACGGGATTGATATTTTCACTATTCAAAGTCAATAATTGCAAAACTTGCAATTTTCGATCTACTGTATCTTCGGAAGGGTTCGACGAAAAAATTTGAAAAAAATCATGAAAGCTCTCTTTTTTATGTACTTTTCAATAGTAAATTTTGTTATACAGAGTTCAGATCCCCCGGCACAACTTTAGTTCATATTTGGTGGAATGACCCATATGCATTAATCACCTCGTCGTTGAGCCAGTTGTTTGCTCCGAGAGTGTCGAGGTCCTTTTTCTGCACTCGGTTTTCGTGTTTTACTTTTTTGCTTTCTTTTTCGTCTTGTATTTCGTTTTTCCTCTTTTTTCCTCTTTGTTCATTCTCTTTGTTGTTGTTCGAGTCCTTGTTTTCCTTTTCCCAGTGGAATTCATCCGGTTTCCATTTTTTCCACTCCTCCCTAGCGGGTACTGCGATTCTAGATAATGGTAAAGTCGAACGTTACGATCGAAATTTTGAATGGTCAGACTTTTTTCCATGGAAAAATTGACCAGTTAAAAATTGAATGGTCAGGCACATACCAGTCAAAATTCAGGTGGTCGCTCGGTTTTCTCTGCTCACCTCGATTCTCGCTATCAGCTTTATTTTCGATGGTCACTCGATTTTCGCGCCTCGCCTCGATTCTCGCTATCAGCTTTATTTTCGATGGTCACTCGATTTTCGCGCCTCGCCTCGATTCTCGCTGCCAGCTTTATTTTTGATGGTAAGCCGATTTTCGCGGCCCGCTTGGTACTGGTTTTTTGCCAAAATCGAGGTGACTCCGGTTTTTATTTCATCAACATATTGCATAATTTTCTATGTTTCAGTGATGCCAAAATGAATAAAAATGGGATGTTACTGAACACACGGGAGGAATGTTGGTACATTTGGGAGCGGACTTTTTGTCGGTATGCGGTTTAATATATTATCTCGTTATGGTACATTTTGTTCATTTACACATATTTGCGATTAACTTATCTTATACTTAAATTGTTATGACGCGATTCCATCAAGCGACTTACAATTTTACTTTTATGTTTGTAGTAAATTTGATGATAGAATAAAGAATGAATAATTATGTTTTGTAACGTAGATTTTCCCAGAGGGGTCCATCTCGTCCCTTCTCGGCTCACATCGCCCCTCGTGCAATCCCTTGGCCGCGAGAGTGGACAGGGCGCCAGGTACAACGTACCGCCGGCCAAGGCCGACTTCTGATTCGCCCACCCTCGCGCATCGAATTTGGCCGGGATGCACGAAAGACGATCGTGACCGAGGCGGTCCGGCCACTCAGCTCCAAACTGAGATACTAAAGGGTAGAGGGGGTGATTCTTTTGGGGAAAGAGCAACAGCGGGATAAAGCGAAACAAAAGGAAATAATTGACTCTAGACGGCAAAATGAAAGGTTAACAAGTGCATTTATTTTAATATAATTTATCGGCAAGATTACAAGAGAAAAGGGAACAGAAAATCAGGGCGGCGTATCACCGGCCCGTTACAAAAGAAATAATAAAATTGCGCGGGCACTACCAGGGTGTAAGGTCTCCGTCTGACGATGGACGGAATTAAGCAAAGGCAAAAGATAACGTCGGAACTGCAGCATGGCGGTCGGAAGGTCGGCGGCGCAACGCCCGAAAAGATACGGCAAGGTAACCGCCGCCAAACCACCGATCGACCAAGAGCGAAGGCAGGCAGCTCCGGACGATACAAAAACACAGGCGCAAGATAGAAAACGAAAGCGAAAACGTCTCACGTATTGGCAAGCAGTAACGAAGGTAACTAATGTCGAACGCGATTCTGGCTGTGGCCAGGCGGCTGCTTTGTTTGTGACGCCGTGCCGGAGGCGAGCAAGGTAATGCAAAGGTAAGACGTCATCAAACGCACAGGCCGCCATGGCTAAGGTAGCAGCTCAGAACAACGACGACAGGCAAAAGGTAATCGGCCTCAAATGCAAGGCAATACTGAGACAACGCAAGATCTCGTAAGGCAAAAGAAACACAACGAAAGTTGAGGCGCAATAAGGCAAAATTACACATCGTCAGTCGGGACGTGAAGACAAATGCTCCTGGTAGTATGCAAGAAAAGACAACGCAATAACTGACTCGAAATAACTACTAAAGCTCAAAATAAGACTCGAAAAGGCACGACACGTGCAAAGGTAAAATGAATACGAAACCGAGCTCGAATCACCGAAATATCGACAGATACGTTCGCGAACAATAGGCTCTACGCCTCGCCGTAGCGTTCGTAGCCACGTCGCGAGAGCGAGAGAGATGGCACGAATACAAACGCTTGCGCGCTGGCCGGCTCGAGGCCACGCGCGACAAAGGGAATTCTCCGAGCGGCGACTCTAGCACAACGAAAGAAAATGTTCTCGTCGCTCGAAGAATTCTACGACAGGAGGAATACCGAGATCGAAATAAATTAACGCGATACATGACTCTAAAATAATGCAACAATGCTCTCGAAAAATATACGAGACGCGACAAAACGAAATTAAATTATTCGAGACGCCATCACTTAATAACCCGCCTTGTTTTATTCGGCCACGAAATGACTCGAATGAACGGGGGAAAAGCCAAGGACGGATAGCTGGTCAAGCCCGAAAATGTCAACCTGCTCTTCCCGCGAACGCAAAAACCCTAACGAAATAATCTCCCGGAATAGCCGACAAATTTCGCCATTCCGGGGACTGCAATACAATATAAACGCCGAATAAAACAATCGGGTAAAGGGAGAGAACGGAACGGGCTTACCGAGAAACTCGTGGTCCAGGTGACGACAGCAACCAAGGCAGCGAAAGCAAAAGGCAAAAGGCAGCAAGGCAACAAAGGCAGCAAGGCAACGGAAGTCGGTCGAGGAAGATGTCACCACTCCGGACAGGCACTTGTCGAAGACTGATTTGCAAAGGAATTCGCAAATCTCGTTGTTCCCGATTCTCGCGCTGTCCCCACCACCGCAACAAGTCTCACGCGAGGCAGCGCTAGCACGCTCTAGGCGCGAACTAGGCTGTTGCCGGGCCACGTGATATTCCGCGGCAAATTGAATGGCGCGTACCGCCGATTGCAGAATCGACGATACGCGACTCGAAAATTACGAACTCGCCTCTACCTTACCGCTGACCGTCTCTCCTTCGGAAATCGTCCCCTCACGTTCTGGTGAGCCGTGCCTCGGATACGCTTCCTCTGGGGATCCGGGCGACGACCCTGACGGGGAGGAGGGGAGGCCTCCCTCGCGGCTCGCCGACCAAGCGAGTCGCGGTGGGCCCACACGCCAACATAGGCAAAACAGCACCTCCGCCCCAAGATTTTTCCGGAATCCCGCTAAGACGAGGCGCCGGGGTTAGCGGACCGTGGCACCCGAGGGTACGGCTGTAGACGGTGCAACTACTCGGTTGCTTCGGCGAGGAGGCCACGGGGGGCATCAACGAATGGCCACGGAACCAGCGTGTGCCTCCGAACGTCCACCAGCAGCCACGATGATTGCGACTGGAACGCCTAACGGGGGCGAAAGCCTTGAGTGAAACGGGGCGGCAAAGCAAGGCACAAGGCAAAGTTTTTCCCTCGCGAGAAACCCGCGTCGGAGTGAGCGCACGAGAAACGCAACAACACGAAAGGCAATGGTTAGGAAGGTAATATCGCGTCTCAGGTTTCTCGGTATTCTCCAGCCAACTACGGAAATCTCGAACAATTACAAATAACAAAATAAACTAAATGATCGATCTCGGTAGTTCGCGATAATTTCTTTAAGCTCGCGAAGGTATTTCGATGATCGGCTGGGCTCGTGTACAATTCAATAAAATAACGTCGTATCAAATAAAATAACAATACAAAAATAGTTATAATTACGACGCTTTGAGTCTCCGCAAATGCCCTGTCCGTTGTCTCGACGAGTGGCGACCGAAAATTGGACCGAAAACGCGGTCCACTGGTCGACAGGCATTCGTGCGAGTGACGTGGCAAAATGTTACGTCACAGTTTTTACAAAGAACAAGATTTATGCAACTACTACACTTTGTCTCCTTTCACGCCTCTTCCCCCATAGGGACACTTCCAAAATGCTTGTTACATCTCGTTCCGTCCGCGGTCGATTTCTTTTTCTTTCGTCAAATGCAGTATGCCGTCCTAATCGGTTTCCCATAAATTAGCAATTTTTACACCGAAAATGATTTCATCATTTTTCATTATTATCACCGGTACCCGCACACTGTTAAAAATGATATGAAATTTACAATACTTTTACTATACAACAGTAAGGGAAATTTACAAACTGGGTATACGAAATGATAATTACTGCATTTGTATACTAAAATTTAGACATGACTTGAAATCTCAATCACTGTTGTGGAATTTAATATACACAACATTGAATATAAGATGAAGTGTATGAATTTTATGAACATGCGTTGCAAAAAACAGTATTTTGCATTGAAATTTAATGCACACGTATGAGAATTCAGACGTTATAGACAGTCTATTGAAAATGCGATATGACTTTGAATTTTATCGACAAATGATTGAAAATTAAAATACAAATGAATTTCAACGACACGATATATGTAATGTTACATCACAAAACTGTCTATGAAAAATATGAATCGAGAACGGAAATAAGAATTCATATACCTTGTACTATTGAAACAAATGCGTGTCTTAAAATTCATACACAAGTATATCCACTGTAAACCATTTTTGTATTAAAATTATCACACAAGTGTAGGGAATTTTCATATAAATACGGTAAGTGAAATTGCAGATACGAGTAAGAAAATCAAAAGACGTGGTCACTCGAAAATATAAGTATTATGCAGTATTACTTTTTATCTATGTAAATATATATTTAGCGCCAAAACCTGGTACCAGGACATTATATGGAAATAAGAAGGACATGAACAAGAAAATTATCCAATGCTCTGGAAGCCTTGCAGCAAAAATGGAATTACTAAATTAAGACAGGCAGTGGCCTAGTGGTAACGTGCCCGGCTCCGAACCAGTGGAGCCCGGGTTCGATTCCCACCGACAACAAAATGAATTTTTCTGTGTTTTTTCTAAGATATAGGTTCAAGGCGTGGACATATTCCTCGGTCAGCGGCGACAGAAACAAACTGGGTGTCTCTGGTACGGTTCCCGTGAGCGTGGTCCCGGCAGATGAAAAACCAAGGGCTTCGGGACGTAGCTCCAAATACCCTGTGCCAATACTATACGGACATCTGACGGGGCAGGCGTAACAAGCTCGGACCAGGGCAACCGTACCAGAGACACAAAGAGAGAAGTGGGGTAAAGGAAATACAGCCCGCGAAGTGCAAACCTTTCAGGGACGCAATGTCGAATTAAATGTAATACACATAAACAGGGAATTTGATATACAATCGTAAAGGAATCTTAGTGAACAATTATTAATTTCTATGCACGAATACAGCAAATTTAATATACACTCGTATACAAATATCAGAAAAACTTTTTTAATTTTAAAACACAGATACAATATAAACTCGTATACGAATATCAGAAAAACTTTTTTGGTTTTGATATACAGATACAGTAAAATTAATATACACTCGTATGTTAATGTCAGTAAATGTTCCCGATTTCGATACACCAATACCATGAATTTAATATACACTCGTATATTGATATTGATACATGGTTCTTCATTTCAATATACATGTGCCATTGATTTAATATACACTCGTATTTTGATATTAATAAATGATTTTTGATATCAATAGACGCGAGGGTGAACATTACTTCACTGGTACATTATTTTTCAAACACAGAAATGTAGTAATTTTACAAAGCTACACTTTTATTTTTCAATGAGCCTGTTTTGGATTTTCAAAATCGTATCTGAAATATCATACACGGTGTCCGCATAAAAACTTCCTACACATGTGTTTTAATTTTAAGACGGAAATTTTTTACAGTGCACGTCTTCCGCTTTGATAAACCCTCTTCTTGAAACGCGTAAGCTTTGGAAATGTCGCCTCGGAGGTTCATCACCGGTATTTTCAAAAAACGATACGAAGAAACCGTTCAATTCCTCTCCGGCGATTGTTACGAGCGTTACAATGTTTATAATTTCAGCGAATTCGCCTTTTTTGGTATAAATGAATTTGTCGCAATTGCGCGTATACTCTTTATCACTTTCTCTGCTTGTGTACGTTGTTCCTTTCAAAACGGCTTTTCCGAATATTTCTATTCTCGCACGGCATGTTACTCTTTCCTCGGTCAATATGTTTTGGTCCCGCTGGAATAAGTCTCGGATTGTACGTTTCCCGTAGCCTCTGAATTTTAAATAATCTTCGTAGCCGTCGTTACATCGTTGTTGCACTTTTTTCCGGAATGTGTAATATCTTTCACCGTACTTTTCGTTAATCCGTCGGCTACCGGATCGCTGCTGACATTTCGTACAAAATCCGTCATCAAATATCGATTCGCTATTTGGACTTGTCTACAGAAACTGCTGTTAAGCGACTTCAATATACGGCTGTTGAAACTTTCGAATGCGTAACAATTGTGCGCCCACACCAGCCCCCAACATTTCACGGAACGCGGTAGATGTCGCAGGAGATGCATGTTTATTGTCATGTGCTGCATTCCAAATAATTCTTCGTACTTCTCTACGAAGTCGTTTATCAGCATGGTTGCGAGATCCAGTTGTTCACTCGTGAATGAGTCACTGTTCAGCGTGTGCATTGCGTCCAACAGTAATTTAAATAAAGTCGAGTATTTTTCTGGGATCACTCCGTCCAAACATACCTGACTGTAATACAACAGCCAATTGCGCCACTCACTGGACTTCCACAATTTGCACAGTTTTATACATCTTACTTTTCTGGAGATATTGCTGGGTGTTCGAATCATCGACAAACGTTTATCAATTATTCGTACCATTCCTGCGGTCGTTTGGTGGATATCTGGCGGTGGCTCGAATACGATCAGGTTTGTCAATTTCTTCACAACGCCAATGTCAACGCAATGCATTGAGTCAACCACAACTCCGAGTCGTAGATCAAACTGCGGTAAGTATCTCAAAGTCGATTGTCCGATGAAACCCATGTGTCTTATTTCGGTGCGTTGAGCTTCGTCCATATGCGTACGAATTTGTCGATCCGAACGATCGATTATTTCTTCCATTGCATATTTTCTGGACCCATTATCCATTCTGGTTCCTGTTGCATAACAAAAATTACATCCGTAACTACTATTCATTAATGCCTGGTCAAACCAAAATCTAGCGATTTTACCGACAGTGTATCGTCACTTGTCGAAGTCGCTTGAAGTTCGGAGGAGTTTCAGACTCATGTGTCAAGCGTAATTCTTAACCACCAAATTTTTAACCTAGCGAACACATGACAGCACTGAAATGAGCCGACCGCAGCAGCCTGGCGCAGCGTTCGGCAGATCGAGATTGGAACAAGGGGTTAAGTGCGATGAACCACGAAAGATACGAAAATATGATGCTGTATCGGTCGATGAAAATAATTAATAATTTTCATGTATGAATAGGAGATAAATATAAAAAATGGAAATAAAATGAGAATGCTCGAATTTCGAAATTGATTTCATTGGATAAAACATCACTCCGATACAAAATTGAATGAGAATCATCCCGAGCCATTGCAATTCTCGATCAACAAATACGGAATTACCAAATTTTCCATTGCCCGGATGAATCTAAAATACATGATGGGATCTTGCAGCTACTAGATCTGTTTTCTGCTCAAAATCTCGAGGATCATTGATGGAATCATCTGGCTTAGCGCATCTGAAAAAATCCCATTGCTCGAAAGCTCGTAGAACGGTTCAATCAATGAAACGATTGAACTTTGACCAGCAAACTAATGAGTCCAACCTTGGGGTTGATGGTTTCCACGAAGCAGCCACGTTTCGAACCTGGTCCACCAGGTTCTACGATTGGATTCATCTGGAGATCGATGGAACTCCACTCGATAACAGATTACCACGCATTTTCTTTTCAAATATTCGAATTTCCAATAGACACGAACGAGGAAGCACTTTTCCTGCTTATCCAGATGAATCCAGGATGGGTGATGGTATCCCGCAGCTACTTGGGCTGTTCTCTTTCGAAAATGTCTGCACTAATTGATGGAATCATCTGGCTTAGCGTATCTGAAAAAATCTCACTGCTCGAAAGATCGTAGAACGGTCCAATCAATGAAACGATTGAACTTTGACCAGCAAACTAATGAGTCCAACCTTGGGGTTGATAGTTTCCACCAAGCAACCACGTTTCGAACCTGGTCCGCCAGGTTCTACGATTGGATTCATCTGGAGATCAATGGAACTGAATTCGATCCCAGTTCACCTCTCGCTTTATGTCGACACATTCGAATTTTCAATGGACGATTTTGCGGACGAATCTAGAATGGATGAAAGGATCCTGTGGCTCCTTGGGTTGTTTTATTTTCAAAATCACTGCGCTTATTGTTGGAATCATCTGGCTGAGGGCATCGCAAAAATGTTCATTCCTCCAAAGCTCGTAGACCTGTTCAATCAATGGGACAAGTAGACTTTGACCAAAAAATTGATCAGTCCAACCTTGGGGTCGCTGGTTTCTTCGGAGTAACCATGTTCCCGATCAAATCCACCTGGTTCCACAATTGGATTCATCTGGAGAAGGATGAAACTGAATTCGATCCCAGTTCACCTCTCACTCCATGTCGACACATTCGAATTTTCAATAGACGATTTTGCGGACGCATCCAGAATGGATCACAGGATCCTGCGGCTCCTTGGGTTGTTTCATTTTCAAAATCACTGCGCTTATTGCTGGAATCATCTGGCTTAGGGCATCGCAAAAATGTTCATTCCTCCAAAGCTCGTAGACCGGTTCAATCGATGAAACGAGTGAACTTTGACCAAAAAACTCATCAATCCAACCTTGGGGTTGATGGTTTCTACTAAGTAACCACGTTTCGAACCTGGTCCACCAGCTTTTTCAATTGGATTCATCTGGATATCGATGGGACGCTACTCGATAACAGATTACCACTCGTTTCCAATAGACACGAACGGGAAAGCACTTTTCCTGCTTATCCAGATGAATCCAGGATGGATGATGGTATGCCGCAGCTACTTGGGCCATTCTCTAGCGAAAATTACTTCAGGAATTGATGGAATCACCTGGCCAAGGTCATCGCGAATAATGTCATTGCTCCAAAGCTCGTAGACCGGTTCAATCGATGAAACGAGTGAACTTTGACCAAAAAACTCATCAATCCAACCTTGGGGTTGATGGTTTCTACGAAGTAACCACGTTTCGAACCTGGTCCACCAGCTTTTTCAATTGGATTCATCTGGATATCGATGGAACGCTACTCGATAACAGATTACCACTCGTTTCCAATAGACACGAACGGGAAAGCACTTTTCCTGCTTATCCAGATGAATCCAGGATGGATGATGGTATCCCGCAGCTACTTGGGCCGTTCTCTAGCGAAAATTACTTCAGGAATTGATGGAATCACCTGGCCAAGGTCATCGCGAATAATGTCATTGCTCCAAAGCTCGTAGACCGGTTCAATCGATGAAACGAGTGAACTTTGACCAAAAAACTCATCAATCCAACCTTGGGGTTGATGGTTTCTACAAAGTAGCCACGTTTCGAACCTGGTCCACCAGCTTTTTCAATTGGATTCATCTGGATATCAATGAGACGCTACTCGATAACAGATTACCACTCGTTTCCAATAGACACGAACGGGAAAGCACTTTTCCTGCTTATCCAGATGAATCCAGGATGGATGATGGTATCCCGCAGCTACTTGGGCCGTTTTCTAGCGAAAATTACTTCAGGAATTGATGGAATCACCTGGCCAAGGTCACCGCGAATAATGTCATTGCTCCAACGCTCGTAGACCGGTTCAATCGATGAAACGAGTGAACTTTGACCAAAAAACTCATCAATCCAACCTTGGGGTTGATGGTTTCTACGAAGTAACCACGTTTCGAACCTGGTCCACCAGCTTTTTCAATTGGATTCATCTGGAGAACGATGAAACTGAATTCGATCCCAGTTCACCTCTCACTCCATGTCGACACATTCGAATTGGAGTGAGAGGTGAACTGGGATCGAATTCAGTTTCATCGTTCTCCAGATGAATCCAATTGAAAAAGCTGGTGGACCAGGTTCGAAACATGGTTACTTCGTAGAAACCATCAACCCCAA
>OY998129.1:2072517-2117412 GCA_963921915.1 Hyposoter dolosus
AGTAACCACGTTTCGAACCTGGTCCACCAGCTTTTTCAATTGGATTCATCTGGATATCGATGGGACGCTACTCGATAACAGATTACCACTCGTTTCCAATAGACACGAACGGGAAAGCACTTTTCCTGCTTATCCAGATGAATCCAGGATGGATGATGGTATGCCGCAGCTACTTGGGCCATTCTCTAGCGAAAATTACTTCAGGAATTGATGGAATCACCTGGCCAAGGTCATCGCGAATAATGTCATTGCTCCAAAGCTCGTAGACCGGTTCAATCGATGAAACGAGTGAACTTTGACCAAAAAACTCATCAATCCAACCTTGGGGTTGATGGTTTCTACGAAGTAACCACGTTTCGAACCTGGTCCACCAGCTTTTTCAATTGGATTCATCTGGATATCGATGGAACGCTACTCGATAACAGATTACCACTCGTTTCCAATAGACACGAACGGGAAAGCACTTTTCCTGCTTATCCAGATGAATCCAGGATGGATGATGGTATCCCGCAGCTACTTGGGCCGTTCTCTAGCGAAAATTACTTCAGGAATTGATGGAATCACCTGGCCAAGGTCATCGCGAATAATGTCATTGCTCCAAAGCTCGTAGACCGGTTCAATCGATGAAACGAGTGAACTTTGACCAAAAAACTCATCAATCCAACCTTGGGGTTGATGGTTTCTACAAAGTAGCCACGTTTCGAACCTGGTCCACCAGCTTTTTCAATTGGATTCATCTGGATATCAATGAGACGCTACTCGATAACAGATTACCACTCGTTTCCAATAGACACGAACGGGAAAGCACTTTTCCTGCTTATCCAGATGAATCCAGGATGGATGATGGTATCCCGCAGCTACTTGGGCCGTTTTCTAGCGAAAATTACTTCAGGAATTGATGGAATCACCTGGCCAAGGTCACCGCGAATAATGTCATTGCTCCAACGCTCGTAGACCGGTTCAATCGATGAAACGAGTGAACTTTGACCAAAAAACTCATCAATCCAACCTTGGGGTTGATGGTTTCTACGAAGTAACCACGTTTCGAACCTGGTCCACCAGCTTTTTCAATTGGATTCATCTGGAGAACGATGAAACTGAATTCGATCCCAGTTCACCTCTCACTCCATGTCGACACATTCGAATTGGAGTGAGAGGTGAACTGGGATCGAATTCAGTTTCATCGTTCTCCAGATGAATCCAATTGAAAAAGCTGGTGGACCAGGTTCGAAACATGGTTACTTCGTAGAAACCATCAACCCCAAGGTTGGATTGATGAGTTTTTTGGTCAAAGTTCACTCGTTTCATCGATTGAACCGGTCTACGAGCGTTGGAGCAATGACATTATTCGCGGTGACCTTGGCCAGGTGATTCCATCAATTCCTGAAGTAATTTTCGCTAGAGAACGGCCCAAGTAGCTGCGGGATACCATCATCCATCCTGGATTCATCTGGATAAGCAGGAAAAGTGCTTTCCCGTTCGTGTCTATTGGAAACGAGTGGTAATCTGTTATCGAGTAGCGTCTCATTGATATCCAGATGAATCCAATTGAAAAACCTGGTGGACCAGGTTCGAAACGTGGTTACTTTGTAGAAACCATCAACCCCAAGGTTGGATTGATGAGTTTTTTGGTCAAAGTTCACCCGTTTCATCGATTGAACCGGTCTACGAGCTTTGGAGCAATGACATTATTCGCGATGACCTTGGCCAGGTGATTCCATCAATTTCTGAAGTAATTTTCGAAAGAGAACGGCCCAAGTAGCTGCGGGATACCATCATCCATCTTGGATTCATCTGGATAAGCAGGGAAAGTGCTTTCCCGTTCGTGTCTATTGGAAACGAGTGGTAATCTGTTATTGAGTAGCGTCCCATCGATATCCAGATGAATCCAATTGAAAAAGCTGGTGGACCAGGTTCGAAACGTGGTTCCTTAGTAGAAACCATCAACCCCAAGGTTGGATTGATGAGTTTTTTGGTCAAAGTTCACTCGTTTCATCGATTGAACCGGTCTACGAGCTTTGGAGGAATGAACATTTTTGCGATGCCCTAAGCCAGATGATTCCAACAATAAGCGCAGTGATTTTGAAAATGAAACAACCCAAGGAGCCGCAGGATCCTGTGATCCATTCTGGATTCGTCCGCAAAATCGTCTATTGAAAATTCGAATGTGTCGACATGGAGTGAGAGGTGAACTGGGATCGAATTCAGTTTCATCCTTCTCCAGATGAATCCAATTGTGGAACCAGGTGGATTTGATCGGGAACATGGTTACTCCGAAGAAACCAGCGACCCCAAGGTTGGACTGATCAATTTTTTGGTCAAAGTCTACTTGTCCCATTGATTGAACAGGTCTACGAGCTTTGGAGGAATGAACATTTTTGCGATGCCCTAAGCCAGATGATTCCAACAATAAGCGCAGTGATTTTGAAAATAAAACAACCCAAGGAGCCACAGGATCCTTTCATCCATTCTAGATTCGTCCGCAAAATCGTCCATTGAAAATTCGAATGTGTCGACATAAAGCGAGAGGTGAACTGGGATCGAATTCAGTTCCATTGATCTCCAGACGAATCCAATCGTAGAACCTGGCGGACCAGGTTCGAAACGTGGTTGCTTGGTGGAAACTATCAACCCCAAGGTTGGACTCATTAGTTTGCTGGTCAAAGTTCAATCGTTTCATTGATTGGACCGTTCTACGATCTTTCGAGCAGTGAGATTTTTTCAGATACGCTAAGCCAGATGATTCCATCAATTAGTGCAGACATTTTCGAAAGAGAACAGCCCAAGTAGCTGCGGGATACCATCACCCATCCTGGATTCATCTGGATAAGCAGGAAAAGTGCTTCCTCGTTCGTGTCTATTGGAAATTCGAATATTTGAAAAGAAAATGCGTGGTAATCTGTTATCGAGTGGAGTTCCATCGATCTCCAGATGAATCCAATCGTAGAACCTGGTGGACCAGGTTCGAAACGTGGCTGCTTCGTGGAAACCATCAACCCCAAGGTTGGACTCATTAGTTTGCTGGTCAAAGTTCAATCGTTTCATTGATTGAACCGTTCTACGAGCTTTCGAGCAATGGGATTTTTTCAGATGCGCTAAGCCAGATGATTCCATCAATGATCCTCGAGATTTTGAGCAGAAAACAGGTCTAGTAGCTGCAAGATCCCATCATGTATTTTAGATTCATCCGGGCAATGGAAAATTTGGTAATTCCGTATTTGTTGATCGAGAATTGCAATGGCTCGGGATGATTCTCATTCAATTTTGTATCGGAGTGATGTTTTATCCAATGAAATCAATTTCGAAATTCGAGCATTCTCATTTTATTTCCATTTTTTATATTTATCTCCTATTCATATATGAAAATTATTAATTATTTTCATCGACCGATACAGCATCATATTTTCGTATCTTTCGTGGTTCATCGCACTTAACCCCTTGTTCCAATCTCGATCTGCCGAACGCTGCGCCAGGCTGCTGCGGTCGGCTCATTTCAGTGCTGTCATGTGTTCGCTAGGTTAAAAATTTGGTGGTTAAGAATTACGCTTGACACATGAGTCTGAAACTCCTCCGAACTTCAAGCGACTTCGACAAGTGACGATACACTGTCGGTAAAATCGCTAGATTTTGGTTTGACCAGGCATTATACATGCCATTGTGGCTAGTACCTTTCAATAACTTCGATCTTGCAGGTGTGTCGACACTACAAATCATGGCAATAAATCTGCTGGTTACTCGTTCGTTTCCATCAGGTTTCCAGCTAATACCGTTATGGTACAAGTCCTGCAGTTCCTAAATAATTGGTTCCAAATAGACCTCCATGATCGGTTGTTCATCGTCGACCCAAATTCCTGCGATGATTATGAAATGTTTTCGCGCATGGGGAGGAAGTTCGTTCAGCATTAGCAATACCGGCCACGCAGTCTGCTTCGAAGATTTCCCAACTTGGCATCCGTCCGTGTTTAAAGTTAATGAAAAATTCCACTCCGAGTTCAAATAATTACCTTCTTTTTGCAGCTGTTTGTAGCAGGCACCATTGAAGACATCTTCAATACCTTCTGGATTGATCTTTTCCCGTGTATTCCGATAATTGAGAAGTTGCGTTATATTTCGCGTCTGGAAAATGCGTCGGAATTGCTTTTTCAATTTCATTTTTATGAAGAACGATGTCTTAGACGTTTCTTTGTTTGGTCCCGAAATGCCGCACGGACAGTCCTCTTGCACTAACTTCCCTATTCCCACTTTTCCTTTGCACATCTTGCAGTACAGGTGACGTTCCTGCGTGGTATCTTCCTTCCTCCCGACTCTTTTCCACAGAGTCTTTTTGTTTCCCGGTAAGGTGTTGTGGTTCAGAAGCTTCTTTATTGCCTTTATTATCGATAGAGTTGCTTCGATACTCAGGTTGAATCGAGTAGTTTGCGCCATCATTATCCACAGAAATTGGTTTTCTCGCACATTCGGTCTGAAGGTCATGACAGGTCCTTCTTCAATAGAGCACTTGTATCTTCATCGTCCTCATCGTCTTCTTCATCGATGCCGTCACCGTCGTCACCGCCACCGCCCCCGCCTTCATCATCTTCGTCGTCGTCGTCGTCGTCGTCGTCGTCGATGCTGCTTTCATCATCATTGCGACAGTTGACGTCGTTCTCATCATTGGCGGAGCAATCGTTGCCGACTTCGTCAATCACTTCGTCGTGGTTGTCATTATTGTTGGAGCAATCGTTGTCGACTTCGTTCATCGCTTCGTCGTCGTTTTCGTTCACTTCAGCGTCGACGTTATTAGATTCGTCGTTTTTTTCTTCCTCAAGCGATACTTCCCTTCGTGTGGGGCCCGCAACTTCTTCCGCATTTGATTGTTCTACTTGAGATGTTCCAGCGACGCTTGTACCAATCGGTAAATCATTCTGTGACTGTGAACAAAGTGACATTCCGTTTCAACTTTAATGATGTGCGCCCTTGCATGGTGTTGGTCATGTTAACATTTCATTCGGTAACGGACCCATTATCATATTCTCCCTCGTACCGGTACAAGAAAACGTATTTTCGTTTACTAGTTCGCATAATAATAAATTTACTCGCGGAAGCGCCCGTTTATTTCATTGAGGTCGCATTTCCCAAAGCAACAGAATCCATTGATTGGTACTTGTCGTCATTTGCATGATAATACTTCATCACTAACCTTTTGTGCCAGTGATAAATATTGACAATCTTTCGGCCCGGGAAGACGCTTCGTCGCCTCAAAAAATTGCGCTGTGAATTTTTTCCTTTTCAATCGCATGTATTTCTCGTCTTTGTACTCTTTATTTCCTCTTCCTCCATTCATCGTGACAACTTTGCCTTTTTTGATACTTATGGGCAGTTTTCTATGTGATTGGTATCCCTCGTACAATCTGCAAACAATTACAACATTGGTAGAATAAAATTGATGATACGTCAATTAACATGCATTTCCGACTCGGAGCTACAGCAAGCGTCTACTTCATTTGAAACGTACGTCGCTTCTACGTTTCAGCCGCCGCAAACTGCGTGTTCCTCCGGTGCTGCTTTCGCAGATGTCGAACTCGTCTCCGACGTTTCCACGACGGGCGACGACTCGGCCAGGTTCCGCTCACCGCGACTTTCCTGTGATTTACACAATAATTTGTTAATTTCATTTTGAAACATCTTTACGACGCAATCTTTATCGGTACAAAGAAATTACATTGTCGGCGGAGCGACGTCCTTCTCTACGATTATTTTGAAATTACCGCGCGAATTTAATTCCAGGTACATTTAAAAATTCCCTCACAACGTGCATTCTTCGATTCGATCTACGACAAACGTTCCTGCTACCGTTCAGGATGTTGCGCGATACAATGAAGCACACGAAAACATATATTCATACTCGGATATTTCATTTTGCCGGTCCATTCGTCTCGCGTACTTTTTTCCCTTCCACACGCCACGAAATAGCGAAATTCGATCTCGTCTCTTCCCGCAATTCGTCGACGTTGATCGTCCAACACATTTTTCAACGCAACGTCGAGTCTTGCGGGTAAATAACAAATTTTTTAAAATAATCACCTGCACGTCGCTTGAAATTTTCAGCAGCCAACAACTCGATGTTCCTGCGGTGCTGATTTCGCAAATGTCGAACTCGTTTGCGGTGTTTCCACGACGGGCGACGACTCGGCCGACTTCTGCTTACCTCCACTTTGCTGGAAATTACACAAAAATTTGTACATTTCATTTCGAAACAATTTTAACATAGCAATCTTTACCGGTACAAGAAACTCATATCGTCACAGGAGCGAGTCCTCTTCCTCTCTACGATTATTCTCCATTTACCGAGTTCATTTCATTCAAACGACATTTAAAATTGGCCTCGCAACGTTCATTTCTCCGTTTTATCTACGACTAACGTTCCTGCTTTCGTTCCTGAGCTTGCGCGACAAATTTATTTACATTTCAACTAATATTCGTGCCGACACATTACATTTTGCCCGCCCATTCGTCTCGCGTACGTCCTTTACTCCCACCCGCCACGGAACAACGAAATTTCAACGCCTTTCCACCCGCAATTGCTCGACGCTCATCGGCCCACCAATTTTGTGACCGAATGACCAGTCTAACGGGCCAAGGAAAAAACAATGTTTCAATTAATTACCTGTTCGTCGCTTCTACGTTTCAGCCGCCGCAAACTGCGTGTTCCTCCGGTGCTGCTTTCGCAGATGTCGACCTCGTCTCCGGCGTTTCCGCGACGGGCGACGACTCCGCCGGCTTCCGCTCACCGCGACTTTCCTGGAAATTACACAACAATTTGTACATTTCATTTCAAAACATTCAGCAATGTTTACCGGTACAACAAACTCATATCGTCGCAGGAGCGACGTCCTCTTCGTACCGCTCGATTATGGCGAATGCATGCGATCACGTGTGTTAATAGAATAAATATACAAAACCTGGCTTTCACGAAAATCTGCAAGTTTTTTGTCGGGATCGATGACAAGAGATGAGCGACACACGCAATATTTTATGTTGACGCGAGGAAAGCGGACTGATACTGCTCGATACACGTCACCGAAATTGCGACGAACACGTTACTCGACACGACGTTCCACTTTTTTCATAACCTCCAAACGTCGACGAGCTGTACACGAATATTCCCACTATATATAAATGCGAGAAGCGCAAAAATACCGGTTCCTTATTAACGTGGGGTTTTATAATAGCGTTGAAATGTGGGCACAAAAGGTGAAATCCGGGCCACTCGATGACAATTAAGCGAATATAACGTTAAACACATACACCGTACACATACACACGCAGACTTACACTTTTTAACCTCACTTTATGAAAGCACGCGGCGCACTGCTCGAATAACGGAAAGTCGCATATTTAAGGGGTGAAATTAATTCTCAAAAATCGGTGGTTTTTTCGTTTTTCGCTGATATCTTTGAAACAAAAATAGATACGCCAAAAGTTTAAATAGCAAAGTTGTTCATTTTTCAGTGCTCTGCAATAATATGTAGTCGAAAATTATATAGAATTTTTTTTTTCATTTTCATAAAAAAACGGGTTTTTTTACACATCTTTCTCTATCTTTTCATAATAAAACGTAATTGTTCCGACTCCACATTTAATGATATCAATCTACATTTGTTTTTTACGTCTCAAGAGATTATGGAACCGGAAAGTTATTTTTTTCAAACGCAAAATCTTTTATAGATTTGGACTGATTACATTTGCTTATCATAATCAAACTGTGAGTTCGACTGTTTGAAATACGTTATATTTTTTCATGATATCATATTTGAGATGTTTAAAACCGTCATATCAGTAAAAAATGAGGCTTCATATAAACCGACTCTTGCCACATTTAAGTTAGCATTGACGGTTTCCGTTCATCAAAGTTCTGTAGTTATAGGAGTGCATTATCAAGAACGTATTGAATATTGTGGACGTTTTCAAAAATGTATATCAATCCCGTGAATGTCATAAATATTTTGTCGACTTATTTTATGATGATGAATTTGCCCGAAACACCAGTGAATAAGAGTGAAATGAAATTAGCAGATACAATTAAAGAGTTTTTAATTGAAAGCATAAACACATACACGAGAATCGAAATTGAAGAAGACGAAAGCTTGGATTTTCAAGAACAATTCAAACACCATGAGCCTAAAAGTATAGAAGACAGTGAATTGGAATGGGATTCAATTTCATCTAATGAGGCAGATAACTCTCAATGTACAAAAAATGAAGATGAGATTTCATTCGATTACAAGAAAAAAGCTGTGGAGTTTTGGAGAAGTGAAAAAACAAAAAATTTAAATATTCATACAGTTGCACACCGTTTTAAAAAAGTTATTTCTAAAACACAATTGAAGCGTTGGGCTCATCAAATCAATAAAGGTGGGACTCATAAAGAAAAATTAAATGAGATATCTCAATATACTTTAAATCGCTTCATTGAAGCAACTGAATGTGGCAAGATAGTACACGATATTGATTTGCGACGATGGGCTTTGATCGCACATAAAAATTTCATGAATTCCGATGCACGATTCAAAGCGTCAAAAAAATGGGTGAATAAGTTCAAAAGAGCACATCGCATTACGTCTCGGAAAATTACAAAATTTATTACCCGGAAAACTTTAGAAGACTCAGAAGATCTTAAAAAAATGGCTGAAGAGTTTACAAATAACGTGAAATCTGTTATCAACGACCTTGGTCCGGAAAACGTTTACAATTCAGATCAAAGTGGATTTCAATTTGAAATGCATTCTGGTCGCACTCTTGCAAACCAAGGATCAAAAGAAATTGAATGCGTTGTTCAATCAATATCTTCAACAACTCATTCTTATACCATTCAACCAACGATATCCGCCGATGGAAAATTACTTTCACCGTTATATCTTGTATTAAAAGAAATCGGTGGTGACTTTGGCCCACGCGTAGAAAAAACGTTATTCAAACCCTCAAACGTTTTTGTTTCGGCATCGAAATCTGGAAAGTTAACATCAGGTAAGAACTATTTAAATTTTACATTCTTGTGGCTATTAAATATTGCAAACCAAATCAAATTAAATATTCCTTTCGTTTTTTCGACAGATCATTTCAAACAGTGGCTAATCGAAATCTATTTTCCGAATGTTGGCGACAACAGTGCGCTTTTAATCGACTCCTGGAGTGGACACTGTTCAGAAGTAGTTGATGTAGTAACTCCTCCTAACAAAAAAATTGCATTAAAAAGAATTCCAAAAGGAACAACAGGACAAATACAACCATTAGATGTGTTTAGTTTTCGAATATGGAGAAATTTTGTTCGGCATTTTTCAGATATAGTAATTCTTTCCGGTAGCGATATAAATCTGCATTTAAGGAACAACATCATCAAACTGCAGTCACTTGTTCACAATCAACTGTCTTCCCCACGTTATATTGATATGCTTAAATATGCATGCTACAAAAGCGGGTACATAGAAAAAACACCCCCTGAGTTCATCAATCCGGTGACGTTTGGTTTTGGAGATAATTCGGAACCACGATGTCACATTTGTGGTGATTTAGCTGTTATAACATGTTCGTGGTGCAAAAAACCTTTATGTCTCAAACACTTCTTTGAGGAGTATCATTATTGCAATGAATACATTCCATAATACGAAGCGAAGAAACTGATAAGTGCATTGTCTACTTTTTTTCCTGTCATGAGTACCAGACATTTTCATAGCTATATATGAATTGAAGGTTTCTAGTAAATGAAAAAACGACATGGATTTTAAATAAAGTTTTATATAAATTAAAAAAATATCATGTGATAGTTATTCGCTTGTACTAAAATGGATGCACAAAACTAAGCTAGATGTAAAAGATTTATGAGTATTCTACGATAAGGATGGAGCAGCATATCTGTGGATTTAATAAACCTATATGTAAATATGAACATATTCCGTTTGACGGATTTGTCAACCTTGTTTAATTTTCAGGCGAAATAAGAACTTTTTCAGTGATCAAATGACGAAAAATGTATTTAAAAAGACGTTTTTTTCAAATAAAAAAAAAAAAAAATCCAATTTTCGATTACATGTTATTGTAGAGCACTGAAAAATGAACAACTTTGCTATTTAAACTTTTGGCGTATCTATTTTTGTTTCGAAGATATCAGCGAAAAACGAAAAAACCACCGATTTTTGAGAATTAATTTCACCCCTTAAATATGCGAGTGGGCCGCTAATTTTTTGTGAGGGTTTATACTTTGGTGTGAACTACAAAATATAATTCTTTTGACCCAGGTTGTAGGGGTACAGTAAGGTGACCTTCCTTGTGAGATCGCTTCCCGAATCGATCAAGGCTTTAATTTCGAAACTGTTCAACGAGACGTCTTTATGATATCTCCGATGCGCAGTCGACGTCACAGCACAACTCTCTTTTTTGGTACTCGCTGGCTTAGTACACTTTGCCGCTATATGTCCACTAGGGTGGGCCAAAAAAAACCAATATTTTTTTTTTCGATTCGTACTCTGAAAAATGGGTTCCTAGACACCTCGAAGGAAGTCTCTCCAAGTATGAGCTCTTAATTGTAACGGGAAGGTCCTCCGCCTTACAGGTTTCTATTTTTTTTTTTTTCAGATAGAAAAATTCATATCTCACTCCCAAGTACTTAAAAAAATATCTTGCTTGATAGATTTTGTAGGAAATTGAATGCTCTACAAGAAAGGACTCTTACGATTTTCTCGTAAATCTTACCGTTTTAAAGATATCAACGGTTGAAGTTTGATTATTTTAAGACAAATTCTTCTTTTTCTTATAAATTTCATATCCCAATGAAAAAAAATTATTATCAATCGAAAAACACATTATTTTGTAGGAAATTTACTGCTCTACAAAAAAGGTCTCTTACGATTTTCTCGTAAACCTCACCATTTCAAAGATATTAACGGTTAAAGTTTGATTATTTTGAGGCAAATTTTTTTTTCTTATGAATTTCATAACTCAATGAAATTTCAATATTTTTAACATAACGATACACTTTTACTGTAAATAATTTCCTTTATTGCAGTTTGGGTGCGTTTTTCGATGTTCTTTGATAACTTGCAATAAGTATTGGAATTGTTCTTCATTTTTTGTCAAGCATTGATTATATTCACCAACCAATGCAACAGCTCGCTCTGCTGAATCATTAACAACTTTCAATTGTTCAAAGTATTCTCTATTTTCAATGTAACTGTCATTAGTAGGCCACGATTCAATATCTATATCAAGAAAGTCACACGGCAGATCAAAGATTTTAAAGAGGTTTAAAGACTTTTTAGAAACAAAGTCACTCAAACTTTTCCGCGTTAATAAATTTAAATCGTTTTTATCAATTATAAATCTTCTAGCTTTAGAATCTTTACCGTTACGAGTATTGACAGCTCCAACAATATTTTTTTTTCTTCCAATGGAACGGTATCGTCAAATAATGATAAAATGGCAAGTTCATCACTTAAATACCATAGATGTGAAATCATTTTTTCACAAGTTGCTGAAGAAATCGAAGGATTGATATGTTTGTACTCTATCAAATTTTTCAAAAACTGCAAGTCATGATTAGCAGCAGTTGTTGCAGAAGTGGATGAAAACCAAGCTTTTACATACAGTGTAACTATGAAAATACAAATTTGCCGAAGACCGTGCAATTCTTTCTTAGAAAGTTTAAATTCATTTCTGAATAGAAACATTTTCAAACTGTAAATTGCCTTGGCCATCCACCTAGCATGATGAACTGCACCAGGACGTTTGAAAGAAATTTTTTCTTGAGGCATTTTTCCAAGGAAAATCAATGACAATTCCAACAATTCTTTGTAGTCATCTCGGGGTTGCAGTAACTATCAAAAACAATTAAAAATTTCTTAGAAACAAGAAAATTGTTTTTCTGAAAAATCGCAGTTAAATAATACCTGTAAATTAAAAAATACCTGTATGGATTGTATAATGAAACTAGATATTTAATTTTTTTTATCCGAAATGGTGTCAGCAACAACAGTATCTTCAATACCAGATTTATAATTAGTTTTATTTATTTCGTCCCATGATTTTTTAAATCTTCCGAACATTGGCACGTTTGGCCCAGATGACACAGGCCAATATACTTCAAATGCGCTCTTCAATATGATCTCAAAAATGTGGTGACGACATGGTAACCAGATCAACTCTCTGCCCAAAGTCTTTTCAATTGCCTTACATGTACCGTTGTGAATTCCTGTATAATAAAAATCGATAACTATCGCTAAATTTAATATTTTAAACAAATTGTAGATTATATTTAAAATGCAAATCGGTAAATAATTCTCAATAATTAGTCAATTTCAAAAGTGAAATTCAGTAAGCAAGAAAAATTAAACTAGAACAATCATAATTAAATATTTTTTTAAATCAAATTATCATTGATTAGTTAATACAGGTAACTACCTGTATTAACAGCCGTCGTGTCAAAACACATCGCCTTAACATAATTAATAATACCCCATCCACTCAATGTCGATAAAATGGCTGATGTTTGATTGTCTGCCGTCCCAGAATTCATTTTTGGAACCCCAAGTAATTGTTCGGTACCAAATGCAGTTAAAAGAACTGGCAGCCGTTCCACAGATTTTGATCCAGCAAGGTCATTTAGCATTTTGCCGTCCCAATGCACAACGTATTTATCGTGTGTTTTGAAGTTGTCTTTAAGTCCTTTAGCAATGTCTTCTCTTCGAAGCATACGAGCTCGTTGAATTGACTTATAACAGAGCGTTGTATCTTCAATTTTAATACCGATAGCTAATAAAACCGGAGCAATAATGAACATCGCATTTCTACTGCTGACATTAGTTCGGTCGAGTCCAGAAACGACTTCAGGAATTAAGACGTCGATTTTTTCTCGTTTTGTCGGAATTAGCGGGTGATACTCTGAATCAGATCCAAAATTTGTAACTCCACTTAATGTATGCGTTGAGAACGACTCTGATCTTTCACTTAGAAATATCGCTTGACTGGTAGACGGTGGATCCAAGTCTGGAATAAGAGCTTTTTTATAAATTGAACAAAGAAAATGTATAGAAATTATTCATTTTGATGACAAATAATTAAGAAAGAACTCCAAAAATTGACTAGTCATCTATGAAAATACTAGTATTCATAATTTCATAATGCGCGTAAAGTAGAAAAATGATATGCTTGATTATTTATAATCAACAAGAAAAGTCATTTACATTACTACCTGAATGTGTGATAATTCAATATCTCAGATACTTACCGCTTTCATCTATTTCCATCATAGTTGAGGTTAAGTTTGATACAGGTACGTTGTTAGGAAGAATCTCTTTACGGGTACCGAATTTTTGATCCAAATACAACTTTCTAACATTATCATCAAGTACTTTTAGGGATTTTTCGCACACAATGTCGAATAATTGTTCAAGATCAGCCTGATATTTCTTTTCATTTAGGGTTCGCACTGATTTCTTTTTATTGAAATTTTTTTGTAATTTTAACCATTGAGCGTGACAGCGAAGAATTTTTTTTACTGCATTAGGAGCTCCAGTAGTTGGAATCTGGTTTTTTTTCCATAGTTCAATAACTTGGTCATTGAATTTTTAGCACTTTGTTTGATTGAATACTTTAAAACTTTAAGTTGATAGAAAAACACACTCATAACCTCTTTCACTTTTGGTAACTTACGTTCCAAAATTTTTTGCATAGGTATACCGATACAACGTATTTCTTTGTTCATTGTTGATTAATTAATGATCAATAAATTTATGTGAGGATTTGGAATGTGACTTGGGATGTGACTTATTTGGAACGAATTATTTTATTGCGTATGCAAGATGAACAAATGAACGTTGCTCAACGTTGAGTTGCTTCAAACACACCCACTGAAAATACGATATAAAACGGGTAGATCCTGAAAATAGTTGAGAGTAAAAAACATCGATGGCGTTAGCTTCAGAAGACATGTGGCGACCGTCGGTATAACAGAAGAAGTAATGGAAAAAGAAGAAAAATGGCAAAACAAAAATTCCCTCGAACAGAAATTTTATGTATATTTTGTGGAAATTTTTTTTTAAATACGCATTGAACAATCGGCATAATAATAAATGACAACACGACTAACTAGGAAACGTTTTCAAGTGTCCCCCTCCGATTTCGATGAAACTCTGGTATGTTATAGAGGGTCAAAATCGATGACATACGTATTTTTTTTTATCGGCCCAAACTCATTCTAAAGGGGTGAAACACCCCTCCAAAGTTGACCACCTCCCAAGATGATTTTTCTGTTTTGCATACAAGTAGGGGATTTTGATAACTAATAATGATAGTAATAAATACCTTGTCAAAAGTGATGAAAAACAGACTTCGAATATTCGCAAGAACTCTTTATTTTAGGGGTTAACTTGTATATACAGAGTTCATTTTTTACATTAGAAACAAGATGTTCATCGGGGCTCAATGAATCCAACAGCACTGTGAAGAGCATGCAAGAACACAGAATACGTGCTTTCGATTTTTTCCCAAAAACTCAATTCTTATCGACTTTTTTCCCAATATTGCGGATTATGTCTAGTATTTAGCCATGAATCATTGAATAACATTGTTTGAGGCTCGCATTCATTCTGGCATCGCTCTCTTATCATTTTACTATTTTATCATTTTTTTTCAAGAAACGTGAATATTTTTCATTTCAAGCAGACTATCAACTACTCGAAAATTCGATGTGTGTCATATGTAAACAAGTCATATCTCTATTTGAATTAATTCTATGGCACAGAAATTTGAGGGGTAGGGGCTCGGAAACAGATAAACAAAAAACAAGTAGTGATTATTAGCCATTTTGCATTGAAAAAATGAACAAAGAAATTTTTTTTTGTTACTTTGATTCATACACTAAATACACCTGTAAATAGTTTTGTAAATAAATTACGTTTTTATATAATACAAAATTGTTGAATATGCACATGATTCTACTTCCTCTACTGTGGCCACACCCTTTAAACAAAAACAAGTTCCAAGTTTATCTATAAATCGCTTTATGGATGATAGTCGGTACACTAATGATATTCATCAAAAAAATGCTGTAGGCAAAGTGATTTTTTACACCAAGAACATCTGATCACTGCGACATTCGTGCAACCTTCGATTTCACAGTTCGGATGAGATGACTGTCCAAATGCAAAATCGACGGGGTTATCAAATTCATCAGGTTTCTTTGCAATGAACCCGCGTTCATGCCACGCATAACGAAACAAATTATGATATCGCGGAGATGACAGTTGGTTGAGAACTAAAGACTGTAATTTTATTATATTATTCCTTAAATGTAAATTTAAATCATAATCAAGAAGAACTACGGTGTCTGAAAAATGACGAATATAATTTTTCCATATACGGAAGCCGAAAACATCCAGAGGTTGAATTTTTCCAGTGGTTCCTTTCGGTATCAAAAAAGTCGTCAACTTTTTGTCTGGGGGTGTTGTCTCTTGCACAACTCTAGAAGAATGCCCACTCCAAGAATCAATTAGAAGTAGACTCTTCGGTCCCACTTTTGGGATAAACACTTCTTCTAACCACATCTTGAAGTGCTCTGTAATGAATCATTGTGATTAATACCGTTTGAATATATGCAGCGCGAAACAAGAATTATTATACCCGAAGTAAGTTTTTCTCATTTGGAAGCTGTGATGAAAACATTTGGCGGTCTGAATAAATGTTGTTCAACTATAGGTCCGAACGTTCCGGATGGTTCTTTCAAAACAATCAATAAAGGAGATAATAATTTTTCGTCCGCTGAAATCGTAGGCTGTATAGTATAACTGTGCGTTGTTGAAGTTACTGATTGTACTATGCACGACACTTGTTTAGTTCCTTCTTCCGTTAACGTTCGTCCAGAATGAATCTCTATTTGGAAACCACTCTGATCAGCATTATATATATTTTGTAATCCATATTCGGAAATATAAGGTTCAACTCTTTTCAAAAATTATTCAGCACTCTTGTGTAAATATTCAGTATTTTCCACTGATTTTCGCGTGACGAATTTATTGATTTTTCTGCTAGTAATGCGATGGATCTTCTTAAAGTGAAGTAACCACGTTGGCGATGCTTTAAATCGAAAATCCTTTTGACTGATAAGTCCTTGGGCCTTTAAAGCCCATCTTCGCAGATCCGTATCATGAACAATCAAGCCTGCGTCAATGGCATTTTTCATATTCTGCAATGTATACTCTGATATGCGAGCCAATTTTTCCATGTATGTCCCTCCCGGTTGATTTGGTGTGCCCAACGACGCAATTGTCGTACTGATTTGACTTTTTTATATCTATGACGAACCGTATCAATTGAGCGATTTTTTTTCGTCTTTGCACTTCTCCAATATTCAACAGCTCTTCTTTTATAATCGAAACTTAAAGGTTCGTCATCTTCGGAACAGCTATCTTCAGGTCCTTCGGAAGGCACCTGAAAATCTGCATCTTCCACTGCGAACGTTTCAAGATTTTTGTAGGGCTCTTCAAAGTCAAGAGAATTTTCCTCAATCATTTCCACACTATTATATTCTGTCATGCTTTGTAATAAAATGCTTTCAAAGTTCGATGCTATTTCACGTTTATCATTTGTTAACGGGGACTCGGGTATATTCATTACTTCAAATGCTGCCCACAGAAGTTTAATAACGTTTATTGGATTCACTTTCATTGTAAACGTGAGAAGAAATTCAATAACTGCTCGAAGTTCTGTTATTAACGTATTAACAAGCACTGAATGGTCTCACGACTTTTCATATTGAAAATATCCGAAAGATACGCGTAATCGTTAAAAAAAATATCTGTGCTATAGAATTAATTCAAGTAGAGATATGACTTGTTTACATATGACACACATCGAATTTTCGAGTAGTTGATAGTCTGCTTGAAATGAAAAATATTCACGTCTCTTGAAAAAAAATGATAAAACAGTAAAATGATAAGAGAGCGATGCCAGAACGAATGCGAGCCTCAAACAATGTTATTCAATGATTCATGGCTAAATACTAGACATAATCCGCAATATTGGGAAAAAAGTCGATAAGAATTGAGTTTTTGGGAAAAAATCGAAAGCACGTATTCTGTATTCTTGCATGCTCTTCACAGTGCTGTTGGATTCATTGAGCCCCGATGAACATCTTGTTTCTAATGTAAAAAATGAACTTTGTATATACAAGTTAACCCCTAAAATAAAGAGTTCTTGAGAATATTCGAAGTCTGTTTTTCATCACTTTTGACAAGGTATTTATTACTGTGGGATCGCAACACCAAATATAAGGAAAAGACGAATCGCGAAAAGCAGCGATAGAAAGGACGACTCACGTAAAAAAAAAAAAAAAAGAAGAAACGAAGAAGAGAGAAAAGAAAAGTTGAAAAAATGACAGTTTGTTTTGGCGATCGAAAGAAGAAGGTCGTAATCAAAAGAAATTAACGAAAAAAAAAAAGCAATATGTTCAAAAGTTTGTTGTGTTAAATAAAGGATTTTCCAATTTATTGTATCGGATCCTACAATTTTGGGGGCTCGTCAATAAAATTCTCACGATACATAAAGAGTGAAATTCTTTTGACATCAACTCATGAACAAACTGAAGAATTGAATTGTGAAAACGGCGAATTCTTGAAGAACGAAAGAAGTCAAAAAATTAAAGACGAAAGACGAACGACGAAAAATAAAAATACGATGAATTCAACTCAAGAGAGAAGACTGCTGGCTCCAAGAACGAAAAGAAAAAGAATAGGCGAAACGTCAGAAGCCAGCGTATCATCTATGATACAAATCGACGGAGAAGCTAGTGCAACATCGAGAAACAACCACGACGAGAATGCATCGGCACAACGCATGATAGATTTATTTAAAAGAGAAAGAGATTTAGCTGAACGGGAACTCGCCATTACAAGGCGAGAATTAGAAATTGTCCGTGGATCTCGAATTTTGAACGACGACAACACAAATCAACCCACAGGCATGTTACCTCCAGAATCTTTCCTCCAGAATCCCAGAAAAATATCAGTGACAGCCATAGCTGATCTTCTGAATTTTTTCGATGGAAACTCAGAAAAATTCGAAACATGGGAAAAACAGGTATTGTTTTTGAAAGACTCTTATGAATTAGATGAAACCATGACGAAAATTCTTATCGGAATGCGGCTAAAAGAAAAAGCTTTAGAATGGTTTCACTCAGGACCAGAATATATACGAATGCCAATTAATGAATTACTGGCCAATCTACGCAGTATGTTTTTCATTCGTTCGAATAAAATCTTTTTGAAACGACGATTCGAAGAACGACAATGGAAAAAAACAGAGAAATTCTGTGAATACGTTCATGATAAAATTATTCTGGCAAATCGAGTCACTATCCCAGAAGATGAATTATTAGAATATATCGTTGATGGTATTCCTGATCAGAATTTACAAAGCGTAGCGCGTACACATCGGTTCACAACAAAAGAAGATCTAGTAATGGCATTTGGAGAGATTTCGTTGCAAACTCAAATCGGCACAAATACAAAAACTTTTGAAAATACCGAAGGAAAAAATAACTTTAGACGCGCCTTTGGAAAAAATCAGTTTGAAGCAAACTCGTCACGTGATCTAAAAAATCCACCTGAAAAGAAAAACCATTATTGCTTCAATTGCGGATCATCTGATCATATAAGCCCAAATTGTCCATCAAAAGACAAAGGAACCAAATGTTTTAAATGCGGTGAATTTGGCCACATAGCGCCAAAATGCGAGAACAAAAATGCAACTGACTCAGGAAAAAGCTGTAATACAACGATTGCTGGCGAGAGTAAAATTTTCAAAGCAATTTCGATCGAAGGACGAGCGATGGTTGCGTTATTAGACACGGGCAGTGACTTGCATCTGATAAGAATGGACCAATACGAAAAAATCAGAGCTCCGAAACTAGATGGACAAAAAATAAAGTTCCAAGGCATAGGATCTTGCGAAACTCCATCTCTCGGAAGTTTTCATGCAGAAGTGAAAATAGACGATGAAATATTTAACATGAAAATACACATCGTGTCAGATAAATACTTGAAATATGAATTTTTGTTGGGAGCAGAATTACTGAAAGGCACTGACAAGGAAGGTCACCTTACTGTACCCCCACAACCTGGGTCAAAAAAATTATATTTTGTAGTTCACACCAAAGTATAAACCCTCACAAAAAATTAGCGGCCCACTCGCATATTTAAGGGGTGAAATTAATTCTCAAAAATCGGTGGTTTTTTCGTTTTTCGCTGATATCTTTGAAACAAAAATAGATACGCCAAAAGTTTAAATAGCAAAGTTGTTCATTTTTCAATGCTCTGCAATAATATGTAGTCGAAAATTATATAGAATTTTTTTTTTTCATTTTCATAAAAAAACGGGTTTTTTTACACATCTTTCTCTATCTTTTCATAATAAAACGTAATTGATCCGACTCCACATTTAATGATATCAATCTACATTTGTTTTTTATGTCTCAAGAGATTATGGAACCAGAAAGTTATTTTTTTCAAACGCAAAATCTTTTATAGATTTGGACTGATTACATTTCCTTATCATAATCAAACTGTGAGTTCGACTGTTTGAAATACGTTATATTTTTTCATGATATCCTATTTGAGATGTTTAAAACCGTCATATCAGTAAAAAATGAGGCTCTATATAAACCGACTCTTGCCACATTTAAGTTAGCATTGACGGTTTCCGTTCATCAACGTTCTGTAGTTATAGGAGTGCATTATCAAGAACATATTGAATACTGTGGACGTTTTCAAAAATGTATATCAATCCCCTGAATGTCATAAATATTTTGTCGACTTATTTTATGATGATGAATTTGCCCGAAACACCAGTGAATGAGAGTGAAATGAAATTAGCAGATACAATTAAAGAGTTTTTAATTGAAAGCATAAACACATACACGAGAATCGAAATTGAAGAAGACGAAAGCTTGGATTTTCAAGAACAATTCAAACACCATGAGTCTAAAAGTATAGAAGACAGTGAATTGGAATGGGGTTCAATTTCATCTGATGAGGCAGATAACTCTCAATGTACAAAAAATGAAGATGAGATTTCATTCGATTACAAGAAAAAAGCTGTGGAGTTTTGGAGAAGTGGAAAAACAAAAAATTTTAATATTCATACAGTTGCACACCGTTTTAAAAAAGTTATTTCTAAAACACAATTGAAGCGTTGGGCTCATCAAATCAATAAAGGAGGGACTCATAAAGAAAAATTAAATGAGATATCTCAATATACTTTAAATCGCTTCATTGAAGCAATTGAATGTGGCAAGATAGTACACGATATTGATTTGCGACGATGGGCTTTGATCGCACATAAAAATTTCATGAATTCCGATGCACAATTCAAAGCGTCAAAAAAATGGGTGAATAAGTTCAAAAGAGCACATCGCATTATGTCTCGGAAAATTACAAAATTTATTACTCGGAAAACTTTAGAAGACTCAAAAGATCTTAAAAAAATGGCTGAAGAGTTTACAAATAACGTGAAATCTGTTATCATCGACCTTGGTCCGGAAAACGTTTACAATTCAGATCAAAGTGCATTTCAATTTGAAATGCATTCTGGTCGCACTCTTGCAAACCAAGGATCAAAAGAAATTGAATGCGTTGTTCAATCAATATCTTCAACAACTCATTCTTATACCATTCAACCAACGATATCCGCCGATGGAAAATTACTTTCACCGTTATATCTTGTATTAAAAGAAATCGGTGGTGACTTTGGCCCACGCGTAGAAAAAACGTTATTCAAACCCTCAAACGTTTTTGTTTCGGCATCGAAATCTGGAAAGTTAACATCAGGTAAGAACTATTTAAATTTTACATTCTTGTGGCTATTAAATATTGCAAACCAAACCAAATTAAATATTCCTTTCGTTTTTTCGACAGATCATTTCAAACAGTGGCTAACCGAAATCTATTTTCCGAATGTTGGCGACAACAGCGCGCTTTTAATCGACTCCTGGAGTGGACACTGTTCAGAAGTAGTTGATGGAGTAACTCCTCCTAACAAAAAAATTGCATTAAAAAGAATTCCAAAAGGAACAACAGGACAAATACAACCATTAGATGTGTTTGGTTTTCGAATATGGAAAAATTTTGTTCGGCATTTTTCAGATATAGTAATTCTTTCCGGTAGCGATATAAATCTGCATTTAAGGAACAACATCATCAAACTGCAGTCACTTGTTCACAATCAACTGTCTTCCCCACGTTATATTGATATGCTTAAATATGCATGGTACAAAAGCGGGTACACAGAAAAAACACCCCCTGAGTTCATCAATCCGGTGACGTTTGGTTTTGGAGATAATTCGGAACCACGATGTCACATTTGTGGTGATTTAGCTGTTATAACATGTTCGTGGTGCAAAAAACCTTTATGTCTCAAACACTTCTTTGAGGAGTATCATTATTGCAATGAATACATTCCATAATACGAAGCGAAGAAACTGATAAGTGCATTGTCTGCTTTTTTTTCCTATCATGAGTACCACACATTTTCATAGCTATATATGAATTAAAGGTTTCTAGTAAATAAAAAAACGACATGGATTTTAAATAAAGTTTTATATAAATTAAAAAAATATCATGTGATAGTTATTCGCTTGTACTGAAATGGATGCACAAAACTAAGCTAGACGTAAAAGATTTATGAGTATTCTACGATAAGGATGGAGCAGCATATCTGTGGATTTAATAAACCTCTATATAAATATGAACATATTCCGTTTGACGGATTTGTCAACCTTGTTTAATTTTCAGGCGAAATAAGAACTTTTTCAGTGATCAAATGACGAAAAATGTATTTAAAAAGACGTTTTTTTCAAATAAAAAAAAAAAAAATCCAATTTTCGATTACATGTTATTGTAGAGCACTGAAAAATGAACAACTTTGCTATTTAAACTTTTGGCGTATCTATTTTTGTTTCGAAGATATCAGCGAAAAACGAAAAAACCACCGATTTTTGAGAATTAATTTCACCCCTTAAATATGCGAGTGGGCCGCTAATTTTTTGTGAGGGTTTATACTTTGGTGTGAACTACAAAATATAATTTTTTGACCCAGGTTGTAGGGGTACAGTAAGGTGACCTTCCTTGTGAGACCATCATAAAAGAAGGAAACGCGAGCATTGTTAAAGTAAGATGTGAAAAAAAAAACGATTTCAGTAACGAAGAAATACCTGATGTTTTTTGAATAAATATTTCAGAACTCGATACTGAAAGAATAGAGGAACACCGAATTGACACAATTGGAATCGAATCTGCATGTATAAAAAAGGAACTTGAACAAATAGCCGAATCATACAAACCGCAAAAAACAAAAGATGTCGGAATAAAAATGGAAATCGTATTGCAAGACGAAAAGCCTGTTTATCAGCGTGCCAGAAGATTATCAATCGATGAAAGAACAGAAGTAAACAGACAAATACAATCATGGGTCGAAAATGGAATCGCTCGACCAAGTAGATCGGGATACGCCAGCCCAATCGTAATTGTAAAAAAGAAAAACGGAGATTCAAGAATCTGTGTAGACTATAGGAATCTCAACAGAAAAATAATAAAGGACCGTTACCCACTTCCGTTGATAGAAGATCAACTAGATCGATTGCAAGGTGCAATCGTGTTTAGCACATTGGATTTGAAAGACGGATTTTTCCATGTACCAATTAGTGAGGAAAGTATTCAGTACACTGCTTTCATCGTTCCTGACGGGCAATTCGAGTTTTTAAAAACGCCTTTCGGATTGTGTAATTCCCCAGCAGTTTTTCAAAGATTCATTAACACAATTTTCAGAGACCTAATTACCAATGGAACTGTATTAATTTACATGGACGATTTAATCATACCATCCCAAAGTGAAGCAGAAGGCCTGACAAAACTGAAATCAGTACTACAGGTGGCCAGTGAACACGGCTTGAGAATAAATTGGAAAAAATGTCAATTCTTGAGAAAAAAAATTGAATACCTCGGATATATAATCGAAAATGGAAATGTCAAACCATCTGAGAGAAAAACTGCAGCAGTACAAAAATTTCCTCTACCAAAAACCACAAAAGAGGTGCAAAGTTTTCTCGGATTAACGGGATATTTCAGGAAATTCATTCCTCATTATTCGATAATCGCACGACCATTGACGAACCTTTTGAAAGATGAAGTCCAATTCAAATTTGGTAAAGAAGAAAACGAAGCTTTTGAAAAATTAAAAGAAAAACTGAGTGACAATCCGGTGCTCAAGCTCTATCGCACAACTGCAGAGACAGAACTCCATACTGACGCTTCTAGACTGGGGTATGGTGCGATATTGTTACAGCGTGACGACGTAGATAGAGAATTTCACCCGATTTACTTCGCAAGTTGGAAAACAACAGATGCTGAGAAAAAATATACAAGCTACGAACTGGAAGTCCTTGCTATCATAAAATCGCTCAACAAATTCCGATCGTATTTGCTCGGAATTTCATTCAAATTGGTGACTGATTGTCAAGCTTTTACTATGACAATGCGGAAAAAAGATTTATGCGTGAGAGTAGCCAGATGGGCTCTACTCTTAGAAGAATTTGACTACACGATAGAACATAGGCCAGGAAAAAGCATGACTCATGTGGATGCTCTCAGTCGAAATCCACCAAATGTAGCCATCGTCGAAGAAAATAATGACGGACTAATCGCTCATTTAACGAATGCTCAACACGAGGACGAAGGACTAAAATGGATATTTAATTCACTGGAATACAAGCCATCTGATGACTTCTTGGAAAAAAATGAAATCCTGTATAAAAAAATGAATGGAGAACTATTATTAGTCGTACCAAAAGCCATGCAACACGAAATAATCAGGAAAGCTCATGAACGAGGTCATTTCGCAGTCAGGAAAACCGAGCAATTGTTACGTAAAGAATTTTGGTTTGATAAAATGCGTGAGAAAATTGAAAAAATTATTCGAAACTGTGTAACCTGTTTGCTCGCGGAGCGAAAACAAGGGAAACGCGAAGGATTATTAAATCCAATCGATAAAGGAGATATTCCACTACAAACCTATCATTGTCATCACTTGGGACCATTGAGTTCAACAAGGAAAAATTACAAACATATCTTCGTTGTGATTGACTTTTTTACAAAATATGTTTGGTTGTATCCTACTAAATCAACGACAACAGGAGAAGTAGTTGCAAGATTGAAAAAACAAGCAACGATTTTTGGAAATCCGCAACGACTGATAAGTGATAGAGGATCAGCTTTCACATCAAACGATTTTCGACAATATTGCGAAAGCGAAAATATCGAACATTCATTAATAACAACAGGAATGCCACAAGGAAATGGACAAGTAGAGCGCGTAAATCGAATTTTAATACCGATCCTAACGAAATTGGCTGCGCCAAAACAAGAAGATTGGCACAAATATATCGATGTTGCTCAACAATATCTGAATTCCTCATTTAATCGCAGCATAGAAATGACCCCATTCGAACTACTCATAGGCAAACCGATGCGCTTAAAAGATGATCAAGAAATACGAAAACTTATCGATAAAGAAATAATCCAGAATTTTGAGGACGATCGGAATTCATTGAGAAATAAAGCTAAAGAAAGAATCGAAGCTATTCAAAAAGAAAACAAAAAAACATTCGACAGAAAAAGAAAAACAGCATCACAATATAAGCTTGGAGATATTGTAGCAATAAAACGAACGCAGATTAATCCAGGCTCGAAGTTACGCCCAAAATTTTTGGGACCGTACAGAGTCACCAGTAAACTCAAGGGTGATCGATACGCAGTTCAAAAAATTGGTGAACACGAAGGTTCTCGTCGTACAACGACATCCGCTGATCAAATGAAAAAATGGCTATCTACAAACGACGACGACGATCTTGAAGATGATTTCGAAGATACAAGTGTGGCAACTGAAGAAAAAGAGCATCAGGGGCTGATGCTCGATGCAGAATGGCCGAGTGTGGGATCGCAACACCAAATATAAGGAAAAGACGAATCGCGAAAAGCAGCGATAGAAAGGACGACTCACGTAAAAAAAAAAAAAAAAGAAGAAACGAAGAAGAGAGAAAAGAAAAGTTGAAAAAATGACAGTTTGTTTTGGCGATCGAAAGAAGAAGGTCGTAATCAAAAGAAATTAACGAAAAAAAAAAAAGCAATATGTTCAGAAGTTTGTTGTGTTAAATAAAGGATTTTCCAATTTATTGTATCGGATCCTACATTACTATCATTATTAGTTATCAAAATCCCCTCTTTGTATGCAAAACAGAAAAATCATCTTGGGAGGTGGTCAACTTTGGAGGGGTGTTTCACCCCTTTAGAATGAGTTTGGGCCGATAAAAAAAAATACGTATGTCATCGATTTTGACCCTCTATAACATACCAGAGTTTCATCGAAATCGGAGGGGGACACTTGAAAACGTTTCCTTGTAAGATTTTAAGTTATTAAAGATAAAATAAATTAAAAAATTATTATAATTAAAACTTTCCAATGAATTTTTGGACAGAAAACTTCTATAAGAGTTACTTTTATAATGGAAACTCAAATTTTTGTAAATTTCCCTAACATTCATAAATTAAATTGAAAATTCTCGAATTATTGATCAAACACTAGAAAAATTCATATGCATTGATGTTTGACGATGAATATCTCGTAAACGCTCAACTTAATCAAAAAATTATAGAAGACCTTTTTTGTAGAGCAGTAAATTTCCTACAAAATTATGGGTTTTTCGATTGATAATAATTTTTTTTCATTGGGATATGAAATTTATAAGAAAAAGAAGAATTTGTCTTGAAATAATCAAACTTCAACCGTTGATATCTTTAAAACGGTAAGATTTACGAGAAAATCGTAAGAGTCCTTTCTTGTAGAGCATTCAATTTCCTACAAAATCTATCAAGCAAGATATTTTTTTAAGTACTTGGGAGTGAGATATGAATTTTTCTATCTGAAAAAAAAAAAAAAATAGAAACCTGTAAGGCGGAGGACCTTCCCGTTACAATTAAGAGCTCATACTTGGAAAGACTTCCTTCGAGGTGTCTAGGAACCCATTTTTCAGAGTACGAATCGAAAAAAAAAATATTGGTTTTTTTTGGCCCACCCTAATGTCCACGCTCTCCGCACTTATAACATCTGACGCCCTGATCTTTCGTCGGACAGTTTCCACTCACGTGACCACGCTCGCCACAAAGAAAACAACTAGTGCCGGATGCAAATCTTTTCTTGCTAACTTCACCGGGAATCTCGTTTCGCGCACTCGTTTGTCGAACCTCGACGAATTTACCGTTCCCGACATTTTTCGTTCACGAATCATTACTTCCTCAAAGGCCTCTAGGAGATCACCGATGGTCGAAAAACGTTGAATACGGGCTTGGTTTCGCAATACTTCATCGGGAATACCTTCGATAACGTATTCAAGCATCTCGTCGTCGTCTATCGGTACTCGGTTACCTAGAATAACCTTCTCATGAAAATATTCGTGAAATGTCTCGTTACCTTTCCACGTTCGCTCCTCAAACTTTTTCTTCAGCATCATTTTAGTTTGACGGTGAAAGAACATCGCTCTCAACTCGTTCAAAAGTCGATCGAACGTCATTGTAATGTATTCGGGCTTTGAATGTAGCCATTCCAGCGCTTTCTCTTTCAATCTCATGCCAATCAGTACCTTCGCGACATCGTCTTCCAATTGATACGTCGATTTGATCAGTCTGATTTGCCTTTCCCAAATCTCGTAGTCACCAGTCTTGCCCGTGAAATTAACGAGCAAATCCGCTACCGCCGCCACCCTTGTCTTTGATTGTTTAACGCTAGCATCGTTTACTCCCATGACGCTGGCCTCACCGTCTAATGTGTTGCCCACATGGTTTCCTCTCGTAGTGTCCACTTCGTTCTGTTTCGAGGCATCGCAATCTTCGCGACTTGTTCCTGGTCTTGGCTCAGCGGTTATCACAGCGTTGCTTATTAACCTTGGATCATTTTCATTTCTAACTGAACGCTGCTCAATTTGCATTTGCCGACGCATCATCTCTACTTCTTGGCGCGCCAATTGCAATTCACGCTCGGCCAGTTCTGTCTCTTCTTTATACATCTCGATCTCTCTCCGATGTAAGCTCGTCATAACTTCTATACCCGGTGCATTGGTCGACTGAGATTCGTCGTTTACCTCATTACGCTCTTCCGTCCAGACACCGGTGGGATCAGCTTCCATCAATCGTAACACCAAATCGGCTTTGGCACTGACGACCGGCAATCCATGTGCCGCCAATATTTCTTTGAGCACTGGTATCGTGAGTTTGTTCAAGTCTTTCATCGTTCTTGCTTCTCATAAAACTAACAGCAACGTAACTCTTTCGTCGCACAATGTTTTTTTTTCGTTTTTCAGCCAACGGCTCTTCGTCTGATGCAACACGAACGACATCACTCGCGCGATCAAGATTTTTTCATCGAATCTTCTCGAACATGCTCGATGACGCCCTAAAAACTCACTTTTTATCCCGGTTGAGCCCCCAAATGTAGGATTGAAATGAGTGTGAGGCGGGATCGGGCAATAACGAGAAGATGACAGATAGAAGAAACGAAATGATTATATTTTATTTTGAAAATTAACACAAACAAAAATCCTCCTCGAGCTGTCTCTCACGAGCTTTTTTTCTTCTCTGTTCTTTTTTCTTCCACGCCTTCTTAACTTCGCTCGAGTTTCTATTTTCCCTCTCCATTCCCAATAAACAAAAGCTATCTCCTTCACTATGTAAAACTTGGAATGCAATGCGAAAGCTCCAACGTCCTCTTTTGAAAAAGAGAATGCAATGCAAAAGCTCCAACGTCCTCTTTTGAAAAAGGGAATGAATGAGATTTGAAATAGAAAATTTTTAAGATACAAGAAGTTGCGTATTTTCATACTAAATCACCTGGAATTCTTTTTATAATTTCTCTTAAATTTTTTTTTTTGGACAATTTTTTTTTAATTTGACCTCTAGCAGGAAAAATGACTATCACTATTACTATCATTAACACATCAAAAAGGGATGAATGTACAACATTTTCTTGTGACTCAGCGACATGATTTTTATGTGACTGAGCCCTCGGAGCGACAAGATTTTCATTTGCCTCAGCGACAAGATTTTCATGTCACTGACCCCTCGCAGCGACAAGATTTTCATGTCACTGAGCCCTCGCAGCCAAAAGATTTTCATGTCACTGAGCCCTCGCAGCAACAAGATTTTCATTTGCCTGAGCGATAAGATTTTCATGTGGCTCAGCGACAAGATTTTTATGTCACTCAGCGACAAGAGTTTATTTCGCTCAGCGACAAGAGTTTATTTCCCTGAGAGATATTATTGCTGAGCGATGAATCTTCATGTGGCTCAGCGACAAGATTTTTATGTCGCTAAGAGTTATTCAGGGCTGCAAAATTTTCATGTGCCACTGCGACAAGATTTTCATGTGGCTCAAATCAGCGACAAGATTTTATATCACTGAGAGTTATTATGTAAGTCATGCTGTAAATGAATAAAAAGTTAGATGTAGAAATAGGTCAAAAGATATAGAGCATATTCATTCATAGAGCATTTTCGCTCGTCATCGGAGCATGTCGATAATATGCCAGCTGAAAATTAGAATTTGTGAGGTTATGTCGAGTTGTCAAAGCTGTATTCGTTCAGACTCGGAAGCAACAAACTTGCCACACATTCTTCTCCCATAACCTTGCATTCTCGGGCAAATAACTGGTAAGCCAACGTTCGTTGTTCGACAAGGAACAAGTTGTAACAGTTATTTTCTCAAAAATGTCAAGGGCGGAAAAGAAAAATATGAACTTATTTCAGCTATCTCCCTCAAACTCGCGTCAATATGGCCCTTCGAAATATCAGCTGACATTTTTCGCTCGCTCGTCTGCACTGTCGTGTGCGCGACGGATCCATTGGAATCATCGCAGCCTCGACCAATCAGAAATTTCGTTGCCAGGGATTGGCTAGGATGGGCACGGAGACCCCTTTGAATGTGTTGTCGGGTGTGCATATACAGACACGTCAAATCCTTCGATGTAGCGTGGTTCTGACGAAGGCTGAGATAGGACTAAGCCCGTGCAAAGTTTTTTCTCAGCAATTACTTGATCAATCATATTGATTTTAGGCTCAATCGAAAGAGCATCGCGTAATTAGTCTCCATGTCAATTTTCAGGTCGTTAGACGACTCCTAGGCTTTACGGTTAGCTGAAATGTCATCGAAATTTTTTTTCCCCCCACCGCGAATCGCTTTACTACGAGAAAGTATAGACTCGGCGAGCGCTCGGGACAAGCCGACGACGCACAGCTGTTTTCAAATGTACTTGTCCCGAGACTCTGCCGAGTCTCTTGATCATTGGAAGAAATGATGTGCGAAGCGCATTATCTCAAAAATACTACTTGAGATGCGACTGGGCGATATTTAGTACGACTACCGTTTCGAAACGAAAACATAGAACTGGGGAATTCAAGATCAATTGCTTTACGCCGGTTTTATTGCTTAGAACGTCGGTTTAAATCGGATCCCAATCTTTTCACTGAATATAAAAAGGTGATGGATGAATACGTAACCCTCGGACATATGTCGTTGGTTAACAATGAGACGGAAGAAGGTTATTATATGCCACACCATCCCGTGATTAAAGAAACAAGTGTGACAACAAAATTGCGAGTAGTTTACAACGCGTCCGCGAAAACTGACGAGGGTGTATCTTAAGATACGTTATTCGTCGGCCCTACGATACAAGATAAACTATTTGAACATTTATTGAGATTTCGAACCCACGAGTTCGTACTAACAGCTGATATCGCTAAAATGTATCGACAAGTACTCATCGACGGTCGCCACAGGACCCACGTGGCTGTCAAAACCCAAAAGACAATGGCCTGATAGTGTAGAGATTACAGTCTCAAAATCAAAAGATACTTGTTTAATCGTCGACACCCCTAACGAACTTTTCACACGATTTTCCTCCTATGCAAAAATGCTGAATGTATTCGCATTCTGCCTCCGTATTAAACGCGACACTCCATTTAAAGAAAAAAATATCGGAGTTCAAGAAAAAATCGAAGTAGAACGAAGAGTTTTGCGTATAGTTCAAGAAGAAAAATTTCAAGATGAAATAAATCACATTCAAAAAAACGGTAGCGCCAAAGGGTCACGTCTCTCGTCCCTTAATCCATCCTTAGACGAACACGGTTTGTTACGCGTCGGAGGACGATTGCGTCGCGCCGAAATTTCCGAAGACCATCAGTGTCCCATATTTTTACCCTCTAAACATCACGTAACAGATTTAATTGTTGAAAAAATCCACCGCGATAACTATCATGCAGGCATACAAGGTACTCTCGATGCGATACGCCACCGATTCTGGATCGCTGACGGTAAAAATCAAGTCCGGAAAATAGTCAAAAAATGCGTACGTTGTATACGACACCGACCAGATCTACTCTCTGCTCGGATGGGAGATTTACCAGAATCACGGGTCAGGGCCACAGGAGTGTTCGCGCATGTGGGAGTTGATTTTTTTGGGCCAATTTTCATTAAAGAAAAAAAGCTGCGAAATCGTAATCACGTGAAGGCATATGGATGCGTATTCATATGCATGACAGTCAAGGCCGTTCACATCGAAATCACCAGTGATCTCACAACCGAAGGTTTTTTAGGAGCGCTCAGACGCTTTATTGGAAGAAGGGGCGTCCCTAAACACATTTATTCAGATAATGGTACGAATTTTGTAGGCGCAAATAATCAATTGCGCGAACTCTACGTACTTCTCAATTCTGAAGAATTCAAGAATAATATTAATGCATTTGCGGTCCAGAAAAATATTGTGTGGCACTTCACCCCTCCTTTATCCCCTCATTTCGGAGGTATTTGGGAAGTGGCTGTCAAATCATTCAAACATCATTTTCGTCGAACAGGAGGCAGGTAGTTGCTCACGTTTGAAACTTTCAATACAATGACCATAGAAATTCAAGCTATATTGAATTCGCGACCAATTTGTTCAATTTCTACTGATCCAAACGATCCTCTCACGCTCACACCAGCTCATTTTTTAATTGGAAGACCAATGACCATGCTACATGAAAGTGATTTTTCATCTGTTCCAGAAAACCGTCTCTCTACTTGGCATTATATCTCTAAAGTACGACAAGATTTTTGGAAACGATGGTCTCAAGAATATTTACATGAGTTACAGAAACGACAAAAATGGCACAATTCAAAAGGAGAACTTAAGGTCAAGACAGTCGTCATCATCATAGACAAAAATCTTCCATGTATGCAATGGAGGCTGGGAGTGATTGTCGAAGTGCATCCTGGAGACGACGGAATCATTAGAGTGGCCACTGTCAAAACGGCTAATGGAATATATAAGCGAAATATTACACAATTATGTCCACTCCCAAATAACCTCTGACTCAAAGTGAACCGAACTCAAATACCATTCGACACAATTTTACTCGCTATTCTCGCAAAGGGGGGAGTATGTTCCGTAGGAAGCGGAGAAAAGAGGACAGGGAAATTTCCAAAACAAAATCTAAAGTTCTGTCATCGGTGAGGCGTTGGAAAAAGAAATGAAAAATGAGCGCGTTGTGGCAACGAAAAAAAAAAAGAAAGAGTCAGTCGATATTGAAATTGCACACGGTGCAGTGGTCTCTCAGAGAAAGAAAAAGGGGATTGAAACGTTCAACAAAAAAAAAAGAAAAGTTAGTGACTCAGTCCGCGAATTGTAAATAAAATATTATTTCGGAATCAATCGTACGCAATTATCGTGGATCAGCGGGAATCAAAATCACAAACGGCTGCGATCGGTCTGGCCAACCGATCCAACGCCTGAAGTGTGATCCTCAAAATAACCGCGACGATCGCCTCGATCGTCCGTAGGAGTCGAACTCCCGTTCCTCCCGAAGTACACGACATTTCAAACACGATTATTCACACCAAAATACTCATTACCCGTACAGAAAATTGTTCGGGACTCCACGGTAAAAGTTTGGGCCTCGCTGGGCTGTACTATGGAATCCCTAGAATGGATAGCCACATGAATGCCAGGTTTGGCCCTTAATAGGCTCTATCGTGGAATCCCCTTAATGGATAGCCATGTGGATTCCCTAACTGGTCCTAATGGGGAAGTAATCGGGTTTCCATAGTAAAAATCGATGAGGGCTCGACGAGGAAGAACAGTCTGGGCCTCACTGGAATGCATGGTGGATTCCCCTTAATGGCTAGCCATGTGGATTCCCTAACAGGACCTAATGGGGGAGTAATCGGGGTTCGATAGTAAAAATCGATGAGGGCTTAATGGGAAAAAACAGTCAGGGCCTCGTTGGAATTCATTGTCGAATCCCTGCAACGAGTACCCATGTGGATTCTTTAGCTGGCCCTTATGGGGAAGTGACGTGGATTTCATAGAAATAATTGCTGAGGGCTTAATGGGGAAAATAGGTCCGGCCCTCAATGAATTTCCCCGTGGAATGCCCAGGACAGATAGCCATACGAATTCCCCGTCTGGCCCTTGTAGGGAGATAATTGAGCGTCCATGGCAAAATTTCATAAGGGCATAGTGAGGAAAAAGCATCTTGGCCTGAAATGGTCTCTGACGAATTTGGTGAAAACAAAGGGCCGCATAAATAATCAGGTTTTTTTTGTTCGCAAAAGTATTCATCAAACCGAATTCCGTGAAAAGTCATTTATTGAATCGTTCATAAATTATAAAAAACATTTTTCTTGCACAGATAAATGAAAAAAGACATTACGCGGCATTTTTTTGGTTGGCCGGAAACGTGGCACATACGAATTTGATCCTGGAGCCATTAACCAAGTTTGTTTCGAATTTTCTCCAATTTCTGAGTAGAAAAAAAACAGGAGTTTTTTCTAATTGTTTTAAATTATTTTTATGTGTGCAACATTGCCACGACGAACGTGTGTGTCCTCCCATTTGGTTTCAATGGCAATTTCAGTCTCATACATTTTTTTTCTAAAAACGAAATTGGATAGATCACTGTCCGATCCGAAGATGGATCGTCCTCAAGCTTCCACATTCCCAAAGAAGACGCTGTTCGAGGATATTTATATACTTCTCGTTTTCTTTTCCAAACTTTTCCTTCCACGTATATAACATCCGAATCGCTATTCAAATAGTACATTTGATTAATTTTCATTATATAGCCGTTTTTAAGCAAAACAACGTTGTTCGGTTGTTTCGCCGTGATCGTAAATGAAAAATCAAATGTTTATTTTAATACAACAGTTCGATTTTCCTCAATTCTGCATTTATCAATTGTACATTTTGACAAACGTTGTCTTGGTGCACATGGACGATTGTTCGCTTCATTGCGTCGCATACAAAATTGCATGAGCGGATTATTCGGTGTTCTAATGGAATATTTCATTTTGCCGAGGTGACTTTCGAATGGAAAACAGTTGATTTTAGTTAAATCGCAGTCTAAATACTCAGTGTCATCGACAATATGCGCCAAATTGTGCATATTTATGACTTGTGCTTGTTCACCGTATAAAAATGGCAACGACTGGATGAATATCTCCAGGTACTTTCTCGCTTTTTCTTTGTGAAGTAAAATCAAATCACTGCTACATAAAATTCTCATCGCCGCATGAAGCAATAAAAAATGTTTGAGGAACTGTTCACGAAGGAGACCTTGAAATATAATTGGTCCGCAGTGCAAAAGAAAGAAACGGAATTCCGTTGCCTTCCATTTAAGTAAACAATCGATGCCTCGTGTTTTTCTTTGAAATTCTACGGGAATTTGAGTTGACAAACACAGCATTCTACGAGATATTTCCCGTCGAACCCCAACAGACAAACGGATTTTAAGAGGACCAGATACTAAAGCAATGAACATTCTCTTCATAACACCGATAAATACTAATAGTTAGGGAGGCGAGGTAGCTAAATGGCGTAATTCAACGGCGCCGTCGAGACTTATCAAAATCGAAAGATAAAATAATTTCGAAAAGAAAAGCTCGTATGGTAAAAACCATTTTAGCGGTGGGTTTGGCGTGTACGGTTTTTCAAAAATGTTAAAAAAAACAGTTACTTGGGCATTCTCGAGCGCGTCAGATATTCATACTACGTATGCCCCAAGTGCCTCTGATAACAACGGTATACTAATCTGCCGGTTTGCGTGGTGGGACTAGGCATATAAAGTAGTCAAAAATTAAGGGTGGGTATAAAATTTTTGAATGACTAAAATTTCGAATGGCTGAAATATCGAATTTGTAGATGTTAGAAAGATTTTACATAGACCGATCGAATCTAGTAGAGCTTGAAGTACATAATCCCGGAAATCAGAAATTTTTTAGTTCAAAGTGCATTTTTTTTGAACCCAAAAAACGAATTGACGAAATCTAATATATCAATATTTCGGAAACTCAACTATTTCAGATGAAAGTGATCAAAAACTAGAACTGGCCACATTAGGAATATTTACATTTCCGAATATCCAACAGTGAAACAGCAAATATCAATGCGGTTGGAATGGCGAAACGCCGAATAGTCGAACGATCAAAATGACGAAACGTTGAAAAGTCGAACGATCGAAATGGCGAACAATAGTCGAGCGTCAAGTACACGCTTCTTAGTCCTTACGCTTTGCTAAAGAGCGAACAGATGGCGCTGGTTGGTGTACCAAATCGCATTATAAGTGCTATAGATTCTACGTCGTTCGAGCTTCGGCAACCACAAGGAGAAATTGAAGAGACGCGGCAGCGGCTCTGCGCCGACTATTGCAAAGTATAGCGCGCGCGCAGAGCCTGCCAACATACTTTCACTATCCACAGATATTATTAACGTATATACATGAAGATTTTGTTTAATTTAAGCTAGCTTTTTTTGAATATGTAATGTCAAAAATATTCGAAAAAGCGTAGGTTAGATTCGAATTTTATTCATTTCTTTCTTACTTAACATTGCTACGTTGAATTTTTTTCCGATTTCATATGAAGCGCAGGTTGCTGATTTTACTTAATTAGGGGAGAGGCGGGCAAAGCGGAACACCCCCCCCCCCCCCCCAAAAACGTGAATTTTTGTTTTCAGTGAAATCTTGAAAACTTTGATTGTCCGTCAATTCAGACAACCAATTTTTTGAGTAAGAAAAATTTTTTTTTCAAAAAAATAGAAAATTTGAATTCAGCGGAAATTTTGATCTTAAATGGTATTTTTTATCGACAAGACTTTGCATTATTGTTGAAATCATCGTTCTCGTTAGTTTTATCGTGGAAAATTGACAAATTTCATCATTCGACTGAGAACATGGGCCGCGAACGATGTTTTAAGTGAATCGAGACATTTTTTTTTTTCTTAACGAGGACAAAATACATTTTTTAATAGAAAATTCGAAAAATAGATATGGGCTCCGGTTTCCTGAGTGAAAATGAATGTTTATGACGTCGCGAAAAAGAAATCATCCAGTCTTAGCCGACGAAATTATTGGCAAAATGGTGTTTCAAATTATTTTTTACGGCAATTTGATAAGCCAAAGCGCAAAATTCTTGGGCCGTAAGCCCGTGGTATTTTCCGTCCATATCTCTCAAATGTTTTCAATTTAAAAAAAATGAAATGGTCAAAGATTAGACCGAAAAAAGACCGAATGCGGTGGCATATTCAAGAGCAGAGGGCGAACACCCTAAAAAATAAAGTGCAATGTTTATTTTCTCGGATCTCTGAAATTTGGTAATTTTGATGAGATTCAAATAGAAAAAATTTCGAATCTTGAGATTCCAAAAATTAAAAATTCCACGGTTTTCCTGAAATTTTCCGAGAAAATTATTTTCCTGAGAAAATAAACATTGCACTTTGTTTCTTAGAGTGTTCGCACTCTGCTCTTGAATGCGGTGTTTTTTCGGTTGAATCTTCGACCATTTCATTTTTTTAATTTGAAAACATTTGAGAGATATCGACGGAAAATATCACGGGCTTCTGGTCCAAGAATTTCGCGCTTTGGCTTATCAAATTGCCGTAAAAAATAATTTGGAACGCCCTTTTGCGAATGATTTCGTCGGCTAAGACTGGATGATTTCTTTTTCGAGACGTCATAAACATTCAATTTCACTCAGGAAACCGGAGCCCATATCTATTTTTCGAATTTTCTATTGAAAAATGTATTTTGTCCTCGTTAAGAAAAAAAAAAAATGTCTCGATTCACTTGAAACATCGTTCACGGCCCATGTTCTCAGTCGAATGATGAAATTTGTCAATTTTCCACGATAAAACTAACGAGAACGATGATTTCAACAATAATGCAAAGTCTTGTCGATAAAAAATACCATTTAAGATCAAAATGTCAGCCGAATGCAAATTTTCTATTTTTTTGAAAAAAAAAATTTTCTTACTCAAAAAATTGGTTGTCTCAATTGAAGGACAATCGAAGTTTTCAAGATTTCACTGAAAACAAAAATTCACGTTTTTGGGGGGGTGTTCCGCTGTGCCCGGGTGTTCCGCTTTGCCCGCCGCTCCCCTATAACTAAACTCCATAAGAACTATGATGAATAATCTCAAATTTACTTCCGTACTACAAAGTACGATTCACAAGTATCGATATTTTTTGGAATATTTTATGATACAATATAAGCGTATCATGAGATAGAACCATGGATTTTTATTACCAATAAATAGTAACTAATGCTAGAACAATAATTCGAAGCTGGAAATTCAAAATTACTATTCAAGATCTGCCCAAGTGATGGAGGAAAAAATGAATTATGGAATATGGATGCATTTTTACAGAACTGCTTACACAGATTTATAAATCACCGGATATATTCAATACATTTCCGAAAAAAATCTATTTTCGGAAGGTTTTTTTTCTGAAAAACGCTATAAAATGTTCGTAGCATACGAATGTATCCTTCCGATTTCAGTACGTCCATCTGCCACGTACAAAACTTTCGTACAAATTGAGAGAATAGAAAGCGAGAATCCTAAATTTTTTCTAGCTCGCTTTTTCGATTCGCGACGGTTGTACCTGCGTCAGAATAAATTAAACCATTAAATAATCGAAAATACGTAAAAATGACGTTATTTTTCGATGCCATTTTTTTTAACAACGACTTTTCGTGACTAGTTGATTTTTTTTGTCCCTAAAATTAATGGACATCGCGACCTCGATGTCTCGAAAAAAAATCCAAACAAATTTTCTAAAATTTGAAATAAGTTGGCTCGGTCCGAAATTAATATTCAATTTTTCAAATTTTACGATATTTGTCAATATTCAGAATGTTCAAATGTATGAATGAGTTGAAAAACTCGGTCGATTTTTTTCATTTTTTCGGAATTTTTGATGACATTGGTCGAAATTGCAGTTCCATAAATTTTACAAAAATAAAAGATTGTATCACATCCTATTAAACAGAAATCAAGAATGTTGTTTTACTAAATTCAAAACATTTATGCCCACAGACAATTCCCTCGAGTTTATAATTTTCGAGAGAAAAATTCCTCGATTCGGGGCAAAAAATTTCATTCTGGCCGCCATCTTAGCTGACCACAACATTCAAAAAATGAATCTAACCCCAGGCATTTTCAGAGATCGACGTCACCATATCAATTGTTTCAGGCATGAAAAAAGAATCGACAAAAAATGTCATGGAAAAATCACGTCTTTTTTGGGTATTTGCGAGTTTTCAATGATTCAATTTATTTTGGTGTAATTTTCACTACCGTGAATCGAGAGAGCACACTTGAGAACACAGGGAACAGTCGTTCACGTTTTTTTTCTTCTTGAATTCATCATATGACAACAGCTCGAACGAGAATGTCAAAACTGCGTCCTCTGGGCGCTAGTGGGTTAATATTCATATGCTTATATTTGGGTTAATAATCGTTGGTGACAACCCGATTATTGCTAAAATGTGTCATAAAACTTTTAATGTTGGAATTAGTAGTATCAAGTCATTTGTAGGAAATAAGGGTGACAATAATTTATCGCGAAAGATAAAAAAAAAACTCTACATAGCATAGACATTAAACACTTTTTCCCTTTAAGCGAAAAAACATCGATTTGTGAAGTTAACGGTTTTTTTTGTTCACGCGTCATTATTGTGAATATGCTAACTGGGACGTTTTTTTGTTGATAGTTCTTTCTGAAAAACGACGGTCATTTGGAAGTCGAAATGGTTTCTTGTTTGAAAATGTGAGTTTCCTTCACTAATGCACGGAACGAACATAACGCTTTCAGGAGGATTATGAAAAAGGTCCCCTGAAATTGTGCACGATGTAACGTTCTAAAACTATATAATCAATTGTACGCATGTACAATGATCATATTTTTCAGATTAAAACTACTCCATGCCAAGTTCATTCTGACATGTCCAATTTACTCATTATCTTGCAAATTTATTTTTTTCACGTTATACTCTATGTACCTCCTACAGTGTGTGTGACAAGTGGCAAATGTGTAAATTCAATCTCAGTGCCGTTACTCAAACTGGTTGATAGAGATTTTAGAACATTACTATTCACAGGTAAGTCATCCATTTTTTTAATCTGTAGGTAATAAAATCTACGTTAAAAAGATGTAGAGTGTGAAATGATCGAGAGAAATATTTTAAACGAGTATTCATTCAGACCATTTCAATTTGATAATTATTGAAGAACTATTATTTACACTGTGTTTTCTCATTTCTCGAACGGTTGCGCATATTCATTTTTCAAACGATATTTAATTTCAAACGTCCTCGTGAAAAGTTAGAAGTAAAAGTCAAAAAACGGCGACGCTACGAATTTTTGAAAAAACGCTTTTTTCCGTATGTTTTTTTTCAATCTTCTCTCTTATTAATGGACCGATCAGATCCTTCGACCTCTCATTTTCTGCGTCTTTCTATTATCTACAATTCGTTTTGTGGGGCCATCCAAATTCCTCCATTAGATTATCGTTCATACGCAAACGCATTTTTTTCTACTAAATTGTTAATAACAATGAAGTAAATCCGAATCTCGAGTGGAAACGTATGCAGTAATGATCTGGAGGCCATTCCGTATCGAATGGCACCTGCGGCTTGCTGTTAATTTTTTTGTCAAAGAAAAAATTTCTATTTGCTAACTCTAATATATTAACATCTGAGCCAAACGGGTGTCCTGTATCTCAAATCGTTCTCGACTTATGAACGATTGAATTTTGCAATACCAGCACATACAAACGCACACACAAACACATACAGACATTTTTTCGAAATATTATTTTTCGATGTTTTGGGACGTTTTAAGTGCATTGATATAGAAACCGGGGGGGAGGGGGGGGGGGAATCACGCTGTCACACAGCTTCCTCTATGAAGGAAGCAAGAATGGACTCTTGTAGATAAATTTCTTGCTTATTAATTCTCTTTTGCCTCTGTCTCTGTCTCACGCGCTCTTACTCCTTTAGGCCAAGCGCATGGAGGTTTTTTTTTTACAAAAATAGTAATGGCAAACCGCGAGTGCCAACGGACCGGGAATCGCTCCCCGATTATGACTGCGTACTTTTCCACTCGCGATTTTTCATACTTTTTAAAAATTATTAACAAAATAGTGCAAGATTTCTAACAAAACGGGAAAAAACGCTTTTTTTTTATTTAAATTTATAACGTCTCCATTATTCGCCTTGCAGTGCAGGCTCTTCGCGAGATAATTTATTTTAATTGGTTTTTTTCTGTGTGCGAAATCTGGATGCTGTTGGATAATTAGTTTTTGCACAATTGCCGTTAAAAGTTTTTCATACCATATTATTATTCAGCGACGCTGGATGCTCTGGTAGTGGTCCAATTTTGATTTATCGCACGAATTTGAAAAGAAGAAGAGTTCAGCTACAAAATGTCAATTTTCGTTTTTCAAAAACGACGCGAAAACGGCCCAGCGCGCGAGAGTGGTCGTAGAGTGGGGGTAAAACAGGAGCAGCGGGCAATATCCACAATACGTGCAGCGCGGTTGTATGTTTTCCCCGCTGCTCTTGTTGTACCCCCACTCCACGACCACTCTCGCGCGCTGGGCCGTTTTCGCTCATGTTTGCAGGCAATTTTCACCTATTTTTCAACATTTAAATGAAAAACGAAGATTGACATTTTGTAACTGAACTCTTCTTCTTTCCAAACTCGTTCGATAAATTAAAATCGGACTACTAACCGAGCATCCAGCCTCTCTGGAAAATATGGTTTGGAAAACTTTCAACGGCAATTGTCCAAAAACTAATTATCCGACAGCGTCCAAATTTCGCACACAGAAAGAACCTATTAACATAAACTCTCCCGAAGTGCCTGCACTGCAAGTCAAAAAAATGGAGACGTTATCAATTTTTGAATAAACACGTTTTTCCCGTTTTTTTGGGATTTCTCTCTTTATAATTAAGCGATAAAGTTGTTTGACCTCTCATTTGCTACGTCTTTCAATTTTTTGTAATTCGTCTTTGGGACAAATCACATTTCGCCGTTATTTATTCTTCTATAAGCAAAAAACAAAAAAAACGCCATTTTTGTTCTATTTTGTTAATAACTTAAAAAAAAAATTAAAAATCTCGAGAGGAAAATCATGCAGTTATGATCGAGGAGCAATTCCGCGTCTGATTGCACTCGCGGTTTGCCATAACTGTTTTTGCCAAAATCTGGTGATTTTAAAGCTTTATTGCTTGGCCTACCTGTCTCTGTCTCTGTCTCGCGCGCTCTCACTCCCTGTCTCTGTCTCTGTGTCGCGCGCTTTCACTCTTTCTCTCTTTCCCTAATAAAATTTCAAAGATTTCATATAGATAAAAAAAAAACTTGCAAGCTCATATTATCAATCTAGAATCATTGTTTTAGTCATGAACAACGCAGGATGGTTGATTAACTTTAGTGGATGTGGAATAATAAGAACGCGGGAAGAATTTCTACTTCTGTTCATGAACTATAGAGCTACCGGCGTATTTGTCGGCGATCGGTCGGGCTCGTTCGCGCGCGTTCACGTCAGTTCGCATGCCCCCCACTGCTCGATTCATTGTCTCAGTCTGCATAGATACGCCTTTCCGAGAGTACGGAATTTTTCGAGAGTTTTCATCCTGTCGTCACGAACACTTTGTTGTGAATATTGATATATATATAGTGACTTTAGTCAACTACCCTTTTAATATTAAGTTATCATCGTTATTTGTGTTGTAAATACTGTATATACTGTAAATACTTTTGTGGTTTCTTTGTCGTGTGGTACGTTTTCTCGTGTTATTGTGTTGTGTTCATCTGGATCGAATTTGGATCGAATATGCCTCCGAGACGTCAGAGGAGACTGCCCTTATCCGAGCGGATTCAAGACGGTCGCGTGTATCAAAAAAGCGGTGAATCCCGTGATGGCAGAACCATGTAGGTTGAACAATTTATTTTTTGAATCTTTACATCGATCCGCTACCACGTTTCCTCTTGGCTTGCGATTGTAAAAAAGTTACGTGAGATTACGACTGAAACTGCAGTGGCAAAATCGGCTTTTGATCTTTATTGTGTTATTAGAGAATAAAAGATTCACAGTAAGACATAATGGACACGAATTCACGTATAATATTTGGTATTTCTTGCTGTATCAATAAATTTTCATTTTTTTTTTTTCAAATAGTTCATTTGTTCCTTATGGCATTGCATAGCACTAATTTTTCGGTTTTTATCGATATCGATGATGGGCATTTTTATTGTATGAGAGAATTCGCATGTCAACGACGGTAACAGAGAAGCAATTCAATGTCACCGTAGAGGTCTCGTTTGTTTACGTTTGGCCAGCACGTGTCCCTACCGGTCTCGCACGCTGGCTCGTTCGTGCGCTCGCTCCCACCTTCGCTCTCCGAGTTTCCCTCTCTCTCTCTCTCTCTCTCTCTCTCTCTCTCTCTCTCTCTCTCTCTCTCTCTCTCTCTCTCTCTCTCTCTCTCTCTCTCTCTCTCTCTCTCTCTCTCTCTTCTCTCTCTCTCTCTCTCAGTAATCGATTTTTTCGTTCAATCAATTCATTGAATCGATACTTTTAGTGCAAGATCGATTTCGTAGATTTGTTTTGTTTTTATTGAAAAAAAAATGTGTTAACGTATAATAGCGTAAGGGTAAAAATACTAGCCGCCTCGTACAGTTTGTTTTGAAAAAAAATCCGTAGAATAATGTACTTATAATGAAAATTGAAAGAAAAAAATTTCCTGCTAGTTATTGAACACTTTTCTCCAAGGTTGCACTTTTTTTATACAATTAAAAAATCAATTTCCTATGAATCGATCTTTTATGCTCGATATTTTATTGCTATCGATGCACACGATGACAATTAAATGATAAATTCTAAGAAATCTTAGCATTTTCAGGATTCTTAAAATTCTAAGAATTTTTCATTGAATTGTTATCGTGTGTATCGATACCAATAAAATATCGAGCGAAAAAGATCGATTAAGCGAAAATCGATTTTTTAATTGTATAAAAAAAAGTGCAACCTTAATAAAAAGTGTTCAATAACTAGCAGGAATATCCATATATTTATTTTTTCAATTTTTATTATAATTACGTCGATTTACAGATTATTCCATAATATTAATCCATTTTTTTTTTCAATTTTTATTATAATTACGTCGATTTACAAATTAAAAAAAAAACAAACTGTACGATGCGGCTGCTATTTTCACCATCTCGCTATTATACTTTTTTTTTTCATTTTTTTTTTTCAATACAAAAAAACGATGCTACGAAATCGATCTTACACTTAAAGTATCGATTCAATCAGTGAATCGAACGAAAACAATCGATTTAATATATCGATTATCGTTTGTTTACGTTTGGCCAGCACGTGTCCCTACCGGTCTCGCACGCTGGCTCGTTCGTGCGCTCGCTCCCGCCTTCGCTCTCCGAGTTTCCCTCTCTCTCTCTCTCTCTCTCTCTCTCTCTCTCTCTCTCTCTCTCAGTAATCGATATATCGAATCGATTTTTTTCGTTCAATCCATTCATTGAATCGATACTTTTAGTGCAAGATCGATTTCGTAGATTTGTTTTGTTTTTATTGAAAAAAAAATGTGTTAACGTATAATAGCGTTAGGGTAAAAATAGTAGCCGCCTCGTACAGTTTGTTTTGAAAAAAAATCCGTAAAATAATGTACTTATAATGAAAATTGAAAAAAAAAAATTTCCTGCTAGTTATTGAACACTTTTCACCAAGGTTGCAATTTTTTTATACAATTAAAAAATCAATTTCCTATGAATCGATCTTTTATGCTCGATATTTTATTGCTATCGATGCACACGATGACAATTAAATGATAAATTCTAAGAAATCTTAGCATTTTCAGGATTCTTAAAATTCTAAGAATTTTTCATTGAATTGTCATCGTGTGTATCGATACCAATAAAATATCGAGCGAAAAAGATCGATTAAGCGAAAATCGATTTTTTAATTGTATAAAAAAAAGCGCAACCTTAATAAAAAGTGTTCAATAACTAGCAGGAATATCCATATATTTATTTTTTCAATTTTTATTATAATTACGTCGATTTACAGATTATTCCATATTATTAATCCATTTTTTTTTCAATTTTTATTATAATTACGTCGATTTACAGATTATTCCATAATATTAATCCATTTTTTTTTTTTTTCAATTTTTATTATAATTACGTCGATTTACAAATTAAAAAAAAAAACAAACTGTACGATGCGGCTGCTATTTTCACCATCTCGCTATTATACGTTTTTTTTTTTCATTTTTTTTTTCAATACAAAAAAACGATGCTACGAAATCGATCTTACACTTAAAGTATCGATTCAATCAGTGAATCGAACGAAAACAATCGATTATCGATTATCGCCATCAAAAAGATCGATTTCTCAATTAATCGATTCACGGCGGCATCCCTAGCCCGGAAGCGTACGTTTTTTTGTGATAAAAAATCGTTATTGAATAAACGTTAAGACGGGAAAGAAATGGGTTTCGAAATGAGACATTTTCTCACTAACTTTACATGCTTGAATAAAAACTCTTACTTTGAACTCGAATATTTGCCAATATTCCGACATAATGTCGGTCTTGATCGTTCATTCATATGGCGAGCAATTGAAAGAAAATTTTTAGAATAAAGTATTTTGAAATGATAAGACGAAAGTTCAAAAATACATTTATGTTCAACTGAGAATTCGAAAAGTAGAATTGCTTTTTTTGTTTTTTTTTTCTTACTTTAAAAATAAGAAAATATTCCATTTAAAACTCTATCTTAATGAAAACTTGTATTTCAAAATGCAATTGGAATGAATATTAATCAAGTAAAAAAAAATGAGATAAAAATAGTCGTATCGTTTCTGTCCAAAATCACATATTTAAATATAACTTGTTTCAACGTTTGATGCGAACATTTCGGAAGACTGGCCGATTCTTAAAGTTTTTATTTAAATCAAAGTTTTTATTTAAATAAACATGCAAGATCGACATTCTATTTGAATAATTGCAAATATTTCAAGAAAAAAAATTCTCCATTCAGACTTGCAGTGACTGGAAAAGTTTCTCATTTCGAATCTTTGTTCGTTCATGTTGATAGCCATTCGGAATGCATCTCGAATTTTTAATTTTTAATTGAGGTCTTCGTTAGCGTAAAGCTGATTGCATTTTAATATTTCATTCAAAACTGCATTTGAATAAAAATTTTTATTTGAAAAATCAATTTATATGAAAAATTAATAAAAATAAATGGGATGAAAATTATCTTAACTTTTTTCTTTAAAATGACATTGGAATATTAATTTATTTTCAAAGTTTTATCTATACGAATATTTGCAAATATTTGAGGGAAACATGAGAATTTTTATTCGACGACTTGCAGTGATTGGAAAAGTTCTCATTCCGAAACGATCGTTCGTTCATGTTTATAGCAGTTCGAAATGC
>OY998129.1:2117612-2195240 GCA_963921915.1 Hyposoter dolosus
GATACCAATAAAATATCGAGCGAAAAAGATCGATTAAGCGAAAATCGATTTTTTAATTGTATAAAAAAAAGTGCAACCTTAATAAAAAGTGTTCAATAACTAGCAGGAATATCCATATATTTATTTTTTCAATTTTTATTATAATTACGTCGATTTACAGATTATTCCATAATATTAATCCATTTTTTTTTTCAATTTTTATTATAATTACGTCGATTTACAAATTAAAAAAAAAACAAACTGTACGATGCGGCTGCTATTTTCACCATCTCGCTATTATACTTTTTTTTTTCATTTTTTTTTTTCAATACAAAAAAACGATGCTACGAAATCGATCTTACACTTAAAGTATCGATTCAATCAGTGAATCGAACGAAAACAATCGATTTAATATATCGATTATCGTTTGTTTACGTTTGGCCAGCACGTGTCCCTACCGGTCTCGCACGCTGGCTCGTTCGTGCGCTCGCTCCCGCCTTCGCTCTCCGAGTTTCCCTCTCTCTCTCTCTCTCTCTCTCTCTCTCTCTCTCTCTCTCTCTCAGTAATCGATATATCGAATCGATTTTTTTCGTTCAATCCATTCATTGAATCGATACTTTTAGTGCAAGATCGATTTCGTAGATTTGTTTTGTTTTTATTGAAAAAAAAATGTGTTAACGTATAATAGCGTTAGGGTAAAAATAGTAGCCGCCTCGTACAGTTTGTTTTGAAAAAAAATCCGTAAAATAATGTACTTATAATGAAAATTGAAAAAAAAAAATTTCCTGCTAGTTATTGAACACTTTTCACCAAGGTTGCAATTTTTTTATACAATTAAAAAATCAATTTCCTATGAATCGATCTTTTATGCTCGATATTTTATTGCTATCGATGCACACGATGACAATTAAATGATAAATTCTAAGAAATCTTAGCATTTTCAGGATTCTTAAAATTCTAAGAATTTTTCATTGAATTGTCATCGTGTGTATCGATACCAATAAAATATCGAGCGAAAAAGATCGATTAAGCGAAAATCGATTTTTTAATTGTATAAAAAAAAGCGCAACCTTAATAAAAAGTGTTCAATAACTAGCAGGAATATCCATATATTTATTTTTTCAATTTTTATTATAATTACGTCGATTTACAGATTATTCCATATTATTAATCCATTTTTTTTTCAATTTTTATTATAATTACGTCGATTTACAGATTATTCCATAATATTAATCCATTTTTTTTTTTTTTCAATTTTTATTATAATTACGTCGATTTACAAATTAAAAAAAAAAACAAACTGTACGATGCGGCTGCTATTTTCACCATCTCGCTATTATACGTTTTTTTTTTTCATTTTTTTTTTCAATACAAAAAAACGATGCTACGAAATCGATCTTACACTTAAAGTATCGATTCAATCAGTGAATCGAACGAAAACAATCGATTATCGATTATCGCCATCAAAAAGATCGATTTCTCAATTAATCGATTCACGGCGGCATCCCTAGCCCGGAAGCGTACGTTTTTTTGTGATAAAAAATCGTTATTGAATAAACGTTAAGACGGGAAAGAAATGGGTTTCGAAATGAGACATTTTCTCACTAACTTTACATGCTTGAATAAAAACTCTTACTTTGAACTCGAATATTTGCCAATATTCCGACATAATGTCGGTCTTGATCGTTCATTCATATGGCGAGCAATTGAAAGAAAATTTTTAGAATAAAGTATTTTGAAATGATAAGACGAAAGTTCAAAAATACATTTATGTTCAACTGAGAATTCGAAAAGTAGAATTGCTTTTTTTGTTTTTTTTTTCTTACTTTAAAAATAAGAAAATATTCCATTTAAAACTCTATCTTAATGAAAACTTGTATTTCAAAATGCAATTGGAATGAATATTAATCAAGTAAAAAAAAATGAGATAAAAATAGTCGTATCGTTTCTGTCCAAAATCACATATTTAAATATAACTTGTTTCAACGTTTGATGCGAACATTTCGGAAGACTGGCCGATTCTTAAAGTTTTTATTTAAATCAAAGTTTTTATTTAAATAAACATGCAAGATCGACATTCTATTTGAATAATTGCAAATATTTCAAGAAAAAAAATTCTCCATTCAGACTTGCAGTGACTGGAAAAGTTTCTCATTTCGAATCTTTGTTCGTTCATGTTGATAGCCATTCGGAATGCATCTCGAATTTTTAATTTTTAATTGAGGTCTTCGTTAGCGTAAAGCTGATTGCATTTTAATATTTCATTCAAAACTGCATTTGAATAAAAATTTTTATTTGAAAAATCAATTTATATGAAAAATTAATAAAAATAAATGGGATGAAAATTATCTTAACTTTTTTCTTTAAAATGACATTGGAATATTAATTTATTTTCAAAGTTTTATCTATACGAATATTTGCAAATATTTGAGGGAAACATGAGAATTTTTATTCGACGACTTGCAGTGATTGGAAAAGTTCTCATTCCGAAACGATCGTTCGTTCATGTTTATAGCAGTTCGAAATGCATCTCGAATTTTTGAATTTGAATAGAGATTTTCATACGCTTAGGACCGACCAGATCTCAATATTGCATGCAAACTGTAATCAAACAAGAACTTGTGGTTAAAGTTGTATGTGGATGTTCAACTCATGTTTGATATTTACATGTAATCATGCTCCAAAGCTATTGAGTTTAGAAGCCAAGATTATTTATTATCATCACATGAATTTTTTCTACGTTTTGAACTGACAAAAATCAATTGCACTGAAAACACCGGCACACAAAAAAAAAAAATTGTCTGTACACCGGGTGCCACCTGTCTACGGGCATGTTTTTCGACCCGCTGAACACGAATTTCAAGTCAGTTTAGGCCGTCCAGCCTTCAATTTCGAGTAAATTGCAAAAAAAACCCAAACATAGCGAAAATTCGATGTTTTGGCAAGAAAAAAAATTTTTAGATCTAAGGCAAGTATAACTTTCATGTATTTTGATCTGTTAAATACTAATTTCGATCGTACTTTAATCATAAACTTTTTTAATTCTAAAAAATTGTAAAATACCCTTAAAAATTGCAAAAATCGTGAAAAATTGGGATTATCTTGGTACAAAAAATTTTGTGGACCCGGATTGACAAAGATTTTCATGTAATTTAATCTGCTTGATCTGATTCTGCAATAAATGTGGCTCATAGTCCCCTCAAACATTCATGAAATTGCAAAAAATCAATAAAATAGCAGAAAATTGCTACTGAAAAAATGGAAAAAAATCTTTTAAACACAATTAAATAAATTTCTTGTATTTTTTATTAACAAAAAACAAGATTAAAATATGAAAATGCAAAAAAATTGTAAAATTTATGAAATTGGGAAAATCATTCTTCTGATTCTGTTTATACGTCATTTTCATAGATTTTACAATTTTTTTGCATTTTCATATTTTAATCTTGTTTTTTGTTAATAAAAAACACAAGAAATTTATTTAATTGTGTTTAAAAGATTTTTTCCCATTTTTTCAGTAGCAATTTTCTGCTATTTTATCGATTTTTTGCAATTTCATGAATGTTTGAGGGGACTATGAGCCACATCTATTGCAGAATCAGATCAAGCAGATTAAATTACATGAAAATCTTCGTCAATCCGGGTCCACAAAATTTTTTGTACCAAGATAATCCCAATTTTTCACGATTTTTGCAATTTTTAAGGATATTTTACAATTTTTTAGAATTAAAAAATTTTATGATTAAAGTACGATCGAAATTCGTATTTAACAGATCAAAATACATGAAAGTTATACTTGCCTTAGATCTAAAAATTTTTTTTCTTGCCAAAACATCGAATTTTCGCTATGTTTGGGTTTTTTTTGCAATTTACTCGAAATTGAAGGCTGGACGGCCTAAACTGACTTGAAATTCGTGTTCAGCGGGTCGAAAAACATGCCCGTAGATAGGTGGCACCCGGTGTACAGACAATTTTTTTTTTTTGTGTGCCGGTGAAATTAATGAAACTTAGTTGTATAAAAATAATTGCGATTTTTCTCTATAAAAATTCCAATATTATTTCCACATTGTCGTCTAGTACGTTTGTGGTTCGGGTTTCCCGTATATCAAGTGAAGGGAATCTTAGCTCGATTTAATTATATTCTACAGATATCTTCGCTGTAAGCAAAGATCAATTTGTCAGGGCACGGCAAAACTCACGCATGGAGTGATAGAAAATTTGAACCCGCATTCTGAGTTCTGCATCCCCGATGAAAAATTCGACCTCATCAGCCGGTTCAAGGAAGCTTTATCGGAATCTCTGCAGCGTCACTGGTACAGGCTCAAAGATCTCTACGACACCTTGGCAACTGTGTAAGTTCTTTTTTCACATCACTGCATGATGTGGTGTTGTAATATGTATTTGATATTTTCTGATCGTTCAAGTAGTTGTCTTGGGTCGGAAATGGATACACCGATGATTGTCATCTATGATTTCGCTTTATGCTATCCAAGCTACCGATAAATTAAAAATTTCACATTTGACATTATATTTTGTTTGTTGAATGAAACAGAGAGTTTTTTTTCGATAAACGTGAAAATTGTGATCGATGTTTGATTATATTTTTTGCTATCCACTCTGACATTTGATCAGAAAGATTTTCTTTTGAGAAAAATGGAAAAAAAATAGTCCTATGATTATTCTAAAACTCCCACTTGATTTGTTTATTTTCTGCCTCAATATTATGAAAAGATGATGAAATTTGCCAATCGTTTTCGCTCAACAACTTGTTTTACGAAGGACCCGAAATTACTTTCCAATAAAACTTTTTCGATCCTATCAAAAGACATTGCAATATTCCCGTTCATTTGAAATAGTTTGAACGTTTCTTTCACAAATCATTATGTAAGTATATTGACCGTGAACGATAGCTTTTCAACTTTCTCAACAAAATATTATTTCATATTGGGATTACGTAAATGTCCATGTTTTATAATTCCGTCAGGAAAATCGGATAAGCCTCCGAAAAAATAGAACATTACAATCATTTCAAATTACTATTGAATTAGGGAACCCCTGACAGCATTGCGGGAAATTCATAATTTATTCCTAGCTTTGTAACAAAAATCTTGACATTCATAATTCGTTTCGGTTTTTCCAAAATGTAGTCATGCCGAAGCCGCCCGACATGTTTCGTATAGAAGCATTCGGTCGTTTATGCAGCAATGCAGGAGGAAACATTTCCCGCCAAACCCTCGTACCATCGAGGAATTCGTGGGGCGACTTCTTGATCCGGCACATGCGCGAAACCTGGAGTACACCAATGGCAGGCTCTCCGTTCATCTAATAACGGATGAAAGTGGCGCACAGCATGCCTTATTTTGGGATGCGGTCTTTGTCAGCGAAGAAATGGGTGATGTATCGAGATTACTCATCGATGCCACTTTCCGGTCACGACCACGTATTGAAGGAGTCTACCAGCTTTTGACAATAATGGGGATCAAATTAAATCATGTAAGGAATGATTTATATCTTAAAGCTTTCGATATTTGAAATTTTTTTGAGGTGGCTGACCGTGCGTCCCAATAGCGAACTATTAATTTTGCTGGCAAAGTTGTGAACATTATTCACGATGATTTTGAAGTACTTTTTTTATTGCACAAAGTAATGTTTGCCCGGAGGGTACAAATAAAGCAACTCGAATGAAAATCGATAATGTACGAATTAAAAATATAAATATGCAAATTTGATGGTAATCATTATTTTCAAACTTCATGGGGCATGGGTCAAAAAACCGTTTCGTAACAAATGAATGTATTATTGATAGTGTATCATAATTTATACGAAAAAGTATAAATTGACTGTATTCAATGCTATTTGTTTTCTTATTTTATTCATGCTTGTGGATCATAGGGATTCCCCTTCATCTGGATCGTAATGTCGCGGAAAACGGAAGTAGCCTACGCAGCATGTTTGGACCATGTCAATACGCACGTGCTGCATGGAAATAACATAATTTTGGCCATGAGCGATTTCGAACGTGGGCTGCGTAACGCAATCCGTACAGTTTTTCCGAGAACTCACAGCACGGGTTGCAATACTCATCATGACCGGGTAAATAGTGTTAGATTATATCGTATGAAATGAAAAAATTTCAAGCCTCCTACCAATTGTGCACTTTATAGCCTCCAGATTTTTAAACGGTTCCATATCTTCTTCGATCTTGCTTATTACTTCGATAGCATTAATTCCACATGTAGATGATAAATAGATCGTATAAGTGAAGATGGATCCGTTAAGAAAGCTGAGATCGGTTGCATGACGTTCCAATTTTCACTTTCACTTTTTTTTCTATAATTAATCGTAGAATGACGTTTTTCTTATACGAATAACTATCACGAATATTTTCTCTCATACAAATTAAAACAAAATGACGCACTTTGTTTCAGGCGATCTATAAAAAAGCCAAAGCCCTTAGATTGCACAACCTGATCCGCACAAATGGAGAAGCCAAAACTTTTTTGAAAAAAGTTTTGGCTTTGGCATATTTGCCGGCCGCTCTGGTGATTGACCAATTCCGGGCCCTCAAAAATGGTCTATCACCCGCAGTGAAACGGGAAATGGGTCAATTTTGCTCATATTATGACCGATATTGGCTGCGGACAGTCACCCCAGACGGTTTCAGTGTCCATGGCCTCAGTCGTAGGACAAATAATATCATCGAGTCGTACCATAGCAGGCTCCAGCACCGTATGGCGACTCGCCCCGGCCCATGGGATTTTGTTTGTAAGCATTGACAAGAACCGTAACACTCGACTTTAAACGACAAAGAAAACAAAACATTATTAATATTGATGACATTCTATGCAACAGGCAAGCTTCTGAAACTACAAGCCGACGTTCGAGCGGACATCAACAGGCTCAAAAATAACGGGCAAATCGGACGCCACGCACGATATAGCACCGTTTTTAAACAAGCCCAGTTGGTGCGAGGTGAGCTTTCGTCGGAGCATTCTTTTTTTTAAATACAAAATTCTAGTGTAAGACGGGTCTCATCTAAAGAATTTTTGCCACGTTTTCACTTCACACTTTGCAGATATAATCTTGATAGATTTGATAACAATAAGAATTCGGCATAACATTCTAGCCAGCAAATTGGCTGGATAATTTACCCATGCCAATAAAATTATGTAAAATTTATTCAGCTTGGCGGGAATTACACATGCTGGAAATAACGGTCGATGAGTTTTTGGAAAAGGCAGCAGCCTTGAAAGGGAACGTCGAGGTTCTGATGGCGCAGCAGCAAGATGACCATGAAAATGTTGATGACAATGACCAGGAGTTGGAAGGACGTCCACCAATCCAGGCGGCCGGTAGAATTCTTTCTGAAACACCCTTTAAACTTACGAAGAATTCTTCAGAAACTTAATTTCGACGGGAATTTTTCAGATCCGGATTTCGAGCAGGAGCTTTTTGCTGAAGAACCGCCTCGATGGCTGCTGGACAATGCTGTTCCATTCGAAGAACCCGGTAAATTTTTCTGATAATTTTGATATACGAGGGGTCTCGTGAGAATATTCATGTTGTGCAGCACTGGCGAATGCAATGAATTTCAATACTAGAAAAATTTGACCTGGAAGATGAGAAACTCAACGAAAATTTATTTCTAGGTTCTCCCGCCCACGGCACGATACGGGATGAAAGGTCGGATGACGAGTCGATCGGAGACAATGTCGATAACGACCAAGCATTTCCTCTGCAAGCTAATGGTAATTTGTTAAAAAATAATGTTCTTTACCAGTAAAATATTCGTTGAATTTGTCATGCTGTTGTTGCTCGTGGCCAATGGAAGCGCGATTATATCTCAGTATAAATAAACCAACGTTTGCAATTTAATTTTCTCCACAGAAGATGCAATCCCGGTCATCGAAGAGGAGTCTCGCGAATTTCTTCCTCTTGATCTTCATGGTAATATTTATCGCATTATGTTCTTTACCAGTAGTGATGTATGCGATTAATTTATAAAGCGATTCGCAATTTTGTTTTTTCTTTTTCTTCTTCTAGCAAATGTGTCTGAGCAAGGAAACCTCGATGACTTGGAGGAAGGGAGACTATCGCCGCAACGGAATCAAATCGGTAATTATTTTTTATGAACTGGAAGCTTAAAGCTGTCTGAGAATCTGAGCCCACTTTCGTTGCATAATTGTTACCTGGAATGCTTATGTCCAATGGGAACATAATGGTATATAAAAGTAACAAGTTTCGAAAAAATGCGTACCGATTTTTAATATTATTAGTTTCCCATTTCAAGAAAAATAAACAGAGCGTTGCCATTTTTGTTTCCTCCGTAGAAGATGAAGTCCTGGTTATCGACGACGACTCTCGAGAATCTCTACCTCTTGATCCTTATGGTAATTAGTTAATGAATAATGTTTGTCATTAGTATGAACGTACGCGTTTAATTTATAAAGCGATTCGCAATTCTGTTTTCTTTTTTCTTCCAGTAAACGTGCCCGAGCAACGAAACGCCCACGGATCGGAGGAAAGGAGACGATCGCCGCAACGGAATCAAATCGGTAATTGTTTTTTATTAAATGAAAGCTCTCTGTGAATCTAAGTCCACTTTCGTTAAATAATTCTTATGCTCGTGCCCACTGGAAACATGATGTTGTATCAAAATGACAACTTTCGAAACAATGCGTACCGGTTTTTCATTTAATTAATTCCTCATTGAAAACAAAATAAACTAACTGTTGCTATTTATTTTCCCTCCATAGAAGATGATATCCTGATTATCGAGGACGAGTCACGCGAACCTTTGGATCCTCATGGTAATTTGTTAATGAATAATGTTGTCTATTAATATTGATGGATGCGGAGAAAAATAAACCAAGCGTTGCCATTTTTTTCCCTCCGTAGAAGATGAAGTCCTGGTTATCGACGACGACTCTCGAGAATCTCTACCTCTTGATCCTTATGGTAATTAGTTAATGAATAATGTTTGTCATTAGTATGAACGTACGCGTTTAATTTATAAAGCGATTCGCAATTCTGTTTTCTTTTTTCTTCCAGTAAACGTGCCCGAGCAACGAAACACCCACGGATCGGAGGAAAGGAGACGATCGCCGCAACGGAATCAAATCGGTAATTGTTTTTTATTAAATGAAAGCTCTCTGTGAATCTAAGTCCACTTTCGTTAAATACTTATTATGCTCGTGCCCACTGGAAACATGATGTTATATCAAAATGACAACTTTCGAAACAATGCGTACCGGTTTTTCATTTAATTAATTCCTCATTGAAAACAAAATAAACTAACTGTTGATATTTATTTTCCCTCCATAGAAGATGATATCCTGATTATCGAGGACGAGTCACGCGAACCTTTGGATCCTCATGGTAATTTGTTAATGAATAATGTTGTCTATTAATATTGATGGATGCGTATCATTTAGAATCTAATTCGCAATTCTGTTTCATTCATTTTTTCAGAAAACGAGCGTGAGCAACGAGATCCTCATGTTTCGGGAGAGGACAGAGTACCGCCGCAGCAGGAAGAAATGGGTAAGGGTTTTATTATATAATACTACCTGGAAAACGTTCTTTGACCTAACCAAAAATTCATTTTGTGACTATGTACGATTTTCCAGTGACTGTATACTACCTTCATAATTCATCACCTGGGTGATTACAAGATCGCACTACATATCGGCATATTGTTAATTGAGAGTTTTTAAATCGTAGGTCCGATTCGAAGTCCCCGCAGATTTCAACGTCACCACCCTTTCGAAGCCCCCGCGACACAGGCGCCGTCAAGAAACCACAGAAGAAACAGAAGACGCAAAGGTTAGTTTCTGCACTAAAGGAAAATGAAAATTTTGAAAATGTGAAAATGTGTTCATTGTTGAATATTTCAGAAATGCGAAAAAAAGCGCAAACACGGAAGTGGGATGCCGGGACCAACCACCAGGCTGCCCCGGAAGAACAACCCCCAACTGTGGATGACGATGGTAAGAGCATCATTGTTGGTTAGCTATTAAGAATACATATCGTTAAGGTTTATGCGAATCATTGCTTTGCTGATTTTCTACGAGTCAGAAGGCTGTATCGGGATGGAGAGAGAGGGAGTGATAATTTTCGACGCGTTAAAAACTACAATCGCTCTGGAATCTCGCGTGAGATGCGTTAGAACGTAGCGCGTCCATTTTGACAAAATCGGTTTCATTGAGTTCCCTCATATACATTGCAATGCTGAATCTTTATTCGAATAGAAGTTTGATCGGTTCGATGATTGCGGTTTCATGCACGCTGTCACCAATCGTGACGTCGTCGAGGCGCCCGCTTCAAAATAGTACGAGTTACATCCCGAATAAGAGGAACCGGACGAATCAGGGTTCGGGAAATGCTTAACAATGACAACGAGTTCCGTCGTCGGAAACGAAATTAAAATGCGAATTCTTAAAGCGAAAAAAGTACGTGATTAAGTGGACTGGGTGGGGGGCTGATGAAATAATCGGTAAAAATTGGAAAAAAAAACAACCCAGAACGTGCGGAAAGTGAGAGTCAACGCTTGGCTCGGAGGAATAATCGAAAAAAAAGAAAAAAGAAAATGGGAAACGGCGTTACGATAAAATTTCGAATGAGAAAAGCTGGGGTAATACGGGTCCGCGAACGCCTCAAAAAGTACGAGTTCCGTCGTCGGGAACGAAAATAAAATGCGAATTCTGGAAGCGAAAAAAGTACGTGATTAAGTGGACTGGGTGGGGGGCTGATAAAATAATCGGTAAAAATTGGAAAAAAAACAACCCAGAACGTGCGGAAAGTGAGAGTCAACGCTTGGCTCGGAGGAATAATTGAAAAAAAAGAAAAAAGAAAATGGGAAACGGCGTTACGATAAAATTTCGAATGAGAAAAGCTGGGGTAATACGGGTCCGCGAACGACTCAGAAAGTACGAGTTCCGTCGTCGGGAACGAAAATAAAATGCGAATTCTGGAAGCGAAAAAAGTACGTGATTAAGTGGACTGGGTGGGGGGCTGATAAAATAATCGGTAAAAATTGTAAAAAATCAACCCAGAATGTTCGGAAAGTGAGAGTCAACGCTTGGCTCGGAGGAATAATCGAAAAAGGAGAAAAAAAATGGGAAACGGCCCTACGATAAAATTTCGAATGAGAAAAGCTGGGGTAATACGGGTCCGCGAACGACTCAGAAAGTACGAGTTCCGTCGTCGGGAACGAAAATAAAATGCGAATTCTGGAAGCGAAAAAAGTACGTGATTAAGTGGACTGGGTGGGGGGCTGATGAAATAATCGGTAAAAATTGGAAAAAAACAACCCAGAACGTGCGAAAAGTGAGAGTCAACGCTTGGCTCGGAGGAATAATCGAAAAAGCAGAAAAAAAATGGGAAACGGCCCTACGATAAAATTTCGAATGAGAAAAGCTGGGGTAATACGGGTCCGCGAACGACTCAGAAAGTACGAGTTCCGTCGTCGGGAACGAAAATAAAATGCGAATTCTGGAAGCGAAAAAAGTACGTGATTAAGTGGACTGGGTGGGGGGGCTGATAAAGTAATCGGTAAAAATTGGAAAAAAACAACCCAGAACGTGCGGAAAGTGAGAGTCAACGCTTGGCTCGGAGGAATAATTGAAAAAAAAGAAAAAAGAAAATGGGAAACGGCGTTACGATAAAATTTCGAATGAGAAAAGCTGGGGTAATACGGGTCCGCGAACGCCTCAAAAAGTACGAGTTCCGTCGTCGGGAACGAAAATAAAATGCGAATTCTGGAAGCGAAAAAAGTACGTGATTAAGTGGACTGGGTGGGGGGCTGATGAAATAATCGGTAAAAATTGGAAAAAAACAACCCAGAACGTGCGAAAAGTGAGAGTCAACGCTTGGCTCGGAGGAATAATCGAAAAAAAAGAAAAAAGAAAATGGGAAACGGCGTTACGATAAAATTTCGAATGAGAAAAGCTGGGGTAATACGGGTCCGCGAACGCCTCAAAAAGTACGAGTTCCGTCGTCGGGAACGAAAATAAAATGCGAATTCTGGAAGCGAAAAAAGTACGTGATTAAGTGGACTGGGTGGGGGGCTGATAAAATAATCGGTAAAAATTGGAAAAAAAACAACCCAGAACGTGCGGAAAGTGAGAGTCAACGCTTGGCTCGGAGGAATAATTGAAAAAAAAGAAAAAAGAAAATGGGAAACGGCGTTACGATAAAATTTCGAATGAGAAAAGCTGGGGTAATACGGGTCCGCGAACGACTCAGAAAGTACGAGTTCCGTCGTCGGGAACGAAAATAAAATGCGAATTCTGGAAGCGAAAAAAGTACGTGATTAAGTGGACTGGGTGGGGGGCTGATAAAATAATCGGTAAAAATTGTAAAAAATCAACCCAGAATGTTCGGAAAGTGAGAGTCAACGCTTGGCTCGGAGGAATAATCGAAAAAGGAGAAAAAAAATGGGAAACGGCCCTACGATAAAATTTCGAATGAGAAAAGCTGGGGTAATACGGGTCCGCGAACGACTCAGAAAGTACGAGTTCCGTCGTCGGGAACGAAAATAAAATGCGAATTCTGGAAGCGAAAAAAGTACGTGATTAAGTGGACTGGGTGGGGGGCTGATGAAATAATCGGTAAAAATTGGAAAAAAACAACCCAGAACGTGCGAAAAGTGAGAGTCAACGCTTGGCTCGGAGGAATAATCGAAAAAGCAGAAAAAAAATGGGAAACGGCCCTACGATAAAATTTCGAATGAGAAAAGCTGGGGTAATACGGGTCCGCGAACGACTCAGAAAGTACGAGTTCCGTCGTCGGGAACGAAAATAAAATGCGAATTCTGGAAGCGAAAAAAGTACGTGATTAAGTGGACTGGGTGGGGGGGCTGATAAAGTAATCGGTAAAAATTGGAAAAAAATAACCCAGAACGTGCGGAAAGTGAGAGTCAACGCTTGGCTCGGAGGAATAATTGAAAAAAAAGAAAAAAGAAAATGGGAAACGGCGTTACGATAAAATTTCGAATGAGAAAAGCTGGGGTAATACGGGTCCGCGAACGCCTCAAAAAGTACGAGTTCCGTCGTCGGGAACGAAAATAAAATGCGAATTCTGGAAGCGAAAAAAGTACGTGATTAAGTGGACTGGGTGGGGGGCTGATAAAATAATCGGTAAAAATTGGAAAAAAAACAACCCAGAACGTGCGGAAAGTGAGAGTCAACGCTTGGCTCGGAGGAATAATTGAAAAAAAAGAAAAAAGAAAATGGGAAACGGCGTTACGATAAAATTTCGAATGAGAAAAGCTGGGGTAATACGGGTCCGCGAACGACTCAGAAAGTACGAGTTCCGTCGTCGGGAACGAAAATAAAATGCGAATTCTGGAAGCGAAAAAAGTACGTGATTAAGTGGACTGGGTGGGGGGCTGATAAAATAATCGGTAAAAATTGTAAAAAATCAACCCAGAATGTTCGGAAAGTGAGAGTCAACGCTTGGCTCGGAGGAATAATCGAAAAAGGAGAAAAAAAATGGGAAACGGCCCTACGATAAAATTTCGAATGAGAAAAGCTGGGGTAATACGGGTCCGCGAACGACTCAGAAAGTACGAGTTCCGTCGTCGGGAACGAAAATAAAATGCGAATTCTGGAAGCGAAAAAAGTACGTGATTAAGTGGACTGGGTGGGGGGCTGATGAAATAATCGGTAAAAATTGGAAAAAAACAACCCAGAACGTGCGAAAAGTGAGAGTCAACGCTTGGCTCGGAGGAATAATCGAAAAAGCAGAAAAAAAATGGGAAACGGCCCTACGATAAAATTTCGAATGAGAAAAGCTGGGGTAATACGGGTCCGCGAACGACTCAGAAAGTACGAGTTCCGTCGTCGGGAACGAAAATAAAATGCGAATTCTGGAAGCGAAAAAAGTACGTGATTAAGTGGACTGGGTGGGGGGGCTGATAAAGTAATCGGTAAAAATTGGAAAAAAACAACCCAGAACGTGCGGAAAGTGAGAGTCAACGCTTGGCTCGGAGGAATAATTGAAAAAAAAGAAAAAAGAAAATGGGAAACGGCGTTACGATAAAATTTCGAATGAGAAAAGCTGGGGTAATACGGGTCCGCGAACGCCTCAAAAAGTACGAGTTCCGTCGTCGGGAACGAAAATAAAATGCGAATTCTGGAAGCGAAAAAAGTACGTGATTAAGTGGACTGGGTGGGGGGCTGATAAAATAATCGGTAAAAATTGGAAAAAACAGCCAACAACGTGCGGAACGTAAGAGTCGACGCTTGGTTGGAAAGAATGATCGAAAAAGCAGAAAAAAAATGGGAAACGGCGTTACGATAAAATTTCGAATGGGAATATTTTACGATAAAATCTCAACGGATTCCTATGACTCATTCCGGATACTCATGTTCTCATTCCATCCCGACTACCGTCTGCCTCGTGTCGATTTTTTTCTCTATTAAGATTCACTCTCCTTCACAATGATGCTTTTACGGATGCACACTGTTTTTCTAGGAGTCATTTTATGTCAATCAAACAGCTTAGAAACAACTTCAAATACAATTCGACGAGTCGTTTTACAAATTAGTAATTCAAGTCCGACAATACGTCCCGTTATTTATATACGTATTGAATCTGTAGAATGATCAATCTTATTCAACAACGCGCATTAGTTACACATTACACGGATAGAAGTAAAGAACTTTTTAGTTATGTATTTACAAATTTATTGACATAAAATGATTCACACTCATAATGATGTTGACGTTTCGAACTTAATACGGTCTTAGTGCTAGAACAATTGAATATCAACAAGTAGTTTACGAAATGCTTGAGGACAATAAGATTTCCTTACTTTTCGTTTCAGATAAAGTCTATGTCAATATCAATTGTATGCTCATGAAGCAATTTTTTTGAATTTCTATCGCCTGTAACGCAACCTTTGCCGTCAGGCATCAGATCCATCGGGCCGCTTCTCTTCGGAGTCAACGTGGCCCGTGGTGAAGGAAGGTTTTATTTCAAGTATTAGTTTTCTACAGGGCCGCTTCTCTCTCGAGTTAACGTGGCCCTTGGAATAACTATTATTTGGTTTAAAAGCTGAGGGCAATATGATTTTCGTAATTTTATTCAAGATAGAATCATCTGTATTGATATCATGCGTATGCTTATGAAGCATCGCTGTGAATTTCGATTGTCCGTGATGCACCCCTTGCCGTCAGGCATCAGATCCATCGGGCCGCTTCTCTTCGGAGTCAACGTGGCCCGTGGTGAAGGAGGGGTTCATTTCAAGTATCAATAATCTATAGGGCCGCTTCTCTCTTGAGTTAACGTGGCCCTTAGAGTCACTGATACTTGTTTTGAATGCTGGAGGACAATACGATTTTCGTACTATTTCGTTTGTATGTTTATGTTCGATTCAGAGTAACGAGTAGATCCGGTAAAAATCCACCATGCTTTTTTAGAACCATTTTTCGTATAAAAACATGTATAATAAATTTTGAACATATACGGGAATAAAACGAAATCCGTTATATAAAGTCAAGATCGAGCTGTTTCGGCAATTCAACGGAAGGGCCCTCCGATGATTTGTCGATTCAGTCCGCATAATTTTGACAAAACAATCATCCAGTGCCTCACATCTTTATGGAAATAACATTGAAATACAATATGAATTTCTGGTTTTTGAGATTAACGCTCTCAAGCATAGAATCAATTCGTTCCTATTTTTATTTATCAAACTAAGACCAAGTTTAATTGTGATACGATAATTTTATTATACCTTGAAACGTCAATATCATTATCAGATATTTTATGGTTAACAGTGTGTTGTCGTGGACTCCTTGTTCCGATTTCTTTTACAGATTTTTGTAAGGTCTGCTTGGCAGCAAGGGCCAACTACATATTCTGGCCTTGCGGGCATTGTTGCTGCTGCGGGGAGTGCGCCAACCGACTTTGGAACGAGTTCCGCAGATCGACCTGCCCTATCTGTCGAGAACCGTCCGAGGAACCTCGAAGAATATTTCAACCGGCAGAATGTTGAGCGCAACGAAATATTAAAAACGAAATAATACAAAAAATTTTGGTTGTGTTCTATATATCCCTTCATACATCCTGGAGTAGAAAACCCATATATTAACTCCAAAAGTACAAGTAACACAGATAATTTTATAACTCCAGCACAAGTTTCAAGCATCATATCTCAATAGGAAACCGTAGATGACAATTACACAAGCTCTCGAAAACTTCTAATCTCATGCTAAACATTTCTGGTCTCCACAGTTGCTTTGTCCTTTGTCAACGTATCAAAACTTATAAGATCCATTTTTTTAAATTAAATTTTCCTAAATTTTTTCCTAAAAAATAAGTCTGATTCCGTTATTGCGTGGACAAACTCTTTTAAAAACATTCCTCACGAAGTTCTGAATCACAAGTCGGGTCACATCACTCACACCGAAAAGGTATTTCCCCACTTGAAAACATTGGAATTTCTAAATGCCTTTATAAAATTTCCTTTATATTTCATGAAGACATATTACATGAAAGCGACCAAAAATATCACAGACGTTTCTGTTCCTTTGATAATTATGGCACAAGGTATATTTTCCCACAATCAAAAAGCAGCAACGAACCAAATGAAGCGTATGAGCCAACACGCCTTTCATAGAATCAAACCTTAGCTGTCGTCACATAACCTGTGCATACTTCCGAAGAACGTAGCGTTCTTCAGAGAAATGTGGAAAGGGTTTTACTTCCGTACAATTGAAAAGCACTATGATTTTGCCATTTCGACCTTTATTATTTTGATGTTTACTATTTCGGCGGTCACCATTTCGACGTTCGCCATTTTGGTTTTCACCATTTCGACGTTCGCTATTTTGGCGTTCGCTATTTTGACGTTCGCCATTTCGAACGTTCGCTATTCTGAATATCTAAGTTTTATCCATTCTCATAATGTATTCTCGATCTTATATCTCATACATTTTTTTGTCATTCTGCTCTTCGTTTATAGTTTCGAAGAAGCAAAAATTATTAAATTTAATACAATTACATTATCTGCATTCAAAGTATGGCGGATTTGAATAAATAGTTTCGAATAATTTCGCATTAGATGAAAAAATATTATACTCAATACTCATCGATTTAAGAGTCTATTGAGAATAAAAATTTCGAATTACTCATATTTCGCGAAATCGACATTATGAATTAAAAAATTTCCAACTATCAACCGTTCTACAATTTAGTTTTTCTACATATTAACCCCCACCCAAGATTGGGACGGAAAGCGGAACTCCCGTCGCCCGACCGGAAACGTTGTTCCATCGTGTGAATAAAAAAAAAAAAACCGATACGGATTTTTTCCATAACTACTTAATCGATTCAAGTCACTATCTATACTTTCTGATTACTTACTATTACGATAAAATTAATTAAATATTTATTCAACAAACGATCTCATGCAAAAAATATGAAAGCTAAGTTTTTATGATAATTGGTTGCCCAACATACGTGGTAAAAAGAGATTTGTGAAATTTCTTGAAATAAATAAACGTTTGCAATATAAATATACTTGACCATAATTTTTTGTTAAGAATTTGTTTAAATTCCGTTATTTAGACATGTTTTTTTTGCGAAATCTACATTCAGCCCTGAACTTTCATTTCGTGACGCAACGAGGACATCATATTGGGGCCGAATATTTATTCCACACGGGACCCTATTACGGATCCATATTTGGCCTCAAAATCTCCCAACAGGGCCCAACAGGGGCATCTCCTGTTGGTCCTAAATGTGTTGGCTACAGGGGACCCTAGTATCCATCCACATTAAGTTCGGGCGTAACGGGGGCATCCTCCATTGGCCCTCATTTTTTATCCTTTGTGGGGCCCAATTAAAAAAGCGTGACCGTCCTCAATAGGATCCCATCAGATTTCCTTATTAGGACCCTTATATAAAAATGGATATCAAATCAGGTCCCTATGAAACCCCCAGTATATTTTCCACACGGGTAACTGTTCAATTGCTTGTTATTGTTTTTTTCATTGAATAAATTGGGTTTTTTATGCCTTTATGGCTTTTTCCCAAAGAAAACTTGTAATTATTTTTTTTGTAAAAGTTAATCGATAAAACAGTAATTGTCAAATTTTTTACGCGGAAAATTTATCCGAGTCGACGTTCTTTGGTGGCTTCAATTTTATAACCACATGGCAAATCCCCTTCACGGGGAGAAACCCGGACCGTTTCGGCGCCTCGCGCCGTTAGCCCACGTCCACCTAACTGTTGTTTTATTTCCCTGAATATACACTTTTTATATTTTGTAAATAGACACTAAGTGGGGATCTCTGGAGATCGTAGTGGGGAGCCGCAGCGCGCAGCGACTTATATCCATAGATATACACCAGACCGTGTTGAATGGCCTACTAAAAAAATTCAATATTTCGAAAAACATTGCGCGTCTCCAAAAATCCTTTTAAGGGGCCTCTTAGATAGTCAAAAGGAATATATGTGCCCAATTTCTTGACGAAATTGGGTTTGTGCTTTTCGGAAGTTTATCCACAGACCGTTCACGCTGATCCATGTGGACCACACTGGCCCTTTCGTAACATCTTAATCGGAGAATAAATACATTTTCGTTATAATTGAAATTCTTACGAAGTAGGAAGTGTTTCCGGCGAAGCGCAATACAAAAACACGAAGGCTTATGCGTGCTCTCGAGAAACTAGTGAACAATTTCGGAGCATCCGTACGAATTGTCAGTGATCGGGGTACTTGTTTCACGTCTAACCACTTCTCGGACTTTTGCAAACGCCACGGTATTCGGCGTACCCTGAAATCGCCGCGACATCTCCAAGCCAACGGACTGGTGGAACGCAAGAACAGCACGTTAATTTCCGCGTTACAAACTAGTCTCGACGACTCCGAAGGGAAAGATTGGGACCTGTGCCTAGCCAAAATACAACGTGACCTGAACGATGCGTCCAATGCTGCCACAAAACGCAGCCCTTTCGAGCTATACGGCTAGAAGAAACGCGGAACCACTCCGTTCGGTTATTAACGTCAACGGTACGTATACGCCCCCACAAGAACTCCAAAAAGAGACACGAGAGTGCATACAACAGAACCAGCTGACGATCAAACGACGATACGATGCAAAGAGACTGCGGAACTTCCAATTCGCTAACGGCGACCTAGTGTTTATGAGAACGATGAAGGAAAAATACAGGAGCAAGCACGAAACTTCAGCGCAAGTATCGAGGCCCACAGACGGTCGTCGAAAAGCTACCCGGCGATACGTACCAAGTAGCAGACGTAGAGTCGCATCAGGGGCGTCGGTACACTAGTACGACCAGAGTTTTGAAAATAGTAATCTGAAAGAAATGCACTACTCATTACTTTTAATAATGTAGATTTGATCATTTTCCCATTACAAAATACAAAATTAATGTGTAATGAAGGCGTGTTCCATTACAAATTAAAAAAGTAGTGTGTAATGAATGCGTGTTCCATTATGCGGTTCCAACCGCATGTTCCATGCGGTTTCATTATTTTATTTTGCTTTTTTGACCATTTGTGATCTTCCACAGGTTACATGTCACGTGACACCCTTCCACAATGATCGCAAATGATCATTCGAGTAAAAAAAAAACATACACGTTATTTAGGGATTCAATAGCCAAATTTTGTATGAAAAACTTATAATTTCCATTAGATTGCTTATAATTATGAGTAACAGCGTGTAAAAACAAGTTCAATATGAAATATTACATTGTTTAAGGTTGAATACACTCTCACACTCCATATTTGAAGTCGAACTGTTTTTTTTTGTTTCTAAAGCATCTAGACCGACGAAGATTCTGGTTTTTCGACTTTTCCAATTTCATTGATTTTATTTTTACTGTTATTTCTTTCCCTAAAGAACTTGTTCAAGAAATTTTATGAAAACATAAAATTTGACCCCTATGCACCACCTAATTTTTCTACCCCAGAGGAGTATTCATTTTTTCGCCTATTCTGTCGCTTCTATTTCCCTTGTCTGCCTCCGTCTCTTTTTTTCGCTGCTGTCGTTATAACTGCAACACGCATTAGCCTTCAAAATTACTCTTATTTCAAACTGACTATCACTCAAACGGTTATATTTTGGCAAATCCATCATCGTTGCATAGCTAAATAGTCGTTCGACCGGAGCTGATGAGGGCAACGCAGTATTGAATTTTAAAAATACTTTTTTGATCATCGGATACTTCTTGAGCATCGTGAGCTGCGTATCTGGGTCTTGCAAATATCACGTCAATTCGATTTCAGCAGCACCGTGGCTAATGCCCGTTTCCAGATCGCGGAAAACTGATTCTCCGTCTCCAAAATCAAAACCGTCTGCTGGTTCCAGGAAATTGGAATTATTGGCGGGAATATCCCGACTCGATGTCATAGAAGCCGCATTGAGCACCGTTGTATATGCGTTTCTGTATTTCAGATGAAAAACATCGGAACCAGCGAATTTTGAATTGCGGATGTGATACCGATGCTATTGCTGCAGAAACACCTTCATTAGTGACTTCGAACATTTTTTAAAATCTAACTTCGAGGGCTTGAATCGTTCCCTTAACGAGGGGCTGACAAACTCGAACGTTGCGGTTATCCTCAAGAAAAATCATTTTCCTTCGAAGAGAAAGGAGAGTTGGCAAGAGATAGCCATAGTGGCAGTTGATATCTCCTTGCAAAGAATCTATTGATGCCGCTAAATCCTCAGTGCATTTAATATATTCTTCCAGGTATTGAAAATCACACCTGTTAAAGGGATTTCTTAGTGAAATTCCCTCACCTGTTTCTGCGCAATGCAGAAGTTTATCTTTGCAATGTATCAATTGCTTGAGGCAATCGAACAAACTATTCCACCGAGTAATTACTGGTCTTCGTAAACCGATACCTAAATAATCTTTCATGACTTCGTTGGTTTTTGGAGACCGTAAACTCTTCCAAAGAGATGTACACTTCGCTATCACATTCTTATGGCGTGCTCCTAATTCTCTCGAAGTTTCGATTATTTTATTCGTATCTGTGGTAGCAATGAGGTTGAGAGTATGACTGGCGCAACGAAAATGTTGCGGTAATTGCTTCTGGCATTCGTCTCCAAAGTCGGTGTCCAGTGTGATTTCGTGATTCGGTTCCTCAGTCATCAAAGTTTCAGAAAAATCTTCCTCTGAAAAGTTGTCTGACGCTTCTTCTACAAAATGAAAACATTTATTTTCATAATAGTTATCTATTATCTCTATTCTTAAGTTATCCATAATAGTTATCTATATTCTTTTCTCATATTCATTACAAATATACGTACTCATTGCTAACTTCATTTTTCAAGTTCACTGTATTCAATGCAGCGTACTTACGTTTTAAAACGTAAAATGGTAAGGGATTTGAGTCAATAAGTTTTATATTTTCTGAGGTATTACTGGAACCGTTTTTTGAAATGCCATCCTGATGAGAAACCCTCATTTGAAGTTTTTGTGCGATAAAAAATTAAAAGAAATCATTGTTTCCGTATAATATAATACTGCAATGATAACGTGGAAAAAGTTTCGTCTTTTGAAAGAAGAAACTTACTAAGAAAAAATCTTACAAGGAAAGTCTTTCCGCTGACCTCCTTCAATTTTGATGAAATTGAAATATGTTATTCTTCATCAAAATCTAAGAGACACGTATTTTTTTTTATCGGCGGAAAAACGTTTCTAAGGGGGGAAAATATCCCCTAAAGTTGAGACCTCCGAGGGGTAGTTTTCAGGGTTCGCCTATTTTCACTCGAGATAAGCGAATGCACCGAAATGGATAATCAACTTAATGATAAACGATGGAAAATGCAACTGGTTTCATATCGGGGGGTTGCACAGGAAAAAAGTTATAGGGGTTGAAATTCACAAAATCGTTATAAGAAAAAAACTATAGCACCTATCTCGATGGTTTCAATTGCATTTTAAAGAGGGCAAAAAAGTAGTAGATACGGGTTTTTGCGTTTTTCCCGCAAATGAAGTTAAGGGGGTGAACTACCCCTATATATGTCCACAGTAAATCTCAATAAAACGGCAGTATTTCTTTGTTTTCTTATTTCTTCTCCTTGTGATACGTGTTTTCTCCCAATTTTCAACGTCTACATCTCAAACGATGGATAGATTTTTCTGGAAATAGCATTTTCATAACTGGTGAAAGCGATAGAACCAAAAGTGTGCGTCCAATTTTAATAAGTTGTTTTTTATTTGAAGGCAATTTAAGACACTAGTTATAGTTAAAAGATTTAATTTTAACTGTATTTAAGCAATGAATTTTACCTAATTGAGCAAGGAAATTTCGAAACGATAAAATTTCCCTCTGAAAATTCTACCACTCTATCACTTTTTTATTTTTTGTCACTTTTTACGGTATCCATACCAATCACATCCGTAGTTTCAAAGAATTTTCTTATTTATTTATTTTCGCCGAAAATTACATATGGGTTAATTTTTACGGATCACCATTTTTTTTATTGGTCAATATTGAATAAGCCAGAAGATGAATTCCAATAATATCTACACCTTATGATCTCACGAAAATTTAGTAAATATTGACGCATTTTCATAGTTATCATAACTCCCCTCTTTCTTAACGGTGTTATCTGGGAATCACTTCTGTTCAGTTTGTGACTCGCTCTCAAAATTAGATTTCAAATACGACGTAGAAGCAGTAACAAAACAGCGATCGCGGCATATATTCACCACAGTCGGCTATTTTTCTTTTACACGAAAGCAGTCACTTGTAATTCGAGACTATTTAAAACGAAATTGTAAATATTAATCAAAATGAAGATAAATCCTTTGAACGTTATTAGAATGCTTCTCGCAACTTTTGAAGTTATGCATTTACCGGATTCACCAATAAATAACGATGAAATACAATTGAAAGAAAACTTTGAAAATATTTTGTTGACTGCAATGAACGAATACAGTGGTTTCGAAATGGTGGAAGAAAATTCTTTGCATTTTGAAGAACCGTTCAAGGATTGGGAAATGGAAATTGTTGAGGATAAAGAATGGTCAAACGCCCTGCATGAACCAGAATTTCCGCCTGATACATGCACTCGTGATGACGAAGGCTTATCTTACGAGGACAAATTAAGGGCCGTTGAGTATTGGCGCAGCGGGAAGAAAGGAAATTTAGGTTTGGGCAGTGTTAAACAAAAGTTCAAGAGAGTGCAATCTATAAGACAGTTGCGGCGGTGGGCGCACAATTTGAACAAAGGGGGCACGTACAAAGAAAAATTAGCACGTATTTGTGCTTACACTTTGGAAAATTTCAAAGTTGCTGTGGATGCTGGTTTGATAGTGCACGATTCCGATTTGAAAAGATGGGCCTTACATGCTCAAGGAGAAATAGGGCATACCGATTTTCGTTTCAAAGCATCTCGTACGTGGATAAACTCATTCAAAGCAGCTCATCGCATCGTATCGAGAAAAATAAATAAATTCGTTACATCTAAAACAATTGAAGATGGAACAGTGTTGGAACAACAAATTCGAAAATTTGTTGATGACGTAAAACAAAATATTAAAACTTACGGATTGTCAAATACATTCAACGCAGATCAGAGTGGCTTCCAACTAGAAATGCATTCTGGAAGAACTTTAGCAGTCGAAGGAGAAAAGCAAATACAATGTCTTGTACAATTAGTCTCTTCTATGACCCACAGTTACAGTATTCAACCGACTATATCAGCTGATGGTAAGCTGTTGTCTCCTCTATTTTTGGTTTTAAAAGAACCAACTGGCAAGATTGGTCCAATAGTGGAAAAGACGCTTTTCAGACCGGATAATGTGTACATAAAAGTATGCAAGTCTGGGAAGCTTACTTCAGGTATAAATTACACACCCACTGTTTTTGTATAGATATTTTTTCGAATGATGAAAATACGTTTTTCTATTTTCAGATCATTTCAAAACTTGGTTACAGCATGTATTGTTCCCGAAAATTGGTCAAAAATCTTTATTACTGATTGATTCTTGGACTGGACACTGTCCCCAAGCTGTACTTGATGTGAAACCTTCAAATAGAGATGTCAAAGTAATGATTATACTTGAAGGAACTACCGGAAAAATTCAACCCCTCGATGTTTTTGGATTCCGAGTATGGAAAAATTTTGTTAGACATTTTTCTGATCATTGTCTTTTGATGGATTATGATATTGATTTGCATTTGAGAAACAATATCATAAAGCTGCAGTCACTCGTGCATAACCAACTATCGTCACCGCGTTATATCGATCTTTACAAATATTCTTGGTACAAAAGTGGTTACATAGAAGAAAAATCAGCGAATTTTGAAAATCCTGTAGATTTTGCATTTGGAGATTCCTGCAACTCACATTGTGAAGTTCCAGGATGTGAAAATGTTGCTATTATTCGCTGCTCCTGGTGTAAAAAGTCGCTATGTTTTAAACATTTTTTTGATGACTATCATTACTGCAGTACTTACAACGGCTAGAATAGCCTGCGATTATATATTTGCTTCTATCTATCGCTACAGTGATTATTTTGTTAGACTGTTTACCTATCATCAATAAAAGATAAAAGCATGTTGCACATTTTCGTTTTTTTTTCGTTGACTACACAGTTTTTCTATGTGACATCCCGAAACTTTGTCTATCTACCGAAACAAATATGTGTAAGCGCTTATCGTACGCCTATATTATCTTATTGCCAAACATAAATCAATCGGAATTATCGATAAGCCATATATGTATACTTTTTCATCGAAAAATCGATCTATAAATAAGTTGGCTTCTAGATAAAACCGTTCATATAATGATATATACGTGGCACGGTTGTTGTAAATTTGAAGAAAACACGTATCACGAGGAGAAGAAATAAGAAAACAAAGAAATACTGCCGTTTTATTGAGATTTACTGTAGACATATATAGGGGTAGTTCACCCCCTTAACTTCATTTGCGGGAAAAACGCAAAAACCCGTATCTACTACTTTTTTGCCCTCTTCAAAATGCAATTAAAACCATCGAGATAGGTGCTATAGTTTTTTTCTTATAACGATTTTGTGAATTTCAACCCCTATAACTTTTTTCCTGTGCAACCCCCCGATATAAAACCAGTTGCATTTTCCATCGTTTATCATCAAGTTGATTATCCATTTGGGTGCATTCGCTTATCTCGAGTGAAAATAGGCGAAACCTGAAAACTACCCCTCGGAGGTCTCAACTTTAGGGGATATTTTCACCCCTTAGAAACGTTTTTCCGCCGATAAAAAAAAATACGTGTCTCTTAGATTTTGATGAAGAATAACATATTTCAATTTCATCAAAATTGAAGGAGGTCAGTGGAAAGACTTTCCTTGTTAGTAATTGTCTTTTTTCGGTATAGAAATGAGAACATGCCCTTGAACGAATGCTATCATAGCTACGACTTCAACAAATTTGGAACAATAATTACAAATGTTATTATGAGAAGACAGTATCACTATCATTTTCAATATTGCTAATTTTTTTCAGAATTTTGCTTTCAAATAAAGGACTCAAAATCATATTCAAAAATATGTTTGGTTGGCATTGTATGAGCAATACAGGAAGGGCTCACCAGTTGGAATAATATCTGCAGCATCAACACCGCACTCCTGGAATGCCTTCACAAAGTTCGATCCATTATCGGTAATGGTGGCCACAATTTTCCTGGGTGTTAAATTGAAGGACAGATGAATCTCCGCTAGATACGTCGCAATAGCTTCATACGAGTGGGTACCAGGAAAGCGCCGGCACGCAATCGCCGCGGATTTTCGATTTAAAGTATACGGATGTAACTGTCAACAGATATCGAATATGATTTTTTTTTCAATATTTCTAGTTCTTGAAGAAAACATAGTTGTGAGAAAAGATACTAGGACGGTATAAGAAAATATTCAAAGTGAACGATTAAATTGTGTAACTAATGGAAAAAGCCTGTAAGCGAAACGTTCAAGTTCGTTTGCTTTATTGCAAATGAAAAACGACGTGGGGAAAAAAAACGATGATTTTTCTTGCCGTACCACGAAAAGTCTTAAAAATCCACGGAATTTTCTAATTCAACTTAGATTTCCTTAAAAAAAACTTACCCAATGAAGCGTTACCCCGACAAATCGACGATTTTTCCCGGACCAAGCATCTACTGTTGTACAAACGTAATCAATTGGGGCGATTACCTCACGGAGCTCGGTGATCTGTCGTTCTGCCAGACTAATTATCGATTTTGACAGTGAGTGTCGAGTCAGATGTTTTAAACTCAGTCCATCTTTTTTTATGTTGAAGTCTACACATGTACGTAAGAGAATAAAAAATTAGCGTAACGTCTCAAATCTTATAAAAATACTCCGTAAAATGAAGTTAACATACCATCGAAAATTTTTCGAAAAGATTTTCTCTCAACAGTATTCAATGGTACCATGCTGTCCACAATGTAATTTGTGACACTTAAATTAAATTCACTTTGAGAGAACGTACATGACCATCGTTTTTTATTTTTTGGTTCTTCGTTCAATTTTTTTGACAAAGAATCCTGGGTGTACTCGACATATTCTTCTGGATGACGTCTCTGCGAAGAAAATATTGTTGCATTGTTGATTCTGTTAAATTAATATAATTTGTTGTTAAAATACTAACCCTTAGATGTGTCGTCCAGTTAGAAGTACTGCGAAGTGTGCCGGCGATGATTTTTTCTCGTGGACAAATCATGCAATTGGCACGGATTGTCCCATCCACTTGTGATTGTTCCTTCACGACTTTAAAGTATTTACCATCCGGGCACAGTCGCTTATTGCACTCCACATCCAAAGGATCATCCGAAGGTTCTTCGTTCTCAATAGAAATTTGGCTCAAACGATGAATCGGAAGATTTTCAACAAACTGCGATGTTGATGCTTCTACCAGGAGGGCAAATAATAGTTAATTTCAATAGGCACACATAATATGCACAGTAAGCATATGATCTTTGCAACTTTATGAATTAATGTAACGCTTAATTACCTGAATGAGAAAATCCCCCTGGCACGACATCGCCGCGGAAAGCCATCTGCTGGTTTTCTTGCGAAGATGAGACCACACTCTCATCTTCTGGGTCTGGAGAAATAAATCACCATGATAAGGCAGACTTCAATATATTATTCGATTTTCAGAGGTAACTTTCTCTAAGATCCGAAGGGTTAAATGCAGTTCTTTGGAAAGAAAACACACATTTTTTTGGGTGATTCCTCAACTTTCTTGAGGAGGATAAATTAGACGACAACCACGGTAGTTTAGAAGAAACAAAGTATTGAGGTATATTTCCCAATGAAAAATGAAAGTTGAAAAACAATTGAATTCAAAATTCTGAAGTGGTTTTTGGAAGCGAAGAACAATAATAAAAATTGTGAAATATTTTTTTCGTAGAGCTCAAAATATATAGCATAAAAAAGATTCCATGTAGTTTTTCGCTCCGATTAGCCGTTCGAGAGTTAATTGGCTGACAAGAAAGCGAGAAAGATAAAAAAAAATTCGAGTACGGGTATCCCAAAATACTCATCGAATTAAGTCATGTAAATGCATGAAAAAAACGCGTTTTATGATGATCCTGAAGTTTCGATCATTGGAATGCAACGAAATTCTATTACTTCTTCAGCAGAGCTCATAATTGTTATTCAATATTTGTTCCGGGCAATAAACGATCGTCTCTTTCGACCAATAACTACAATCAACACGAAAAATTGCCATGATATTCGAAATTCAATAAATAATCAATAGAAAAAATATATTTCGTTGAATCTCAAGGTTGCAAACTTCAGAGTCATGTTTTATGTCAATGTTACTTATATTAAATTGCGCAGACCAACGAAAAATAAAGGTTTGGAGGTGGTTGAGTTGACGTGGAAAGCCGTATACATACAGACTGAAGCGTAAACATATTGCTTACTGGAGATATTGCTTTCGACATTGTACGGTATACAGGTCGATGTTGACGCGTCCGCGTGTTTACGCGAACGCAAAGAATGTAGAGTCCGCGGACGCTTACGTGGTATTTTGCTGGTATCCTTACAATCCGACATTAGTAGTTTCTGAGAGCTCATGTAAATTATAATAAAACATTTCGTGACTATAAATGCTTGTATAATTTTAAATAATAACTTGAGTAAAAATTGGACATGTATGACGTATGGTTCTATTCATATTAATTTCTGTGCTACGAGTTTGCATTTTTAAAAACGTAAAGCGAACCTGTTGATAGATAGACTCTGAATAGTTAGGAAATGCAGAAAAAACAAATGCTATTGCTGCAGTAGATAAATAGACCGTGCTTTTTGGAGTAATTTTTACAAAAATTTAAGATAAATTTACAGTCACGTTAATTGCTAAATTATAAGGTGTATACGAAGACACGCGGGAATTAAGTTAATATATACTGACACCAATGAGTTTACTTGAATTGTAATTTTTGCGACAATGGAGTGAAAAATACTTTGAAACTCAGTTCATACATTTACCAATACTTACCAGTACTAGACGGAATCTAACAAAAACTTGATGCACACAAATTTTTTTTATTGAAAAATTTGTAAACGTACCTTTGAGCTAAATACTTCCTGCTCTAAACGGTCGTAGAAACATACTAAAGCGCAGGGACACCGCATACACGGAACTCTTTTCGCGTGTTGTTTCCGGAAAGATAGTGGGGATAGTACGCACGTGAGTCGAACCTATCCAAACGTTCGTGATTGATTCCGAATACTGGTGACTTGCCGAAACAATATACAAACATTATCTTTTTTTACACTGAACCAATTTTTCCACAATATTACTTATAATTATAAGCGCTCTAATAAAAATGATTAGTTATTGATATAAAATATTTCCATTGAATGCCTAAATAACGTGCATGTTTTTTTTTCACTTTAATGATCATTTGTGATCATTGTGGAAGATCACAAATAATCAATAAAGCAAAATAAAATAGTGAAACCACATTGTGCAAGGTTCTAATGCGAGGACACTAATTTTTCTATATGTAATGGAATATTCTCCACTACAAATTACTTTTTTAAAAATTGTAATTAGTAATGGAGCACTCATTCATTACACGTTACTTTCTTAAATTGTAATGGCACATGCATCCGTTACACATTACTTTTTTGATTTGTAATGGAACACGCATTCATTCCACATTACTTTTTTGTTTTGTAATGGAACACGTTTTCATTACACATTAATTTCTGAAGTTGGAATGGTACATTTATACATTGCACAATAGACAGTGTAATGGGTAATAGTTACAGTAATGCATTAAGAAAATAATGCATTATTTTCAACTCTGAGTACGACCCATGCCAGTCAGCTGCGAGTGTGGCTTCCCCATCGCGATGACGACGAGAACAGCGAAGAATCAGCGATCGACCATGGCAGAGACGAAGAGGAATTCAAAAGTTCGGCCGACAACGAAAGCGCAGTAGGAGGCGCAATACCCACCAACTGATCCGGCAACGAGCACGAGTCGTTACTCGTCGAAAGAAAACGACAATCCTGGACGTCATGCAACAGGAGGGATCGTCATTGTCCGAGCGGAAACTGTTTCCGTGAGTTTTTCTCGTTCTTGAAATGATTTATATATTTTTTGAAAATTGGAGAGAAATTTAACGTTGACGTGGATTTACAGGAAACGAATACTAACAACGTTCTGCGCCGGGAGTTCTGGTCGTACCGACGGTAGAAGCTTAAAGCGGCGTCGAGAAGATCGACCCTGCGGCAATGAGAGTATAGGGGCTATGTGGATACCAATCCACTTCCAGGAATCGATGAGAAAGTGGGGGAGGTAATTTTGGGATGTCGGAGTTCTTTGATGTTGGGAAGGAGGGGGGATTTCTTTTGTGTCGGCATCTCTTTGATGTTGAGGGTGGAACACCTGCTCTATTGTTGTTGAGATAATTTATTACATCCGGTCTATTGTTGGAACACCTGCTCTATTGTTGTCGCGACATCCGGCCTATTGTTAGAACACCTGCTCTATTGTTGTCGAGATAATTTATGGCAGTCCATTGTTTGCATTGTTATCCAAACAACAATAGACCGGATGTCGCGAGAACAATAGAGCAGGTGTTGTCACAATAGACCGGATGTAATAAATTATCCCGACAACAATAGACCGGATGTCATGAGAACAATAGAGCAGGTGTTCCACCCTCAACATCAAAGGGATGCCGACATTTTGGAAATCAGAATTTTCCCAAGTTCTAGGAATTCCCCCCCCCCCCCCCACCAAACACACACATCTCATCCCACACAGCATATAAAACCCAATAGGTTCCTAGTGCATTTCGAAAATCAATGCATTTTGAGTAAAGATACGTCAGAGTTCACATCGAACGATGTCGCGTCCTACGAATATTGCCGCAGAAGAATTCCTGCGTGAGCAGGCAGTGTTATTGAGTAACTTGGCGGAATATTTTTCGTGGGAGCAACAGTGTGATGAATTGATTGATAGTTTGGAAGAACAAGCGTCATCGAAACGTATTCGATTAAGCATAGGATATCGTCATTCGATAAATGCTCAATTAATTCGTTTAGAAGGTTTAAAGTTGGCTACGAGACGACGATTCGTGCATATTGGTGGCGAATTAAACCACCTTCGATTGACATGGCGAGAAATTGACGCTGCCTTTGATAACCGTATATGTACTGGTGCAGTAATTAATGAAAGTCACATTATTCCACGCGAATTTTTACAAGATGCGAGTGAATTAGTTTTGAAACATGTGACAAACTGTATCGAGAAACATAATAGTGTTAAAGTGAATACGGAGTTTAATGCAGAGTTTGCAGCGGGTGATCAGCGTATGCATAAAAGTTTCAATACAGCAAATGTGGCACTTTTCGAAACGTCTAATCTTAATGAGTGGTACGAAGAGCGAGTGATTGAACCAACGTTAGCTTCGCTCGATGAGTTTCAGGATCGCGATAGTGGCTGGACATTAATTTCAATCGTAAATTTAACTATCAATATAAATAAATATAATCCCATGCGTGTAGGGTGCAATGTTAAATTACCGCGAAAAATAATGTTAAAACGAGCCACAATTAATGTTAAAACAAATGATGATGCATGTTTCGCCTGGGCGGTGGTTGCTGCGCTATACCCAGCAGAAAATCACACTGAACGACAGTCATCATACCCGCATTATGAAACAGTGTTCAATATTCAGGGGCTGAATTTCCCCATGACGCTCAATCAAATTAAAAAGTTTGAAAAATTAAACAATATTTCGATAAACGTGTATACACCAGTGAAAGACACTATTCAACCAATTCGCGTCAGCAAGAATAAGAAAGCAAAGCACGCCAATTTATTGTTGATTGAAGAGCAAGGAGGGGGAAATAATGTCGCGCATTTTCTTTGCGTCAAGGATCTGTCGCGTCTCGTGAGCTCCCAACTGAAGAACGGCAAAAGACGAGCATTTATTTGCGATCGGTGAGTTGGCAAAAAAAAAAAATTTAATGTACAAATATCAGAAATTGCTAAAATGTATAAAAAATCATAGGTGTCTACACTATTTCAATACGGAGGAAAGGCTGCACGCGCACGAGGTCGACTGTGGGCGGATTAACGACTGCGCCATAACATTACCGGCTGAAAACAATAAATGGCTGAAATTCAAGAACTTTGATCGTAAGGAGCGTCTTCCTATCGTCGTATATGCCGATCTTGAGTGCATTTTGGAGAAAACGAATGAGAAAGAACGAGAAAAGAATCAGCATCAACACCATCGAGTTTTCAGCGTGGGTTATTATGTCAGTTGCTCGTACAACCCTTCCTTGTCGGGCTACCATACCCACCGTGGAGAGGATTGCATAGAATGGTTCGTGAAGGAACTCGAGACGTTGGCGTTGAACGTAAAAAAAATACTACTAAAGAATGTGCCGATGAAAGAATTGACACAGCACGAGTGGAAGACTTTCCGAGAGGCTAAAGACTGTCACATTTGCGAGAGACCGCTTGAAGGCAATGTAGATCGCGTGCGTGATCACTGTCATCTCACGGGGCAGTACAGAGGTCCAGCTCATTCCAATTGTAACTTAAATTTCCAACATCATTACGCCATTCCAATTATTTTTCACAATTTGTGGGGATACGATGTACATTTTATTATAAAAGAGGTAGCTACGGCGTTTGCGGGGAAAACCGATTTACTCCCAATAACAAAAGAAAAATATATTTCATTCACAAAGACGGTGCAGTCTTCTTCAGAAAACTATAAAAAACAGATTAAACTTCGCTTCATCGATTCATTCAAATTTTTAAACACGGGTCTCGATAAGTTAGCATCTCTCCTCTCAGCAGACAAACTAAAAATTGCAAAGTCTCAATTTCAAAATCTACCACCAAACGATTTCGAACTGTTAACTCGCAAAGGGGTTTTTCCCTACGAGTACATCGACAGTTTCAAAAAGTTGGACGAAACGCAGCTTCCACCGCGGGATGCTTTTTACAGTTCCTTGACCGACGAGACGATTTCCGAGGAAGACTACAAACATGCTCAGACTGTATGGGAGCGGTTTTCCTCACAGACGCTCGGAGAATATAGCGATCTTTACCTGAAGACGGACGTATTGCTGTTGGCGGACATATTCGAAAATTTTCGAGATAAATGTCAGCAAAGTTATGGTCTTGACCCTGCCCATTATTTCACTCTCCCAGGATATACCTGGGATGCTATGTTGAAATATACGCGGATCAAGTTCGAACTGCTCACCGACGTCGATATGGTGCTATTCATGGAAAGAGGCGTACGCGGAGGTTTGAGTCAATGTTCAAAGAGGTATGCAGGTGCAAACAACAAGTATATGGAGTCCTTCGATTCATCGAAAGAATCATCTTACTTGATGTACTACGATGTAAATAACTTGTACGGATGGGCGATGAGTCAACCGTTGCCATATGCAAATTTTGAATGGATTGAAGATGTCTCAAGTTTCAACATCGAATCTCCCCATCCGTCAAAAGGATACATCCTTGAAGTTGATCTAGAATATCCTGCTTATTTACACGATAAGCACATGGATCTACTTTTTTGTCCAGAACACGGCAAACCTCCGGGTAAGCGTCAAGAGAAATTGCTTGCAACCGTTTCGGATAAAGAACGCTGTGTTATTCACTATCGAACCCTCCAACATTGCATACAACACGGACTAAAATTGAAGAAAATTCATAGAATATTACAGTTTGACGAGTCAGCCTGGCTAGAAAAGTATATTGATTTGAACACGCAATTGAGGACTCGTGCCACAAACGACTTTGATAAAACGATGTATAAGTTAATGAATAATGCAGTTTTCGGGAAAACTATGGAAGATGTGCGGTAACGCCGCAATGTGAAATTGTTGACTGAATGGGCGGGGAGATATGGTGCTGAAGCACTAATTGCAAAACCAAATTTCCATGGTTGCAGCAGATTTGCAGATAACTTGATAGCTGTAGAATTACGCAATCTCGAAGTTAAATTTGACAAACCTATTTACGTCGGTATGTCCATTTTAGATATTTCTAAAACTTGTTTGTATAAATTTCACCACGAGTTCATGATGCAATTGTATGGTGATAGATGTAAGGTTACATACACTGATACTGATAGTTTAATATATCACATCGAGTGTGATGATGTTTATAGCGATATGAAACAAAATTTAGATAAATTCGACACGAGCGATTACCCTGTAGACAATGTATATAATATTCCGCGTGTGAACAAAAAGGTTCCCGGTCTCATGAAAGATGAAAATAATGGAGCCATCATGACCGAGTTTGTAGGATTAAGATCGAAAATGTATGCGACGCGGGTGGTGAGAAAAAAAGATGTGAAAAAGGCCAAGGGTGTTAAAGGCAATGTAGTTTCAAAGACTATTGACTTTGACGACTACCTGAAATGCTTGAATGAAGGGATTGAAGTTACACGCTGTCAATCGTCCATTCGTTCCACGTTGCATCAGGTGTACACCATTTCGGAAACGAAATGGGGTTCATTCAGAGTTTTTTTTTTTCAGAGACCTGCTGTGGTCAGAGTCATGCAAAAAAAAATCACTCAAGGTTTTTCTTTCACACTGCTTTATTGTTCACAAATCGTCCTTACTTATCCAACTATTGTGGGTATTGTCGAACCCGAGCCATTTTACAAATAGTTTCTGCCTACGTTTTCTCAAAACTTTTTCTATAAGATAAATGTCGGGGTATTTGACTCGAAGGAGCTCTTGCTCATAAAAGCCTCCCGCGATCGCCTCATCTTTACAATCTTTCAAACTGTACGTTACAGGATTGGTTTTTCTCACTTGGTATATAGTAAATATTTCCGTCGTCCAGTTTGGCGTATAACCTTTTTCAAATACATTCTTAAATTTACTGACGCGCACTTTATCACCAATTTTAAATTTTGGTATTTTTCTCGCCACTTTACATCTATCGAAAACATCGTGGAGCAATTGTTTTTCATTGTCGACATTAACATTTTTCGGTTTCATTTTGATAGTATGATGTTTAGTATCATTATACTCGGTGATTAACATGTCGAGAATATCAATCCATTTCCAGCTTCCGCGAAGACTAAATTGCATCCACATTTTATTCTTTAGAGTGCGATTGAAGCGTTCACATTGCTTTCATATTGCTATACGTAGAATACATGTGAATATTAAATTTTTTCATCAATGCCTTAAAGTTGGAATTATAAAATTCTTTTCCACGATCAACATGAAGGTTTTTCGGTCGGCGTCCCTCGGCGAGTATCGACTCCATTGCAGCAGTAACATCTTTACCACTCTTCGTCTTCAATTGTTTGGCCCAGGCGAATTTGGAGAAAATATCGATGACGGTGAGGAGAAATTTGTGGTTAGAGTTGTAATGTCCATAGGATGACATATCGACGAGATCAGCTTGCCACGTCTCATCCAGATCACGAATATCCACATGTCGACGCGGATAATTTCGTCGAGCTGGTTTATGCAACTCCTCCACCACAGCACGTTTCTTCGCACTCATTTCTTCTTTCCTGCTTGATATTTATCTTTTTCTTGCAGCGTGGACTCTGGGTCAGTTGTACTCCCTGCTTCTGCCGTTTTTTCTATATGCTTCAGCAGAGAATTGAAGATATTTTTTCGGAGTGGGGGGCTTGGAGTGGGCTTCGGAACTTTTCGCTTTGGTTCGCCATTCTTCATACTCTGCACTTCTTCACGAAGCGAAGCGATCTCGGCTCGCAATTGATTTTCGAGAGGAAATATCCTCGATTCACAGTATTCAATGGTTGAACCATGTAATTTTATGGTGATATTGTTCATATAGTGTTTTAACACAAACAAGTTGATGGCGTCGTAAAGTTCTGTTGCATCACCAACGTTACACACCCGTTTTGCCTCTATATCATACTGACCGTCTGCCGAAGTCTTAAATCCAACTCCAGGTTTGCCGGGAGGACCCGCCGAAGCACTAGTATTCAATGAGCGTCCAAACACATCGACAGTCATTCTGAGAATGTATGAAAAACTTGGCTCCAGCTGCTTAATAAATGATTTTAGCTTCACGCTATTCCTCAATTATGGAAATAATTTCGTTGGAATGAGCGGAGTTTCCAGCAGCTTGCGACGCAAGCAGTATTCGAAGACGATCCACTAGCTCGTTTGGATCATCCCAGTGAACATATGTAGTCCCCGTCATTTTATACTCTGGTATGCCGCCTCCACCTTTATGCAAACCATGCTGCATTTTCGATATATAAGTTTTAAACTTGTGAGATTTACTCTGACGTATTGCACTCTTGGGCTTGTAATTTTTCCGATGCGCATTCGTACTAATTACAATCTTTTCATACATCGCCAAATCGAGTGGGGTTAAATATTCCAATTTAGGTGCTTTTTTGAACAGCAACTCAACCAAACCAACATTTCTCGGATACTTTTGATCGCCCACATGAATATAATCACTTTTGAAATGGATCGGTGAATCACCAATCATCAATTTATCGCCTGCAAGCTTTCTCACTCCATACGAGACGTCGAGCCCTGTTTTTTCATTATTACGCAGCAGAGTCAAATATTCATATATTAGATCGTCAACATCTTTCTTCGCATCGTCGTCACCACTTGACCACCCATCATCTGCTCCAATAAAACTATCTTCTTGACTCGTAAAAGTCTTGTCTACAGTTTTATCGAGAGAAATGTTTGGCAGCGAATAATCCCGCACTTGATGTTCAGCTTCCTGCTGCGGCTGCTCCTCCTCCTCCTCCTCCTCCTCCTGCTCCTCCTTCTTCCCGTCCGCCTCCCTCTTGATATCCATTTTTTCAGCTTTAATCTCTCGCTTTAGATTTTTTTTATATGAAACCAACTCTTCCAATGGCTCAATGATTGGCTTAAACACATTTTGCATTTTCTGCTGCGTTATGTCATAACCACTCTTCAACATTCGATGTTTTCGTCTAATTGCATCACTTGCCTTTGCAAGTTGAAACAGCACACTTTTTTCCCTCAAAATTTCTGTGCTCCTCATGTTGACACGAGCAAGCCTGATCTCATACTGTTTTTCTCAACGTGATGAGCATTCATTTATCGTCAACACTGAGGAATGAATCGAAACCCAATCTATATCTCCCTGCATTTATATCACTATCTTTGTCAATCGTGATGAACCCAAATCTATCCGACTTCCAGCACTTTACACACATATTTTTGAAGGCTGCAAAAGTCATATCGGTATTCACATGATCGTTGTATGCGTGTTTCAGATTCATGTCATCTTGCTTGAATAGTACAACAAAATTTGCGTTATCTCTCACGAGATGTTTTGGAATACGCGTATATGTTTGACAAAGATAAAAACAGTCCACAATCTCATGTCTCCCCATGGAAAAAAATGCTCTCACATTGTCTCGTTTTTCACACGCTATATCGTCGAAGATGAATATGGAGTTGGGGCGAGCGTCATTCGGTGATACAACTTGCTCATGCTCGTTAAATGGAAAATATCCAATCCCTTTTACCGATCGAAGTAATTCTTCAAGCAGTTTATATTTTGGCTGTTTCAGCGACTTGGAGTAGAGATAAACGTTTTCAAATCTCAGGCCTTTGGGATGTATTAGAAGCGTGAGTAAAGCATTGGTCTTTCCACAATTCGATGGTCCGCAAAACACAGCTCGGATGCTGTCAGGTAGTAAAGCCCCATGACGCTTTTCCTTTTTCACCCCACCACCACCACCGGTCACAAATTCATCAAAATACATTACAGACAGTTGACCGCCGGAAACTTGTTTCTTGGACGCCATCTCACGCGTGACTAATTCAAAAAACCGTATAAATATGTTTTTATAGTGGTTTGAATAATCAGTCGAGTATAAACTGTCGCGCGGCAATGGTCGCAGGTGAAGGAATAATTAACAGCCTAATCAATAAACTTCCCGTAGAACTACATCTGCCGGGTTATCAATATTGTGGACCTGGCACAAAGTTGGCTAAGCGTCTTGCTCGTGGTGATCGCGGTATAAACGCATTGGATGCTGCATGCAAACAACACGATATTGCATATTCGAGAAATCCTGAAAATCTGGAAGCAAGACATTTGGCTGATAAAATTTTAGCTGAACAAGCCTGGCAACGTGTAACATCGAAAAACGCTAGTTTCGGTGAGCGAGCAAGTGCGTGGCTCGTGACAAACATCATGAAGGCAAAAATGAAACTCGGTTCGGGAATAAAGGCGCGTGGGAGAAATACAAAGGCAAAAAAACGTGGTTCGAGCATGAAGCCGAAGAAGAAGAGTGTTTCCTTGAAAAATGTTATTGCGGCTGCTCGGAAAACGATGGTCAAAAGTGACGATACTCGTAAAGTTATCATGTCGGCATTGAAGGGCGCACGTGCCAGTGTGAAAGGTGTTAAAGTCCGCACGCCTCGTATTCTACCTGTTCCCCGGAAAATCGGTGGTTTCCTGCCCTTTCTCGTGCCCATCTTTGCCGGCCTTAGCGCCGCAGGTGCTTTATCCGGTGGTACTGCGGCAATAGCCAAGGCTGTAAATACTGCACAAGCCAGCAAAGCGGAATTGAAAGAAAATAAGCGCCATAATGCAACAATGGTGGCCATCGCCCTGGGTAAAGGCTTACATTTGAAACCGTATAAGCAAGGTCTGGGTCTTTACCTTCAGCCAAAAAACGGATAATGACGCTACCACATCGACCCCTCACCAACATTGATCTGCTGAAGCTGGGAAAAATCATGAAAATTCCACATTTTCGCGGGGTTTACATGCGTGACACATTGCCTGCTAGTGGACCTCTCAAACGAGAATCGGGAATCGTTAATTTGGATGAAAATGCCGGCCCGGGCACACACTGGGTCGCATACAAAAAGACTGGACGTAAAGCCGTGTACTTTGACAGTTTTGGCGATCTCCCACCACCAAACGAACTCATGAGTTACTTCAATGTTGGTAGCGTTAATTACAATTATAAAAGATATCAAGAATTTGACACAATTGTATGCGGACATTTATGTCTCAAATTCCTGTGCGGACAGCTAAATCGCCGCGATAACTATGCCCTATATAAGCGTGGATAATAGAGCTATGTATTTAGTTCTCAATTTGCGAGCATCATGGATGATAGTCTAACGTTTACAATATCAGGATCATCGGCCATTCTCAGTACACAATTCTTTCCTCCAATTGAGCTTTCCTCCGACAAGAATTATACTCTCGGACTTGTCGAGCTACTAACCTTCAACTCCATCCCGAATATTGACGTTGGCTGCAATAAATTTTATGTTGGAGAACATGAACTGACTATACCAACGGGGAGTTATGAAATTGAGGACATCGAAAAATATTTGCAAACTGAATTGTCATTAAAAAACATCAATATCCGACTAAGACCAAACAATAATACTCTGCGCAGTGAAATTGAGTGTAATCAGCCAATCTACTTGTCAAAGAATAATTCGATTGGACCTCTGCTGGGCTTTACAACACGTACATTGGAACCCAATAAAAGACACGAATCTGATCTACCAGTGTCCATTCTTAAGGTGAACGCCATACGTGTTGAATGCAACATAACAACCGGTGCATATATCAACGGGCAAAAAGTTCATACGATTCATGAATTTTTTCCATCTGTACCGCCAGGCTATAAAATCATTGAAGTGCCGTCAAACGTAATTTACCTGCCAATCACGACTCGCATAATTGACAATATACAACTTCGTATTGTGGATCAGGACGGTGATTTGGTGAATTTTCGTGGTGAAGTGATTACAATACGACTACATCTCAATGGGCATAGTGTATAATCGAAGCTCATTTATTAATAAGCCAACATGGAAATCCCCAACCAGTCGTCGATCAACGCTCAAACTGCTAACACCGCAGAACCTTCTACTCCTGAAGAATTTGGGTCTCAAAGTGTCTGGAGTACGCGCATGAATAACTATTTACTCTGTGCATTGTGTATCTGCTGCATAGAATGGCGGAAGAAATCGTAAACATCCAAGAACCCGTCATCTTTGATGAATCCATCATACATTATGAGGTTCATGCTCATCAGCCATACGCATCGTCAACATACAACAATAGCGATGAAATACGTATTTCAATTCAACATCAAGATTTATCAATCCTACCGAGCAAAAGTTCTCTTCACATTTGTGGAAAACTAACGAAACTCGATGGAACGCCGACAACTGCAACAAAGCTCGTCAACAATGCTATCTGTCATTTATTCGAAGAAGTGCGCTATGAACTTAATGCTGTGAGGTGATGAACTCACGATTTGAATTTATCCGCCTTTATCTGCGAGTTCGGTAATCGCAGGATCAATCGATCCTCGATTACTGCCGTCCCCACTCTAGCCCGACTAGCGAGTGCGATCCCATGAGCTCGCTCTCTTTGCTCTGGGACGTCGAAGGGAACGGTTATAGCGAAAGACACCAAACTATCTCACCGTCGGACTGGCCAGTCTTAGCATCAAAAATTAGAATAAATCGACGCCAACTAACCCTAGTCCCAGGGCAGGAGCCAACGTGGGAAAAACGAATAATAGATAAGTTAAATTTAATTATTGTTATTCCAAAATCTCCCCGAAATCCGAGACAATTGCAAAAGACATGTGAATTGGAATGTGTGTATGTGTGTATGGGTATATGAATGTTTGTGAGGATATGCGTGTATTATGTTAAAAATAAAAGTAAAAAATATAAAGTAAAATATTACAAATGGCGCCCAACTAAGTGGCACGATATCAAAGAATAAAATAAATTCGAAATTTTATATTGTAGTTGTCCAAGAAGTGATATCGTGATCTCACAAAATTGAAACAATAAAAATTTTATATTTTGAGATTATTTTCGCATACTTTATTGAGATCATAAAATTTTAATAATATTTATTATAAATGCATGGCAAATGAGAATGAACAGATTTATGTGACAAAATCAGGGCGAAATTCGAAACAAAAATTTAAAAATTACACGTTTACAGAATCAAGGCGTACAAATCAAAAGAAAATGCCAACAATACCACGCGACGAAATTGTACCCGATCTGCAACAGTCGCGAACGCGCGATTTGGAGCTAGAAAGAGAGTCCTTGAATCGTCTTCGGCAAGAGATAGAAGAAGAGCGACGAGCTCTCGAGGCTCAACGACAACGTAATCAACACCTGACCAATAATCAAGGCCAGCGTAACGTCAATACCGAAGAGATTTCGTCGATCATAAGTAATGTACAAAACCTTAATTTGGACTTAAAATTACCTAAATTTAAAGACGAGTATGAATCGAATCCGATAGAATTTTTAGAAATGTTGGAAAAGTTTTTTACCGCAAAAAATGTAAAGCCGGATCGGACGTTACTGATAATTGAACATTCGTTAGAGGGAAGAGCAAGCTTATGGAAGGATTTACAAGGCGATGTGGAAAGTTATGAGACATTTAAAGAGCGTTTTCTTGAGGAGTTTTATTCGGTGCCGGTGAGAGTGCGATTTAAGAAGAATTGGATGGACAGACGTTATGATTCACGAACGGAATCGTTACAAACGTACTTTTACCGTCAATTAAAAGAATCCAAGTATTTTATTCCCCAGTTAACAGATTACGAGATAAATTATCAAATTATCCAACAATATCCGAATTGGGTAAAGGAAACGCTGGCAACGGTAAATTATCACGATTCGAAAATAATAGGACAAACGCTAGCGAATTTAGATAGTATACGACGCGAACGTGAAAGTAAATACAATGGAGACGACCCAGAAAAAAATCAAAACAAATATTCGAATACGAAAATTAGACGGATGGAGATACGAGGAAGAAATTACGACAGGTCTTATAGAAATAATCGTCGTGGAAATGACCAGGGGCCATATCAAAATAAACACTCGAGACACGAAAATAATACTCCGAATTCATTTGAGAATTTTAATATGCCGGACACTCGTTTCCCACCTCCAAGGCCGTCGGCTAATGATGAAATGGCAATGCAAAATTCAAACAACCATTTAAACTGACATGTGATGCGTTGCATTCGGGTCCCTCATCGCATCGACAGGGCTTCGATTTTTTGGAAGAATTAAGGGTAGGAATCGAAGGAAACGAGGGCCTAGCTATTAAGGAGGAAGAATTGACGTTATCTCAATGCCCGCATTTAAAAATAACGATAGGTGGTCAAGGCCAAGTAGCGCTTCTTGATACTGGTAGCCAAGTGACTGTTATTTCCGAGTTGTTTTATAATGTTTTGAAAGGAAAACTTGCTTTAAAAGAATTACCTGTGACCAATTTAGTTGTTTCTACCGCGATTGGAAAAAAAGCCACGACGATAAGGCATCAAATTTTTTTTGGAAATACGCGTTGAAAATATGACCATTTCGGGCACTTTTCTGGTCGTTCCGTATTTGACATCGGATGTAATATTAGGCAATGATTGGCTTTTGAAAAATCAAGTGATATTAAATTACAAACAAGGGTTTATAGAAGTCCGCGACCGTCGTTTATCAAAGTCATCGATTATATTTGACGCGTGCGCGCCTGAAAAACTTGTTTGTTCCCGGAAAAACGATACAATTTATGTTTACGTGATAAAATTTCACGAGATTTCGGTTGAGAATCGACTGAACGACAATCAAATTGTGGTTGACGCTAGTCATAACGAAAATGACGAGATCATTGATGAAAACGATCTAAATAACGAAAACGTTGGTGCGATTAAAACCAACGCAGATAAAAGCTCGAAGTTTTGCGATTTTGGAGTACAAATTAAAAATCATGAAAATACAGTCGAAGAAAAGGTATCGGCAAATATATGTGTTTTAGAAGCGATGAAAAATGAAGAAAATTATAATCTAAATACATCTGTGGAACAAACAAGTAATTTAAATGAATTCGTGAATATCGTGGAAAATGCAAAATCCCTTAGTGATGAACAAAAAAATATTTTTTATAAAGTATTAATAAAATCGCAAACGCTATTCTCGGATAAAGCGGGATGCGCTAGGGGTTACGAACACCAATTAAAATTGACAACGAATAATCCGAGTATCCGACACTCGTATCCAATACCATTGCAAGTCCGAGAACCAACAGCTCGCGCGATAAAAGAAATGATTTCGGAAGGAATTATTGAACGTGGAATTAACCAGTTTTGCAATCCTCTCCGAATAGTCAAGAAGGTGGATGGGACTGTCAGAGTATGTTTGGATGCAAGGTTTCTTAACCAAGCTATAGAGGATGATCACGAATCGCCGCCGTTAATTAACGAATTGTTACAAAGATATCATGGTTGTCAATGGTTCTCTAAGATGGATCTCACGCACGGATATTGGCAAGTGCCATTACACAAAGATTCGAGACCTTATACTGCCTTTTTATTTGATTCTCACACATACCAATTTTGTCGAATCCCTTTTGGATTAAAAACAGCCGGAAGCGGTTTCATCCGTGCCTTGAGTTTTGCTTTGAAAAATGATTTTGACAAGTATGTGTCATGTTACATAGATGATATTCTGATTGGGACGAAAACCTTCGATGAACATATCCGAGTTATGGAGGGGATATTTAAGCGTTTACTTGAATATAATTTTACACTTCGATTGTCGAAGTGTTTATTTTTTCAAGAGAGCGTCCCTTTTCTGGGATTTATGGTTTCTTCGAAAGGCATTGAGCCTGAACCTCAGAAATTAGAATCGATTTTGAAATTTGAAGAACCTAAAAATAAAAAGCAATTACAACAATTTTTAGGAGTGTGTAATTATTATAGGCAATTCAACGTAAAACACAGTAAATCAGTAGATCCTCTTAGAGAGTTATTAACCAAAGACAAAGCGTGGGAATGGTCGCATAAACACTCAGATGCGTTCCAAAAAATGAAAAAAGATTTCAGCGAATGCATTACACTCAAACATGTGATCCCGTTAGCACCATTTAAAGTACAAACGGATGCGAGTGATCGAGGAATAGCTGGAATACTGTACCAAATAGATGAAAACGAACAACATAACATTATTGCTGTGGTGAGTCGATGTCTATCGCGGTGTGAGATTAATTATACAACCACTGAAAAAGAGCTTTTAGCCATAGTTTATGCGGTAGAAAAATTTAGGGTTTATCTTATTGGAGTAAATTTTGAGATCGTTACGGATCATAAAAGTTTGACATTTTTAAGATCGTCAACATTTCAAAATGCTCGTATTATACGATGGAACCTTCTCCTGCAGCAATACTCGTTTACAGTGTCTTATTGTCGTGGCAGCGACAATACGGTAGCAGATTTTTTTAGCAGAAACCCCGAGGGTAAATTCGTGGAACAAATGCAAGAAAAAATCGTAATCTCGTCAATGGACCAATATTTTTTGCCGATAAAAGATAAGGAGGAGACATCATTGATTTCAATTGCCATGTTGAAATATGATGCGAATTTGAAACGGAGTTTCAAAACTTTAGGCGAATGGCAGCTTAAAGATCCATACATTAAGGGTAAAATTGATGCAATTAACGAGATAGGAGGGGATGAATCGGGATTTATCATACACTCTGGCATTTTATTCCACAAAAATATGAATAAAGAAAATTGGAGAATAGTTATTCCTGAAAATATGCAACGACTTTTAATTGATGCTATTCATACGAAATTAGCGCATCCTGGAGTCTATAAAACGACTGGATATCTGAAACAATTTTATTATTGGCGTGGAATGGCGTCACAGGTTAAAAAATTTATTATGTGCTGCGATTTGTGCCAGCGGGTTAAATATTTAACAATATCAATGGAAGGGGAATATAATTGGGTTGCAACAACAAAGCCAAACGAACTCGTTACGGTGGATTTTTATGGTCCTCTGCCAACGGGGCGAGGAGGAGTGCAATATATTTTTGTTATGTTAGATGCATTTTCAAAATTAGTCAATCTGTTTCCAATGAAAAAAGCAACTACGAGGACGTGTTTGAAAAAAATAACGGAGTATTATATTCCAAAAATTGGAAAGCCTGAGAAAATATTATCCGATCACGGTAGTCAATTCACGTCTGAGGTGTGGAAAACGGAACTCCAGAAACTGGGAATCAAAACTCTTTTTAGCTCGATCAGACATCTTCAGTCGAATCCGACTGAACGGGTTATGAGAGAGTTAGGCCGTTTGTTTAGAACTTTATGTGCAAAGAAACATACGAAATGGGCCGAAATGGTTCCACAAATTCAAGAATTTCTGAACGTTACTGTACACCAAAGTACCGGTATGACACCTCAAGAATTGCATTTTGGCACCCCGATAAAAGATGAAATTCATAAAATCATTCGGTTTCCGCAAAGTCAAGATCCGTCTCATGAATATTTAATAACACTGGCGCGAGAAAATTTGAAGAAAAATTTTGAATATCGCAAAAAAGGGCAACATCACATAACGAAGGTTCAATTATCGGTGGGAGATTTGGTTTTGCTGAGAGTCAGACACTTGTCGAATGCGTTTGATAAAGTAATAAAAAAGTTTTTCCATCTTTTCGAGGGTCCGTACAAAAATGCACGTCGTATTGGCGAAAATGCTTTTGTACTCGTCGATCCAAATAATGAACAAAAAGAAATAGGTACATATAATCGACTCAATCTCCGAAAATATTGCGTTGAAAATAAATACAAGTCAAGTTAACTTAAAAATAATGATTCAAGGACTCTCATATCACTCAAAAAAAAAAAAAAAAAAAAAAAAACATGTTGTAAAATATTGTAAATACTGTTGTAAAATATTGTAAATATCGTTGTAAAATACCGTAAATATTGTAAAATATCGTTGCTATGAAGAAAAGGACGGAAATCTGTGAGTAGACAGATTTGTGGAATGACTGGAGGAGGTCTGTCTCCTTGACCCTTTAAAACATAACGCGGTCATTGATGTTGTATGACGAGATCGTTTTTGAATTTGAATGTGTATGAGTGTTAACCGCGTCCTGATCTGAGACGGAATATCTGCATGTATATTTTTAATATAATGTATGCCGTACTGCGGAATGTGTGCGATTCGTATCAGAAGTCGAAAATATTTAGTTATATTTTTTTTTATGGGCTGTATGCTTTGTTGAAAAATGTTGTGAGTAATTGAATATTGTTGTACATGACGAAAGAAATCGCTGCCATAAGTCGTGGGTCGTCGGACGACCGAGGATATCGTGTTCCTTGACCGAACTCCTCCACTGGGCTACATGACCTTGGACGAATCTCTCGTCAAGAATTAAAAGGCACCAACAATCGTTGAAGCATTGGGGCGGTTCGCGCTTTCTGGTCAAGAATCATCGGTCCCTCGAGTCGTCACATCATGAATTGTTATCGCACGACTACAAAAGGTTTCGGATTCATCTAAGGTCGTTGTTCGACCAATGAATCTCCAATCAAGGATCAACATCGCTTTAAACGGACATGTTAAGCCATTCATCCGTATTATCATGCATCACACCTCATCCAAGATGCGTCGCATAACAGGAGGGGAATTGTGAGGTGATGAACTCACGATTTGAATTTATCCGCCTTTATCTGCGAGTTCGGTAATCGTAGGATCAATCGATCCTCGATTACTGCCGTCCCCACTCTAGCCCGACTAGCGAGTGCGATCCCATGAGCTCGCTCTCTTTGCTCTGGGACGTCGAAGGGAACGGTTATAGCGAAAGACACCAAACTATCTCACCGTCGGACTGGCCAGTCTTAGCATCAAAAATTAGAATAAATCGACGCCAACTAACCCTAGTCCCAGGGCAGGAGCCAACGTGGGAAAAACGAATAATAGATAAGTTAAATTTAATTATTGTTATTCCAAAATCTCCCCGAAATCCGAGACATTTGCAAAAGACATGTGAATTGGAATGTGTGTATGTGTGTATGGGTATGTGAATGTTTGTAAGGATATGCGTGTATTATGTTAAAAATAAAAGTAAAAAATATAAAGTAAAATATTACAATGCTGTGGAAATCGATCGCAATAAAAATGTGGGTGTTACATCTCTCATTAAGGGATATACGTCACTTACACCGGCAAAGAGTTCAATGCTTGAAAATACTGGTTGGATGGATGTTGAGGAGACGCGAGATATTGTTGATGCAGTGGGCAACTTTGATGTTTGCATACCATTGAGTATGTTGCTGGGCTTTGCCGAAGATTATCGGAAAATGGTGGTGAATGCAAAACATGAATTGATCTTGACCCGATCGCGGACCGACGATAATGCAATAATACAAACGGCTGATGAAAATTACAAGCTCACACTGCGGAAAATTGAATGGCTTGTACCATATGTCACCGTGGCAGATCAAAGAAAAATACAACTCTTAAAATTCATTGCCAGAGACACACCGATATCCATGAGTTATCGCACCTGGGAATTGTATGAATACCCAATGCTTCCGGCCACGTCCAAACATGTATGGTTGGTCAAGACGTCAACACAGTTGGAAAAACCGCGTTATGTAATTCTCGCCATGCAAACGGGACGGAAAAATGTTAAGAATAAAAATGCAAGTGGCTTCGATCATTGCAATGTGACCGATGTGAAACTACACTTGAATTCACAATGTTATCCTTACGGCAATATGAATTTGAATATAGACCAAAATCAGTATGCAGTACTCTATGATATGTACACAAACTTTCAACCAATGTATTACAATAAGGAGGCGGAGCCATGGTTGAGCAAAAAAGAATTTCTCAGAAATGCACCTCTCATTGTCATTGACTGCTCGAAGCAAAACGATTCTCTCAAGTCGGGGCCGGTGGATGTACGACTAGAGTTTGAAACGAAAAAAAATATATCTGCGCAAACTTGTGCATACTGTCTGATTCTACATGATCGCATTGTGGAATATAATCCAATAAGTGGTGGGGTGAAAAAATTAGTATAAAATGAGAGGAGTTGACGCGGCTGGTCATCAGTCGAGATGGAGTTTATCATCGATCTACAAGGCTTCAAGGGTCCCAACAACCAATTCATCCTCAAGGAAATTTCATTCATTCGAGCGGACGAGAAAAATGCTGAACCTTTAACATTCTTCTTGGAATCGCCATACGCGTGGGACTGTTTGCCCGCAAAATATCAGATGACAAACAAATGGTTGGAACGCAATTACCATGGAATATCGTGGGACTATGGCACTATACCGTACGACGCTGCGAAACACCTGCTTCAAACAATTTTACAACGAGCTCGAGCCATCTATGTGAAAGAACGTGAAAAGTCTTTATGGCTAGCGAGCTACCTGTCGAGGGAGGTTTGTGACCTGGAGACTCTGGATTGTCCACCGTTGAAAAAATTGCCCAAAACTCCATCAACTTGTCCTCACCATACCTCCAATGCGAAATTCAATTGTGCAACGATGAATGTTAACGCTCTAAAAAGTTGGTACTATGTCTACCACGCGTTATGTGAACGAGGGATTTTTTAAATAAATAATACATTTTTCTTCAAATTTCATGTTTTTATTAATTCTCCCATCTCCTCCTCCTCCTCCTCCTCCTCCTCCTCGTCTTACAATATTTACAAAATTGTTGCATGTGTTTACAATTTTTCACATGTGTGAAATTTGACTCCATTCAAATTTCCACCGAGGTACTTCATCGATAGTTGTCCGGCACGTGCAGTTTTCAACAATTCCTCAAACAGTGATGGATTTTGTTGGAAGGCTCTGACGACTCGAGCTGGTAGGAAGACGGTGTATTCACCCTGGATTTCAGCGACGTAGCGATCTCCGTATTTCGTTTTAACCATCCGAATATCAGAGATGATATAATCATCCTGGACTTGAAGATCTTTCAGCTTCTTCGTTGGTAGATACTCAGACTCCGTCGTGATTGCGTTGATTCCAGAAAAGTCCATTTTCGTAGACTGCACGATTTTCAGCGAGAGCTTGAGAAGTTCTTTTCAAAGACTGCACGATTTTCAGCGAGAGCTTGTGAAGTTATGAATTTATTTCATTCTCTGTTCGGCTATTTGTACCCTACATCTCCTCTCCAGCATCTGAACAAGTTCAATTCTGTCTGCAGCAGGTTTGATCTTGTTTACCCTGTCACCCCGCTCCAGCATCTGAACAAGTTCAATCCTGTCTGCAACAGGTTTGATCTTGTTTACGACCTGTCTTAACAGGTTCGCCGTGTACTCTCTCACGACACTTTCTGCAGTTTCGACGTTGCGGTACCGGACCATCGAAATGATCTTCCATCGAAGACGTATTTGAATGTTCATAACATCGACGATATGATTCAATTTCACTATCACAATGATAATAATTCGGCATTCGATCCCATAAGATATCCGTAAATTCACTGAAGTGTCTCTTGAAGATTGTGGGTGAAATAATTTTAAGCTCGCTACTTGTCAATTCTCTCGGACTGCGTTCATTCGTATACACATGTATGAGCTCTTCCATAATGTGACATTTCTCACAATCTCGCCGTTTAGGCCCCGCCGCATCGACATGTACCCCCTCCCACGGCGGATTGAAATGATCATAACATGGTCGATATGACGCTATCTCAGTATCACGCTGCAACTTTTCCGGCAAGCAATCCCACAAATAATTGATGTATGCACTATAGTAGTTTAGAAGAAAAGCCTTGGAAATGGATTCGAGTTCGTTTTTCGTCAAATCTCGCGGGTCCTTCGACGGATGTATTGTATACATGCTCGCACATCTGTCCATTGTAATAATAACTTTGAGACTGACCTGTGCGGGGAAAAGGTGCGAGCACCACCCGCGAAGACTTTTTTTTTTTTTATGACTTTGGGGAAACGCTTTCTCGAGCCTACCACTTTTTTGGCCATGTAGCATCTTCGCAGAGAACCCTTCTGAGATTTTTCCACCATATTCCTAGATGCAATGCTTGGCGGGGATGTAAAAAATGGGAAACCTTCTGGTCCAGAAGTATTTAAAGGGCTAGTTTTCTACACCTGAAAATCACTTTACTCCCGACAATATTCTCGGTCCATCACGCCGTTTGGTTTAGTGACAGTCGTGTTCGTAAAGTGTTCATCGTCGAGTTTCTGTTCATCAGCGTATTCTTTTTTCGTGTTCATCAAGTGTTCGTCGAGTTTCTGTTCGTCGTCAACGTTTTTCGTGTTCGTCAAGTGTTCGTAAAATGGCTAATGAACGAGAAATTAAAGTGATTGACATCTCGGACGACGAGATGGAAATTGCTGTCGATGGCGAGATATTGGGTGCGGGGCCTATCGTGGCGCCCCCCCATGAGGACGCGATGGATCAAGGGGAGGAAGAAGCGTGGGGTTGGGACCTCATCGACGACGAAAATTTTCGTATCTTTGACGCCGAACACCTTCGGCCCGAGGATTATGATGATCCCGACCTCCGGTACTATGGAGCCGACGTTAGATGGGGGGACGTCGAGGACGATGCACCCATCGATGCTGATGAGGGCTATGCGTCCGATTCGGGCGGTCCCAATATAATTAGTGCGGAGGTGCTGCCGCGGCCGATCGCGCTTGCGGTAGATAATACAAGCCGTATGTGCAAGATACGGTCGGGCTATTTAACCCGGACGGGTGAACTAGTTTGCCCGCAATGCTTTGTCATCAATCCCGAGTGGCATGGGCAGGTGACCGCCGTCTTCGAGCACTCGGTGGGAACCCATCAGCAGCTCGGAAGAGGGTATTACTATTGCCAGATATGTAGGGGCCCTATATCTGTACGCGTGGCACATACATCATGTAGAGTATGCCATGAATGGTGAGTTTTTATCATTTTATTATTATTAAATTCTTTGAAAAAATTCAAAATTTTTAATTTTTTTTTTTTTCATATTCTGTTTCAGATTGCAGCTTTTAGAAATAAATACTATTTTTTAATTATTAATATTTTTAAAAAATATTTATTTATATTTTTTAATTATTCCATATTTTTTCCATAAAGAATTTATATTTTTTCTAAAACTATTTATATTGAATTATTTATATCGTAGAATTAAAAATCATTTTTTAATTATTCTTATTTCATTAAAAATAATATGTAAACTAGTAGTATGTTAAATTAATAAAATTTATTTTCATTTTTCAAAACAAAAAAGTGTTAAAATTATTATTTCTCTACGGTGGTGTTGGTGGTGGTGGTGGTGGTGGTGGTGGTGGTGGTGGTAGTGGTGGTGGTGGTGGTGGTGGTGGTGGTGGTGGTGGTGGTGGTGATGGTGGTAATGGTGGTGGTGGTGGTGTTGGTCGTAGTGATGGGATGTGGGTGTTTGGTGGAGGGGAAATTCCTAGAACTTGGGAAAATTCTGATTTCCAAAATGTCGGCATCCCTTTGATGTTGCGGGTGGAACACCTGCTCTATTGTTCTCATGACATCCGGTCTATTGTTGTCGGGATAATTTATTACATCCGGTCTATTGTGACAACAACTGCTCTATTGTTCTCGCGACATCCGGTCTATTGTTGTTTGGATAACAATGCAAACAATGGACTGCCATAAATTATCTCGACAACAATAGAGCAGGTGTTCTAACAATAGGCCGGATGTCGCAACAACAATAGAGCAGGTGTTCCAACAATAGACCGGATGTAATAAATTATCTCAACAACAATAGAGCAGGTGTTCCACCCTCAACATCAAAGAGATGCCGACACAAAAGAAATCCCCCCTCCTTCCCAACATCAAAGAACACCGACATCCCAAAATTACCTCCCCCACTTTCTCATCGATTCCTGGAAGTGGATTGGTATCCACATAGCCCCTATACTAATGAGTCACGAAATTTCGGCGCACGAGACCGCCGAATCCGCCAGAGCCATCTCGTCCATCGGAACCAACATATCACAGAATATTTTACTCGGACGCTCGACGCTCTCGCTCGATCTCTTTGGACGTGTTTTCATGGAGCACGTCGGTTTCAAAGCCAGCTCCGTCGTTTCCGAGCTCGGTGAGTTTCCCGTCAAGGAATCAAAGTTTCTATGCGAAATGGAAAAACCGAGGAATTCTCAGCACAAAAATATCACTCTCTTGAAGCTGAGAATCGTTCGATAGTTGTAATTTCTCGCTGGTAGATATCAAAGTCTACAATATTTGTCGATTTTCTTTCCACAGGTCGATCGCGACAGACGCAACTGCTTGTTCAGACGATGAAAGAGTTCAATGCACAATACAATCTGTATAATTCGAGAGACTCAAATACGCCACCCCTCGCTCTGAATAGTATCAAAGTTACTTTCAAGAGGTGGGAGTAAAAATTCAGAATGATGAAAACTTCGAATGCTTGAAATGACGAATTTCTAAATTCAAGAATGATAATATGTAGACAAACTGATTCTACTAGAGCTTTTTATGTCGTAAACAAGAAAATGAGAATCTGAAAAGTTCGAAATAAGTTTACATCTAAAATGAAATATGAGAATAGATTACATGAGAACGCCCAAATATCGTTTGTACGTAGATGCAACTATCGCAGATCCGAGTTACTTAACACTGGAATTGAGAATATCACGTATATTCACAATTTCGAATATATTATAGCGAAACACTAAGTATTATTGTGGTCGAAATGAAGAAACATCGAAAAGGCGAACAGTCAAAATAGCGAGAACTTCTGGGGCGTAAGATATACACCTCGCGGTCTTCGTGCTTCTAAATAAAACCGACAGATGGCACTACCTAGCGCACTGAATGGAAATGGGCAGTATAGGTCTTACGCCGAGGTGAGGCGACTAGATATGTACTCAGGGAGATGGCCAGTCAAAAGGACAGAAAGTGAGCACTTTTTGCCGGCAGTCCCGAAAATTTAATATGAGGGTAATTTGATGACGCTAAATCTAATGGTGCTAATTTTTTTGCAATCATACCAGGAGCTTTTCCAGAAAAGGGTTGAGAAAGTTTGAACACCGTGTATCTCAGAAACTACACGGTCGATCGAAAAAAGTTGTAGGCAAAGGTTGTGAATAATTAAAAAATCTATTAAAAAAACTTGAACGTTCATTTTCGTATTTGCAAAAATAAGCGAGAAATATTGAAGAAAAGATTCTAAGGCGTCATTGTAAGAGTGGGAAGAAGGCCCGCCTCTCCGCCGGTCTTTACACGTGAGTGGGCTAGTGTGCGTTCGAGCGTCCGTGTGTACTAATACACAAACCAAGTTCGGCTACTCTCGGGTCTTTCGGTCGTTAATGCGAGTGCGAGTGAGAGACGAAATCGGTTTTCCTCTTTTTCTAATTTCTCAGGCGTTAGCGAGTATTTTTCGTTTCCGGCTGTCGAGCATCGAGCGGTCTGTATATATGTCGGCGTATCAGCGCGGCGTTTTTAAATCGAATCTTTATGCTTATGGCACGCCGTTTTTTTAATTTAGTGTCAACAATAGTAAACCTTGAATAATAAAGAAGACAATATTCATTTTTAACACAAATTATTGTTATTTAGTCGAGAGTAAAAATAATGAAATAATTTTGTTTCTCGACATAAAATTAATTGATATAAATGTTTCGCCTCACAAAAATTTCAAATTGAATACATATTCTTTTTAAGATCAAATTTAAAATTGTAATATTATTTCTATTAAATGGTGCATTTTTTTACGGCGTATCAAGCTAAATACATATTTAAAAAAAGAAGAATTTTATGTCTTCACATAAAACTAATTTAAAATATACAGAAAAGGATACTTAAAACGTGGAATTGATTTTTTGCTAGATATAATTTTAATTCGTTTTTGATATGATATATGAGATCATGTATGCATTTTCATTCAGTTTCAAAGTCATGAAAATTGCAAGGAAAAAAATGAATGGGTCACAAAATAATTGGAATTTGAATTTGATAAATTCAAATTATACTACGACTGCGTGCTATTTCGAAATCATGTAAAAATACCACATTTATAATAATTCTATTGAAATAAATTGTAATCGAACGGGATTTTTATTATGTCGACACATTCATTGTCAAGCGTAAGGATAAAGAGCGTAAGAGAATCGTAGTCCAGTCGGTATAGATAGGAGATCTATTCAGGTGCCTAATAGCGTCACTGATTTTTGCGTAGGTTCTTTGGGCCGACAGAAACACAGCCTCAAGTTTTCTATATTGGCAGAGTTGCTTTTTGGAAATACATTTTTGTGAGGCAATACATTTATATCAATTAATTTTGTGTCGAGAAACAAAATTATTTTATTATTTTTATTCTCGACTAAATCACAATAATTTTTGTTAAAATTAAATATTGTCTTTTTTATTATTCCAGACACTAAATATACTATATAAATATGTATAATATAATATAATATAATATAATGTAACGGCACGGATACGCGACAGCTGACGATCCGCCCGGCGCGGCGTCCGTCGCTCGACTACCGTAGCGCCAAGCGGCCGATAGCCGAACCATCTCGCGGCTCGCGAAGATGCGAGCGGACAAAGTGGGGGAAAGTGACCAATTTGTGACTAAGAGTGGGGATTGAGCGTGCCTCATTCGACAGCGCGTCGAAAAGTGGGGACAAGGAGGACTGCGCGAACGCTCTGCGCAAGCGCGGAGTGGAATGGACGAAAGCGAACGAAATATGAATGAGTGGGAGAAAATAATCTCCAGTAATGTTTAGCAAGCGCCCCACCACAAGAACTCTAAGCGAATCAAACTACGAGTTATTTTTAGATTGGAGAACAAAGGATCCTGACGGTATAAAAGCCGGTGCAGAACAGCACTCGGCACTCATTCTTTTTCAAGAACTGGCGGCAAACTTTAGACCGTCAGCTTTAAGCAAAGACTTCTTCGCTTCTACTCAACAAAACCCAACCTCACATTTCCTACGTACATACGACGACGGAGTGGTTCGATTTCGTTCAACTCCCGCAGCCGGTGTACTTCCTATCAATTACATTTCCTTTGTGCATTCGACGACGGAGAGGTTCGATTTCGTTCAACTCCCGCAGCCGGTGTACTTCCTATCAATTACATTTCCTTTGTGCATTCGACGACGGAGTGGTTCGATTTCGTTCAACTCCCGCAGCCGGTGCATTTTCCTAAATCTCACATTTCCTTTGTGCATTCGACGACGGAGTGGTTCGATTTCGTTCAACTCCCGCAGCCGGTGCATTTTCTTTTTTTTTACAAGACTCTCTTTTGTAGGAGTGAAGAAGTTCAACGCACCAAAAATAATAAATTTATTCGTCAGAATCCTGATTAGAAACTTGTTCAAAATTAATTAAAGTCAAAAGCGTGTGAAAAACTTGTCTAATTCAAGAATTCGAATTGTAAAACCGAAGTAAGTGTGCGTTTTCAAACAAAAATTGTCCAAATAAATTATAAAGCAAAATTAGTGCGTTTTATTGTTAAAATTAATTAATTACAGTGTTGAACAAACACACGTGCGTACAGATCATAAAATAAAGGCGTACAAAATAAATTAGAAATCAACATAGCGTCAAATACGCGTCTTTCACATTTTCAAAGTTATCTACGTTGTCCAAGCGTTATCAATTATCGAAAAATCGGTCTAAATTAAAAATACCACTTGACATTGTGTAGAATCAACGAGTTTCACTCGAATTTCAAAGAAAATACGAAAGAAAAAACGTAAATTACCCTAAATTACCATAAATTACCACGTAGGCGGTAAAATGACCGCATAAATTTCCATCGAGATTTTTTTATGTCAAAAAATTCGTTTATTTTTTGTTGTTCGATTGCAATAAAGGAAACACATGCGAAATCAAGAGAACACATAGTAAATTGTAAAATAACACGTAAAAATTGAATAAATTGTTTTTATTTGTTAAAATTTAAATAAAACTCTCGTTTTTTTTTTCTTCACACCTGCTCCTTTCTCTTGAAGCTCGAACCGACGCGTAACGCGAAGCGTCTTTGAGTCAATTCGTATCGTTACAATAAAGACACTAAATTAAAAAAACGGCGTGCCATAAGTATAAAGATTCGATTTCAAAACACCGCGCTGATACGCCGACATATATAGATATACAGATCGCTCGACACTGGACGGCCGAAAACGAAAAATACTCGCTAACCCCTGAGATATTAGAAAGAGAGAAAACCCGATTTCGTCTCTCACTCGCACTCGCATTAACGACTGAGAAACCCGAGAGTAGCCGAAGACCCTTGATTTGTTATTACTTGTATTAGTACACACGGATGCTCGCACGCACACTAGCCCACTCACGTGTAAAGACCGGTGGCGTGGCGGGCCTTCTCCCCACTCTTACAATTACGCCTTAGAATCTATTCTTCAATATTTCTCGCTTACTTTTGCAAATACGAAAATGGACCCCCAAGTTTTGTTTTACAGATTTTTAAATTATTTACAACTTTTGCCTGAAACTTTTTTCAATCGAACGTGTAGTTTCTGAGATACACGGTGTTCAAACTTTCTCAACCCTTTTCTGGTAAAGCTCCTGGTCTGATTGCAAAAAAATTTGCACCATTAGATTCAGCGTCATCAAATCACCCTCATATCAAATTTTCGGGACTGCCGGCAAAAAGTGCTTACTTTTCGTCCTTTTGACTGGCCCTGATTGGCTGAGAAAACTTGATTTGAATATTAATACGATCTTTTACAACACGATTGAAAAAAAAAAAAAAACATTTTGTCGTGAGTTTGTCTGTAAAGACATTTGGTTCTTAAGATATTCTATCGTGTGAGCCACATGGAAAGCAAACAATGTGAACGAATCCGTCATCTGGAATAAGGAGCAATTTGAAATGACAGCCTTGAACTTGTAACGAACAGATTCTAATGAAATACTTCATTTTACGAGTTTATTGAATATTTCCATTCGAAAATGATATTAGGATAATCAATTAAAGTAAAAGATTTTATGGAACAAAAATCTGTCAACAACCTTGGTATCGAAGCTTCCGCGGGAGTTGCATAATTATACTTATTTTTTGGGAATATTGGAATGTATCTCACGTTACCGGATATTCGAACTTTCTAACAATGTGATTGACGATAAATGTATAGTTCTTCCTATGAAAAGATAAACAAACTGTAAGGTGTTTATGTGGTTTTTCGATATTCCAATTATATGTAAGAATAAGGTAAGTGTCTCATCAAATGATTATCTAATTTTGAAAGATGATTTACGAAATTGATGCTCACGAAGCCCGACGACGTGTGAATGAATGCAGATTTTCTGTATACAGGTTTTATGTGATGGAAAAGTAATCACTGCAAATTTACCTACAGTTAATAAGATATTCTCCGCATGTGCAATGTTCAAACTTTCAAAAAGTAAATTTATAGGGCGCAACTTTTGCTTCTTATGTTTTACTTTCCTCTTTGCAAACCTTCCAAATGCATCTCAATTTGTTGCATTGTATTCAAAATATCATCCCTCAGAACATGTCTATAACAAGTCGGAAAAGTGAAAACTAATATTTTAGTGCTGTTACGAAACGAGCTGATCGTTGATTGAAAAATTACTTTTTACAGGTAAGTGAGAGATCTTATATATATTTCTATCAATATGCTCCGTGACCATTTTGAATAATTTTGAATAAACGCACTCATACGCCATGATGCATCCAAATAACTTCAACGAAACGTAAAAATTTCGATCGAACTCCAGAAAACCAGCTTTTCATAAAGAAAAGCTCACACCAAAATATTATGTAGAAATATACACGCTATTATCAATATATATTCCAACGAAAAAATTTCGTACAAGATAAGTTTTTCAATTTCTTTTACCTCGTTTTGATGCCTAGTAGGGTGAGCCAAAAAAAACAAACCTATTGGATTTAAGGGTTCAAGTGAGTCTATATACTGAGAGAAAAATTCTCCCGTTGGGAAAAATTTTTAGCTCAATTTTAAAAAGTGTCGGTGGCCATTTGAAATTTTCCATTTAAATAACACATAAAAAAAACTTCTGTTGCATCAAAGATGCTATAAGTTTTGAATGGTTCGAGATAAAACAAAATTCAGGCAGATTCTTGTAAGGCATTGAATTCTCTAAGAAATTAGCCCTCAGTTGATTTTTTAAAGAAATAAATTCGTACATTTACGGGCTATGAAAGTCGAAAAAATCGAAAATCTGCATCAGTGACGGTCCAGTATTCTCACCGATGATCCAGACTCACACCAAAATGACACAGAAAATGTAAGACTATTGTTTATAAAGTAAATTTGTTTAAACATTTTTTTAAAGGCATTTATCAATATGTCATACTTCATTTTTCGTCAAAGTTCGATTATAACTCTGTATTAACGCAATACCTCGTTCAGCAATACCATTAACACATGTAATGTTTTTAAGGATGTTGAGTACCTATGAAATTTGTTAATGTTAATTGTTCAATGAATAGCTTCTTAATCGTCGACAAATTTGTACACGACCTCTTCAATATTTCATACCAAAACGTGCTAAATTTTCAAAATTTTCTCATAATTTTGTATTTCAACCCTTCAAGTGGTCAAAGTAATGATGGAATTATTAAAATTTGGTGTGTTTTAACATGAAGTATTCACGAAGTCGTGTGCAAATTTCTCGACGATTAAGAAGCTATTTATTGAACAATTAACATTCTTAAGGTGATCTAGCAGTCGCGTGAGTGCGAGAGAGATAACCAAAGAGTAGATACACGTTTTTCTCAGAGACAGTTCATATTTTGAGAAAAAAAAGTTACAACTTCTTCTCTGGTGAAATGGGAACAACGTGTAACTTATATTTTCCTTGAAATATTCAGTCTCTCCAACTAAAACGTGTAGAGGTATTTTTACCGACCGAGCAAGTGATAAATCGCTTTAATTAAATGTGTTAATGATATTGCTGAACGAAGGATTGCATCAATACAGAGTTATAATCGAACTTTGACGAAAAAAGAAGAATGAAAAATTGATAAATATCTTTAAAAAAATGTTTAAACATATTGACTTTATAATCTATAGTTCTTACATATTTCGTTTCATTTTACTGTGAGTCTGGATCGTCAGTGAGAATACTGGACCGTCACAATGAACATTTCTAATCATAAAGCCTTAAAACTGTACATTTTTGCCTTTTTTGACTGTCATGGATAGGCCGAAAGGCAACGAGAAAGAAAATACAAACCAACGTACAAAAAAACATATTTTTCCTATACCATAATTGTTTAGAGACCCTAGAGACAAATCAGTTGAGCGTAAGAAAACACATGTAAATAAAAACTATAAAAACACTTACAATGAAAAAAAAAAAATTTGACTTTCATGGCCCGTAAATGTACGAATTTATTACTTCAAATAATCGACCGAGGGGTGATTTCTTAGAGAATTCAATGCCCTACAAGAATCTGCATGAAATTTTCTTTTTATCTCGAACCGTTCAAAACTTATGGCATTTTTAATGCAACAAAAGTTTTTTACGTGTTATTTAAATGAAAAATTTCAAATGGGCACCGAGACCTTTCAAAATCGACCTAAAAATTTTTCCCAACGGGAGAGATTTTTGATGATAAGAAATTTATCATGACCATTTTTTCATGTAATCGAATTCTTTATCGATTCGTAACTTCAACAAACAGCGCTAACGGAAAAGGAACTGGCGCGGGAGTGTGCGTTAAACCATTTCTAATAAATTACCGGTGATTATGACGACGTAGAATTATTTTTTCATAACTTCTACGTGAATTAATTGACAATGTTGAATACCATCAAATTCCAAGCTTCCAACCTGCAAACCAAAAATTAAGCACTTTCTCGATGATGACTAGAAACAGTAAAGAAAAATTTTGGCTTTGTTTACATTTTCTGCAGTCGTTGAAGCGCGCGCTGGCGCGCACTCGTGCGTTCTCTCTGTTCGTCTTGTGGCATTGTACAGTTCCGATTGACACGTCCTTACGAGTGTATCGCATTATCGAAAACCTTCCGCAGAATATTTCTTTTGTTTTGATATACGCATTTTCATTATTTATCGTGCTTTCAATTTCGTTTCTTAAGACTCGCGTATTAAAATTGTTTTTTTTTCATATTTTCCTGTAAATTATTTAGTCATTAGTTTCGTTATTTTTTATTCGTGGTTAGCTTTATCTATAGTGCGTGTTTAACTGTGTTTTTCGTTTCGATTTTGTGAATCGCGGCAATAATATGCCACGAAGACCGCAGAGACGGTTGTTATTAACCGATCGGATGAAGGATGGGCGAATTTTTCAAAAAAGTGGCAGATCTCGCGACGGCGCAACCATGTAAGTAAAAATTACAGTTAATAATATGTCGCCTGGTTATTTATTTGTTTATATCGCGTATTTGTGTTCAGGTCATGCGTTTTATTGTATACAGATCTATCGGCAGGCAGTTCTGAAAGAATGATATGGTATTTCTATCAAAATCATCTTCTGCCACGTTAAAAAGTCATTGTGTGAAAAATGGAATCTGTTTTACATAGCGTACAACGTTACCGCAAGGGTTTTGTTTACGTTTCACTGCGAGCGTTAGCGCGCGTGCTCTCTGTCTATCTATCTCTCTGTCTCTTTCTCTCTCTCCGCACTTCCTTTCTCGCTCTCGCTCGATCTCTCACTTCGCTCTCTTTTCTCGCTCTCCCTCCATCTCTCTCTCTCTCTCTCTCTCTCTCTCTCTCTCTCTCTCTCTTCTCTCTCTCTCTCTCTCTCTCTCTCTCTCTCTCTCTCTCTCTCTCTCTCTCTCTCTCTCTCTCTCTCTTTTTCAGTCGACTACTGTACGATGAAACACGCTTCAATTTTTAACAATCTATGGACAAAATATTTAGAAATAGCAAATTCAAGAGCTGTCGTATGGATTTAATGTCACTGTTTACCGACACCGCTGTTGTTTCGATTTAAAACAGGCTCATCTCTCTTTGATAAAATATCGGAAAAAAATCGAGAACACATATCGATGATCGTAAAATATCGTGGTTTAATGTCAATTGTTGCGGCATATTCCTTACAAATAGTTGATTTGATGTTAGCAAACTTTCAATGCGGCAGAAGTGAACAAAGTTGTCTGTGAAAAACGAGTATGTGCAAGCAATTGAGAAAAAATATTGGGGGATTATTTCGAGCGCGGCGCAATGAATCGCAGTGGCTATGATTACGCGCATGTTCTAGTGTCGTAACGAAGTAAAGGAGAACATTTTCCGTTTTGTTTGCCCCCTATTTGATATAGGGGAGAGGCGGAAATCTCGTAGCACTGGAATTTTTTTTATCTCCAATCTCAAAAATTAGACAATTTCGATCAAATTTAAATCGACGAAATTTTGAATTTTGAGGTTCGAAAAATAAAAAATTCCACGCATTTTCAGGAAAACCGGAACAGCCTAAGAGAAACTGGAATTTTTGTTTTCTCCAATCTCAAAAATTGGAAAATTTCGATAAAATTTAAATCGAAGAAATTTCAAACTTCGAGAATAAAAAAATTACTAATTCCACGGGTTTTCGTGCGAAGTGTCTCGCGCGCGCGCACATACACGCACAGCGTTCAAGAAGAAATAATAAGAATTCGAATCACACTCGCGCGCGAACACACACACACACACACACACACACACACAGCGTTCAAAGGAAAATGAGAAAATCCGAAGTCCTTAAGAAACCCGTGATACGAAAAATAAAAAATAAATTCTTGTGTAGATCGATACATGGTTATCTGAATCAATTCATCCAACACGTTGAGCGACTCGTGGCACACACAACAAATTGATTCGGCATGAAACTTCCTTCAAGTAGAAATCACTGTTACAAAAACTTGCAAATACTGTCCATACGATGTTTCATGTCCATTTTTCCAACGCCCATTAGGTTCGGAAGATTCCTCAGCTGTGTTATTCATGGAGAGATAATGTTGTTTGAAACTTTACCCAATAGTCGATTATTCTCGTGGGGAATTATTAAAAGTATCTGATACGCGTTCCTTCGAAAAATCGTGGGACTTTTCTTAACATGGCATTTGAAAAACAGTGGAAATGAGTGGATTGTGCATTCGTGTGTTCACAATTCCCATTTTTTAAGTGTTTGCGAATGTGGGCTTATACTCGATGATTTGTTGAGCAAATTTGATGTTGCATTTTGACGATAGAGGAGAATTATCTATCATGAAAATTGATTATTATATCTATATCTAATTTTTGAACTATCAATGAAGACCCGAAAAGGTTTCCTCCAGCAGCAAGGCAAACGCCGTAAAAAAAAACAGGAGATCCTCGATTCTTCTCGCAATCATGCAGCGTTGCCGGTAGCACATTCGACAACGGAGACAATACGAGTGCGAGAAACAGTCATTTTCTTCACGTTTAGCGGGCTTATTCCTGTTGTTTGAGGTCCTTTTTTTCAAGTCGAGCGAATTAAGTAGAGATTGAGACAAATGTCAAAAAATGCCGCTAATGCTTTGAAAATCATCTTCCAATTAAAAAAATAGTTAAGCGACCGTACATTCATAAACACGAAGTAGGTAACACTTTTTTTTTGAGAACACAGAATTGGATCCTATCCGATTCCTATTATTTTATAATTATATTCTAAATCAGCTTTCAATCGATTTACGCATTTATGACGTTCGTAAATTTCAAAAGATTTCAAATTTAAAAATTGAACGGCTTATCGAAAGCTACTGGGAAAATTGAATGCTTTCAGTCGTTCACGTGGTACATTTCATATTTTATTTCAGTTATCTTCGCTGTCAACATAAAACGATCTGCCGGGGCACAGCGAAAATAGTGAATGGAGTAATGGAAGACGTTCATCCCCATTCCGAGTACTGTGTACCAGAAGAGAAATTCGAAGCAGTGAGCCGCTTTAAAGAAGCGTTGTCAGACGCACTAGCACAGCATTGGTACAAGTTAAAAGACTTGTACGATACGTTAGCAACAGTGTAAGTTTTTTTCACGTGATTTCATGATAATTGGCTCATTATTTCACGTAGACGTAAGTTAGTATGTTTATTTCATTGACTAATGTTTGCAAATTGAATCGCATGTTTGATATGATTCCACCCCATAATATTTTATACCATTGATTTCACGTTGGATTTACTTTTTAATTTATCCCGCTGACGCTTATTTTTTTCATGTTCAACATACGTAGTCATCCAGAAGCTGCCCGGTACACGTCATTCAGAAGTGTTCGATCTTTTATGCAGAAATGCAGGAAACAGCAGTATCCTCCATCCCCTAGTACGATCGAACAATTCGTAGGTCGATTATCTGATCCAGCCTATGCAAGAAATCTAGAATACGGCACTGGCCGGTTTTCGGTACAACTAATAACCGATGAAAGTGGTGCGCAACATGCGTTATTTTATGACGACAATTTCGTACGTCAGGAAATGACGGATGTGTCGAGATTGCTGATCGATGGGACGTTTCGTTCAAGACCGCGAATCAAAGGCGTATACCAGCTTTTAACTATCATGGGGATTAAACTCAATCATGTAAGAATTTTTTCATCATGTAATGAATTTCAGTTTTTAAAATCGATTGGTATTGAATCCGTAAACTGCACGATAAAATAATAAAATATTAACCACGTTAACAAAGTTTCAAATGTCATCTCAACAGAACGTCTTTGCAAAATTCTATGCTATCGCAACCGGACTCTCTGACAAATGACTCGGACAAATGAATTATATATAAAAAAAAATAGTAAAAAAACATATTATAAAAAAAATATAACAAAATTGCACATCATGTGTAATGACAAAACACACAAATGTATATACAAAGTACGCAACGCGTATGATTATAGATCAAATATCAAGAGACTCGGCAGAGTCTCGGGACAAGTACATTTGACAGCGTCGTCTGCTGGCCCGAGACTCACCCGAGTATATTATCTCTAAGAAAAGCGATTTCGCCGGTGGGGGTAGACACTTTCTTGAATTACGAAGCTCAGGGGTAATTTAATGATCTGAAATTTGAACTGGAGACTAATTACGTTATCCCCCCTCGATTGAGCCAGAAATCAACCCGATTGATGCCGTAATTGCTGAGAAAAAACTTTGCACGGGCAAAATTATGCGCTGATGGAAGTGTGCGTGCGTGTATGTATACGACACAGGGAAAGGGCTCAATGTTCCTATCGTGTTTCTGATTGGTCGTGACTGACGACATATCCAGCTGTTCCCATTCGAGGAAAACCTGTTGGTTGCCAGTTCACGAATGTATTCGTACAGAAGTACACATGTACTTCATACATGTGTCGTTCAATTTCGCGGTGATAAATATAGAAACATTCGAAAGTCAGTTTGTCAAAATTAGAAAATCATAACCTAAAATTCCGCTAGCAATCGTGTATATTTCGACGGCCCATATTGACGCGAGTGTGAGAGAGATAGCTGGAACGGGTTGACATTTTTTGCCGACTTTGTGATGAATAATGTGCTAAAAGCTCTGACAGCTCGCCATAACCTCACTAATGCTAATTTGCAGCTGGCATTAACGACATGCTCCAGTGACAGGGGAATATGCTTCAGGAATGAATATGCTTCACAACCATTGCCCTATTCCTAAGCCCACAATTTTATTCATGTACAGTACATCTAAAATCGCCGCTGGCATATTAGATTGATTGCAGAGCGACAATAACTCTCAGCGACATAAAAATCTTGTCGCTGAGCCACATGAAAATCTTTCCGCTGAGCCACATGAAATTCTGATCGCTGCCAGCTATCCGGAAGCTCCAGATAACTTTCAGTGGCATAAAAATCTTGTCGCTGAGCCACATGAAAATCTTGTCGCTGCGAGTTATCCGGAAGCTTTGGATATCTCTCAGCGACAAGTTTTGCTCCGAAAGGAACCAATTATTGTCGAGCGATATGAATATATATATCTACAGCATAACTAACATCGCCGCTGGCGTTAGATTAATCGCAAAGCGACAATAACTCTCAGCGACATAAAAATCTTGTCGCTGAGCAACATAAAAATCTTGTCGCTGAGGCACATAACAATCTTGTCGCTGAGTTACATGAAAATCTTGTCGCAGCCAGCTATCCCGAAGCTCCAGATAACCCTCAGTGGCATAAAAATCTTGTCGCTGAGCCACATGGAAATCTTGTCGCTGCGAGTTATCCGGAAGCTCTGGATAACTCTCAGCGACAAATTGTGGCTCCGGAAGGAACCAAATATTGTGGAGTGATATATATATGCAAAAATACCATTCTCGAGAAAAATTAAATATTCTGGGCTTAAATTCAGTTCCACAGAGTAAATTTCTGGGAAAAAAAACATAAATTTATTCCGAAGATGCCAACTAAATAAAATCTTCGCTCCCAAGTCATGTAAAAATGTCGTTTTTTTCTAAGCTGATAGTGAAAATGCAAAAATACCATTACCAAGAAAAATTAAGATCATGGCACGCGTTTACGTTTCCTTCCAGCTTAACAAACCATGTGGACAAAAAACATGATTTTACCGTCGTTGCTCGGAGAAGAGCGATTTTCGTTTGAAAATTGATGAAAAATCGTCATTTTCGAGCAAAAATCATGGAAATGGGCCAAAAATCATACGCATACGCTCAACATATGATGGCAAACTTTAGTTTTGTATTTTTGTATGAAGTTTTTCTGTCGATTCGCCATTTTATATTCAGGGGTTCCTTTTTTTGAGACGTGTCTTTTTGGAAGATTTTCTTTTTTCTCGTTAATTGATTTTCAAACATCAACATGATTTTCAGACAGGGAATACTTGTCCTTTTATAGATATCAGAATTTTTTATGCTGAGCGAATACCATTAACTTTTTTCTACCATTCTCGCATTTCTTGCATTTTTCTCAATCTTCTTGAATTTTTTTTTTTTTTTGGTTTTTTTTAATTCTTTATTTTGTTGGCGTTTCCAATTTTTTTTTAGGGGGGATTAGATTTTTCTGTAAAAACAAATGGAAACGGGGATCACCAACAAATGTACTTGTCCAAGCTTTTTTCCCCGTTTCAAAGAAGAGAAGAGATCTGGTATAGTCATGGTAGTCCTGAAAGAACAAAATTATGATTATGTTTCCTTTTCACACTAGTATCTCATGATATTTTTTTTTATCCACAGGGTTTTCCTTTCATATGGGTTGTTATGAGTCGAAAAACCCAAGTGGCGTATGTTGCCTGTTTACGACACATCAAGGAACACGTCTTGCATGCGAACAACATCATACTCGCGATGAGCGACTTCGAACGTGCATTGCGCAATGCAGTCACCGAAATTTTTCCGGCTGCATTCAGTACGGGTTGTAACACGCACCACGATCGCGTAAGTATTGTTGCATTATATGAGCTCAGCAAAAACATTAAGTTAGAAATATTATATTGTAATGCAAAATTAACATACAGAGAACGGTGCATAACATTCGTTTTCATGAAATTCTCCCGAACTTTTTCAGATTTATATCTTAGCGGGTTTGAAAACGATTTTGTCTTTTGAATTCTCTCTTTTTTCGCAAATTTCTATACTTCCTAGGGTAATCGAATAGATGAAATGCATTATAAGAGAAAACTTGTGTATTTGAATTAGGTTCGTGTTTCTGGGTATGCAGAGTTTTACGAAACATCCATACTATAAGTATTTCGGGTTCAAAAGAGAAAAAAATCATTTTCGCCGTTTCTGTCGATTTTATAAATTTCCATGATGAAAAAAATAATAATAACAGTCGGTCTTTCATGCTTTCCAAGCCAAGTTGAAAGATACAAGTAATTTGATTGCACAAATAATTTCTTCTATTTTTTTTGTCACAGCAACACAAATTTTTTCGTTTAATTAGAGTTTCAGAATTTTCGTTTCCGGATGGATCGTTGTAGATCTTGCTTTTACTCTTGATTCATTTCGATTGCTTCATTTTACAAAGAGTTGCGAACATTCGTTGGAAGAAAGTAAAAATGTTTAACGAATAATATCCAACAATCAGAATCAAATAAATCAGGCACGTTCCTTTAGACGGGGTTCCACCGAGAAAAAAATTCAACGAAATAAAAATGCAAAAATTAAACGATACCGATCCGACGTGGAATGCCGCATATATCTTTAACTTTGTGTCTGTGTTGATGATTGTACAGTCCAGCAACCTAAAAGTACAATGAGTTTTATACTTTCGTAAATAAGGTCTATTTCTTAAGCAAATATTCTCATTTCACCAAGACTGTTAACTGTTAGACAATGACTAAAAATAATACCGTGATTTCAGGCGATATATGGAAAAGCTAAGGCTTACGGCCTTCATAATTTCCTCCGTACGAATGAGGAAGCAAAAACTTTCTTCAAGAAAGTTCTGGCTCTGGCCTACTTGCCGGCACCATTGATTCGCAACCAATATGAGGTTTTGATAAATAATCTATCGGAAGAAGTTCAGAGACGACTGAGCCAATTCATTGAATATTACGCCCGATATTGGCTGCAGGTCGTAACACCCGAAGGCTTCAGTGTTTATAGGCTGAGCCGTCGCACGAATAACCTCATCGAATCGTACCACAGTAGGCTAGCGCACAGGATGGACAGTCGGCCTGGACCGTGGGATTTCGTATGTAAGTACCACTACCGCAGTCGGAAGCAACGGCACGGAACTCACACCTATAAATGAGCACTCAACGTCATTAATATCAACAATACTTTTGTCAACAGGCAAGCTCCTCAAGTTGCAGTCGGACGTTAGAGACGACATTGAACGGCTAAACAACAATGTCCAAATCGGTCGGCATGCACTTTTGTCAACAGGCAAGCTCCTCAAGTTGCAGTCGGACGTTAGAGACGACATTGAACGGCTAAACAACAATGTCCAAATCGGTCGGCATGCACGTTACTGCTCCGTCTTTAAGCAGAGACAACTTATAAAAGGTGAGATCTCGTTCGAAAATTCGAACACCTCGATGTATTAGAGATGGAGTGCTTAATGTATGCAGCTTGACGACGTTTCCAGTTTATAATTTACCAATATATCCGTAGAATACTTTATTTTATAGTTCATTTAATAATAATATCGCATTCAACGGGCTTCAAACATATTAATTTTTTTTTTTCAGCATGGTATGAACTGCACATGCTGGAAATCTCAGTTGATGAGTTTATGGAGAAGGCAGCCGCATTGAAAGATAACGTCAGTGCACTCATCGCTCAATTCAGAGATGAGCAAGCCGATGATCAAGCTCTAGACTACGATCTGCAGGAAGAACCACAAGCCAGGCCATTACAAAACAATATTGCAGGAAATAATCAAGATCCTGATTTTGAGGTCGATGTATTTGCCGACGAACCACCTCGATGGCTTATACAGGGTGATTCAGAAAGACTTCCCGTCCGGATACCCTTGGGTTCGGAACGATATTTGAAGAATTCCTACTTAACCGTTTTGAAAAATTTAAGGTAGTTTTCAAATGGTAGGCAATCGAATTTGAGTTTTTTCAGCCAATGGGAAGGTCGCTTGCCGCCATGATGTACGACGCCTCAGTGTCGTCGGACACAGGGGCTGAGACGGGGCTCGCGCTCGAATTCAGAGCAAACATTTTTGCCGATTGTTTCGAAGGTAATGTCACATGACACGACTTTCGCACAAAAATTATTTTTGTGCCGTTTGACTTTAGGAATGTGTCAGCTAACGTGATCGCTTGGATTTTTCTAACCCTCGGAAAGTAATAAATAGTGACAGACGAGATTCCGTGCGTACGACATCAAAAGTCAGGGAATCAATACTCCAAGTTAATTAGTCATCGAGTTGAAGGAGCAAAAAAATGTAAAAGAAAATGAAAAAATCGTTAAAATCATTGTGTCAGTGAAATGAAATGTTTTTGGATATTTCGGTTCGACGACGGGAATGCGGACGACGGCGACGATGTTGGAAGAGACGGCGGTAATGACGACGCGAGCAACGCGACGAAGACGATGTCGAGGAAGAAGAATATCGGCCCAGAGGGAAATTATTTTTGCAAAAAAAAGTGTAAACAATTTAATTAAGTGGAAATAAAAAAAAATAATGAACATTATTTTGTTTTTTTTAATTTTATTCCCAACTAAGAGGACCAAGGGGATTACGATGGGGACGACGACGAGAACTATGACGGGGACGACGACGGGGACGATGACGGGGAGTCGGACGGGGACGATGACGGGAACCACGATGGGGACTATGACGGGGACTACGATGGGGACGACGATGGGGATTACGACGGGGATTGCGATAGGGATTACCACGGGGACGACGACGAGGATGACGATAGGGACGAAGACAATGACGAAGACGAAGGAGAAGACGAAGACGAAGACGAAGACGAAGACGAAGACGAAGACGAAGACGAAGACGAAGACGAAGACGAAGACGAAGACGAAGACGAAGACGAAGACGAAGACGAAGACGAAGACGAAGACGAAGACGCGAGGACGACGACGAAGACGAAGACGAAGACGAAGACGAAGACGAAGACGAAGACGAGGACGAAGACGAAGACGAAGACGAAGACGAAGACGAAGACGAAGACGAAGACGAAGACGCGAGGACGACGACGAAGACGAAGACGAAGACGAAGACGAAGACGAAGACGAAGACGAAGACGAAGACGAAGACGAAGACGCGAGGACGACGACGAAGACGGAGACGAATTGATTGATTGACGTTTATTTAGCCAGGGGCTACTCGTTTTTCAAACATAGTAAATGTTTAATAAGAATTTATATAATATTTTCGTCTTTTACATATTCTTTCAACATATTTTTAACGTGCTCCACATCTCTAGCGTCCTTAATTTCATTTGGAACCTTATTGTACATATCAAAACCTCCGTATGTTATGCATTTTTGCGCACCCGTTGTCCGGCATTTTTTCAATTTTAGGTTCTCCTTCTGTTTAGTATTAAACTTATGCGTTTCACCTATTATTTGAATTTCGCTCATTAAATATTTAGGCATGAGTCCTTTCTTCATTTTATGCACAAATAGGCATATATTATACACCATTTTTTGTCGTATTGTTAAAAAACCCAGTTCATCGATCATGTCTTGTATTCGGGTATATCTGTCGCATCTTAAAATTACTCTCATTGCCCGATTTTGTATTTTTTGTAAAACGTCCATCCATTGTTCACTAAAATTAATCATGAATGTGTTACAGTATTCGAAGTGCGGCTCGATAATTGTTTTGTAAATCGTGACCATCGTGTAACGCGGTAAAATTTTACTTATTCGATATAGAAAGTTAACTTTTTTCGATGTTTTCTTAACGATATACATTGCTTCTTTGTTAAAGTTCAAGTTATTGTCTATTATTATTCCTAGGTATTTTATTTCTTTTACTTCGTCTATTTTTGCCCCTTCTATTTCAATATCACATGAGTTCCAAATATTCTTTTTCCGCATGTCGTGAATTATCATGAATTTCGTTTTTTTCGTATTCAATCTTAGGGAGTTACCGTTGATCCATCTAACCACTCTTTCCAGGTCATAATTCAGTTTTCTTTCTACTCTTTGTGTACATTTTTCGCTTATGTATATCACCGTATCGTCTGCAAACATTTTACAATTACAATATGTTAGTTGTTTCTTAATGTCATTAATGTATAATATAAAAAGTAGGGGACCAAGAACCGACCCTTGCGGGACACCATGTCTTGTTTCTACTTTACTGGACATATAATTTCCATATTGCACTTGTTGAGTACGGTTTGACAGATATGATTCTATCCATCCGTATACTGTATCCGTTATTCCATACATTAGCAATTTATTTAACAATATTTGTCGATTTATAGTTTCAAATGCTCGTTTAAAATCTAAAAATACAACTCCTATTATATTTCCTTCATCTATACTGTTTTTCCATCCTATTACCGTGTTTTGGAGTGCCGTTTCACACGAGTGGCCTGTTCGAAATCCCGACTGCTCGTTTATTAAAATATTTTCTCGTTCAATGTATTGCAGTAATTGTTTCTTTACAATTGTTTCTAAAATTTTTTCATACATTGGTAACATATTTATAGGCCTGTACTCTTCTGCTTTGATAGGACGACGATGATTACGAAGACGAAGACGAAGACGAAGACGCGAGGACGACGACGATTACGACGACGATGACGAGGAAGAAAACAAAGACCGAGACCAGACTTTCGAAAAATTTTCAAATTATTCCTCAAACAATTTCGATGTTGACCCACGAAAAACATTAATAAAACAATAAAAAATAGTCAATTGCTTTTATTTGTATTTCTTGGGAAAAAATTTGTGCAATTTCAAGGGAATTGTAGTAGTGGCGCAGGGCATCACTTCTTCGCTCTTAAATTGTAACACAATTCCGTCAAGCATCTTTGAAATTCTGCCGGTGTCAGTCGAACTTCTTCGGAAACCGTTTCCAATTGGTATCCTGACGAGAATTTTTTTTTTAATTCGTAAGGCAGATTGGCAGGAATAATTAATAATAACAAATAACGACAAAGCTTTAAAGGAAATAGCTCGAAATAACTAACTTCCGACTACCATTTTCACATCGTCCGGAATCGCTGCAAATTTATCCGTTGCCACGAGGGTCATTCTCCTTACATTTTCTTTGCCGATAACATTTTCAGGAGGCTCCCACTAGTCGGCGAGGATCCTTATCAAATTTGCCAGTCATTTCTTCTAAAGTTTTTGGCGATAATTTTACATCATTTCCTGGGATCAACTCAACCTAGGTGGGTTGCAAGTAGATTGAGTAAGTAAAACGAAACACCAGAAGATTCTAGAATTGGGAAAATGTAAAAAAAAAATATTTTTTATAAACGATAAAACGGTCGTTTGGATAAACCGGCAAAGACAAAGACCGTTTCGGTCTTTCGAAGACCAAAACGGCACGAAAGTGTCCGAAGAATCTGGAAAAAAGCTTTCACTCACGAATGCAAAAGCAGACTGGCAACGGCACGAAAGTGTCCTTGAACCCAGAAAGCCGGAAAACGTACACGCACTGAAGATTTTTCGAGAAACGGCACGAAAGTGTCCAAAGAATCTCGAAAACGTTGCGTGTGTTTCACTCGCGAACGCTAAAACAGACTGGGAACGGCACGAAAGTGTCCTTGCAGCCCAGAAAGCGGAAAAACGTACGCGCACTGAAAATTTTTCGAGAAAGGGCACGAAAGTGTCCAAAGAATCTCGAAAAAGTTGCGTGTTTCACTCGCGAACGCGAAAGCAGTCTGGGAACGGCACGAATGTGTCCTTGAAACCCAACAAGCCGAAAAACATACGTGCACTGAAACTTTTTCGAGAAACTGCACGAAAGTGTCCAAAGCATCTCGAAAAAGTGGCCTATTTCACTCGCGAACGTGAAAGCAGACTGGGAACCAACCGAATCCTCCCCAGTTTCTACAGCAGATGCTCAAAATGACCGCCTGCCATTTCGATACACAGCCGGGCACGTCTTAAGAGGCTTGCACCGCATCGCCGCATCATTTCCGGGGTGATGGAACGCAGTGCTGCTAGAATGCGGGCTTCCAAGTCTACCCGATCTGCAACTGGTTCCCTGTACACAATCGACTTCACGTGGCCCCACAGGAAGAAATCCAGCGGATTCAAGTCGGGGGAACGTGGAGGCCAATCTTCGACGCCACCCCGTTCGATGACTCGATCGCCAAACATTTCGCGGAGGGTTGCTTGCGCTCACCTGCTAGTATGTGCAGGTGCCCCATCCTGTTGGAAGCCCTTTCGAACTCGTGTAGTGTCATCCCGGCGCGGATGCACAACCTCCTAAGGCGTGTGCGGAGGAATTGGCAGTACCGTTCCGCAGTGAGGCTTCCGGTAAAGTTGAATGGTCCAATCTGAAAACGTGAAAACAAAAACAAGGGTCGAAGAAAAGAGGAAGGAATATAAGAGGGGTTTGAGGGGAGAGGAACTGTTTTTTTGTGGTTTCGTAAAAATGACCACAGCTGGAGTTTTTAAAATAAAAATATCAAATGCATTTCTTCTGCATTAATTGTTTTGGTCATTTACTTACCGATTTGTCGTCATATATTCCAACCCAGAGGTTTAGAGGCGGAAATCGTTGTTGGTGATTTCGAGCGATCGTTACTTGTGGATTATTCTCCTTCCCGCTCCAAACATGGAAGTTGTGAGAATTCCACGTGCCGTCCCTTCCGAATGTTGACTCGTCGGAATAAATGATGCGGCCGTCAAATCCCGGATCAGCATCCTCTTTGTCAATGAGGAATTGACAGAAGTGCAACCTTGCCGGAAAATCTTCCAGCTGCAAGGACTGCACTCGCGTGTAGTGGAAAGCATGTTTCCTTTCGGCCTTCATGGTTCGTTGGATCGTGCCGTACGACGTCCGTAAATGTCTCGCCACCCTGCGAATGCTTGTCGTGGGGTCAGCAGCAAACTCTTCCAGAATTCTCACCTCTAGGTCTGGAGTTCGGGCGGTCCTGGGAGCATCGCAGTCTTTTTTATCGGGTAACGCCCGGCCTGTGTCGTGAAACCGTTGGACGCGCTCATAATGGTTTTGGCGTCAGGGCATCGCGCATCGCCGACCGCCTCACGGTACGCCTCAACCGCTTGTGCACCGACATACCCTGCCTCAATGTATTCCGCGACCATTTGGGCGTATTCCCGCGGCTCGTAATGCGCCATATCGAAAAATTCGCACAGAAATCTGTCACAGCACCGGTGACGGGAGGGGAAAGACTGGTCGTTTTGGCAAATATTGACTTCCACGCTCATTTGTTTCAGATGCATCGCCTACGAGTTTGGTGAGTTATTCATTTGATTTCAATTCGATATGAAGCATCGATATGGCCGCGCGAAAACGCGCTATTGGTTGTCATACATGTCATCGTCCCCGTCGCCAACCTCGTCGTCCACCCCATCGTCGGCCCCATCGTCGACCCTATTTTCTTTTTTTAGGTTCGATTTGCCTTGCGTCGACGTCGTCTTCATCGTCATCCTTGTCATGGTTGTCTTCGTCGTCGTCCCCGTCATCGTCATCGTCGTCTTTGTCGTCATCCTCGTCATCGTCGTCTTCGTCGTCGTCCTCGTCCTCGTCGTCTTCATCGTCGTTCTCGTCATCGTGGTCTTCGTCGTTGTCCTCGTCATCGTCATCGTCATCTTCGTCGCCGTCCTCGTCGTCATCGCCATCGTCGTCGTCATCGTCATCGTCATCGTCATCGTCGTCGTCATCGGCGTCGCCGTCGTCCCCGTTGTAATGGTCATCGTAATTCCCGTCGTAATCCCCATCGTCGTCCCCGTCGCCGGCCCCGTCGTAGTCCCCGTCGTAGTCCCCGCCGTAGACGCCCCATCGTAGACCCCGTCGTAGGTCCCGTCATAGACCCCGTCGTAGTTCCCGTCGCACTCCCCTTCATCGTCCCCATCGCTGTCCCCGTTGTAATCCCGTCGTCGTCCCCATCGTAATCTCTGTCATCGTCCCCGTCATCGTCCTCGTCGTCGGCCCCGTCGTCGTCCTCGCCGTGGTCCCCGTCGTAGTCCCCGTCATAATCCCCATCATAATTCTCGTCGTAGTCCCCGTCGTCCTCCCCGAAGTGTTCTAAAAGCGAGTCTGTTTTCCGAGGTCAGCTTCGAACATACGACAGACCACGAAAATCGCTAGTGCTATGTTTTTTATGTCAAGAACGCCACACGCCATTACGCCATACGTCAATTGGAAAAGGATTGGAAATGTTTTCCTTAATTTATTGGATAAAAGATGAATCCTATAGTGTGGAATCGACGAGTCAAATTGTGAGTTCCTCTGGATATTCTGCACGTGCGAAGTGGGGGAAAAAATCATACGAAACTCGGATATTAGCCCAATCAGGTAGTTTATCGTTATCTTTATGAAAAGATTCCATTTCTTGATACATTTTTTGAATAATATTAGACGATGAAGCTTGGCTGAAGAAGTTTGTCGTCAACACGGATGGCATAATAACTGGCCAATTGAACGAAGACTTGCCAGCTAATATCGGTATGTATTTTGGTAATTTTAAGTTTTTTCTTCAATCATAGAATATTTTCGCCTGTAAAACGAGTTTATTCGTTATCACTGATTATTTTCGAAGTCATTGTTTGGCATTTCACTGAATACAGTTTTCAACGCAGGTTTTAGTACTGCTATTGATACCGCTGGATTCTCCAACAATCCGGAAAAAGAATTCTTATGTGATCCTACTCCTGAACCCCCAGAGAAAAATAATGCAGAAAAAATTGATGCAGACGATAATGTTTCCGGGGAAAATAATGATTCTTCTGTCGCAGTTTCCTCTACGGTGTGAAATTTTCTGATGCTTTTTTCTATATAATTATACTAAAAATAGATTGAAATGGATTACAGAAAGTTATAACAACGTTGAACGTCCATAACCTAGTGGGAGCACTCCTAAAAATTTTAATCGGGAAAGAAAATTTGAAGAGTATGAGCCTCGTGGCGACAGATAAATATGCAGCGATTCCGGACGATGTGAAAATCGCAGTTGAAAGTTAGTGATTTCGAGCTATTTCCTTTTAAGCATTGTCTTTATTTATTATTATTAATTATTCCTGCCGATCTGCCTTACGAATAAAAAAAAATCCTCCTCAGGATACCAATTGGAAACGGTTTCCGAAGAACTTCGTCTGACACCGACGGAATTAAAAAGATGCTTGAAGCAATTGTGTTATAATTTGAGAGCCAAGAAGTGATGCCCTGCGCCATTATTACAGTTCCGTACATATTCCGCAACTTTTTTGCCCAAGAAATAAAAATAAAAGGAATTGACTCTTTTCATTGTTTTATTAATGTTTTTCGTGGGTCAACATCGAAATTGAGGAATAATTTGAAAACTTTTCGAAAGTCTGATCTTCGAAAGTCTTTGAAAGTCTGGTCTTTGTCTTCTTCCTCATCATCGTCATCCTCGTCATCGTCTTCGTCGTCGTTTTCTTCGTCGTCTTCGTCGTCGTCTTCGTCGTTGTCTTCGTCATCGCCTTCGTCGTTGTCTTCGTCGTCGTCTTCGTCGTTGTCTTCGTCGTCTTCGTCGTCGTCGTCTTCGTCGTGGTCTTTGTCGTCATCGTCGTTTTCGCCGTCATCGTCATCCTCGTCGTCATCGTCGTCGTATTCGTCATCGTCGTCGTCCTCTTCGTAGTCCCTATCGTCGACCCCGTCGTCGTCCCCATCGTCGTCCCCACCGCCGTCCCCATCGCCCTCTCCATAGCCGTCCCCACCGCCGTCCCAATCGCCGTCCCCATGGCCGTCTCCATCGCCGTCCCCATAGCCGTCCCCATCGCCGTCACCGTCATCGTCATCGTATTCGTCCTCGTTTTCGTCGTCTTCGTCGTCATTGTCGTCGTCTCCGTCGTCGTCGTCGTCTTCATCGTCGTCGTCGTCGTCGTCGTCGACGTCGTCGTCTTCGTCGTCGTCGTCTTCGTCGTCGTCGTCTTCGTCATCGTCATCCCATCGTCGTCGTCCTCCACGTAGTCCCCATCGTCGTCCCCGTCGCCATCCCCGTCGTCGTCGTCCCCCTCGTAGTCCCCATCGTCACCCCCGCCGGCGTCCAATCGCCGTCCCCGTCGTCGTCCTCGTCGTCTTCGTCGTCTTCTTCGTCGTCTTCGTTGTCGTCATCGTCGTTGTATTCGTCATCGTCGTCGTCGTCGTCGTCTCCGTCATCGTCTTCGGCTCCGTCGTCGTCGTCGTCTTCGTCTCCGCCGTCGTCTTCGTCTTCGTCGCCGTCTTCGTCGTCGTCTTCGTCGTTGTCTTCGTCGTCGTCTTCGTCGTCGTCGTCTTCGTCGTTGTCGTCGTCGTCGTCTTCGTCGTCGTCGTCTTCGTCGTCGTCGTCTTCGTCGTCGTCGTCTTCGTCGTCGTCGTCTTCGTCGTCTTCTTCGTCGTCTTCGTTGTCGTCATCGTCGTTGTATTCGTCATCGTCGTCGTCGTCGTCGTCATCGTCGTCGTATTCGTCATCGTCGTCGTATTCGTCATCGTCGTCGTCGTCCTCGTAGTCCCCATCGTCGTCGTCGTCGTCGTCGTCTCCGTCATCGTCTTCGTCTCCGTCGTCGTCGTCGTCGTCGTCTCCGTCATCGTCTTCGTCTCCGTCGTTAGTCCAGTCACCTTAGTATAAGACTTATTCAAGAGACCCACCCTCTGGCCAATTTTTTTATAGGTTGTCTGGACCTCCAGGAATATAGCCCTGAGTTTTCGGACATTTCCGAGTTGTTTTTTAGCAATAAAAAATTATTGAAATTTAAAAAATCGCTATTTTTGCGATAATTTTTTTGGAACGCGTCCTATCAAAAAAAGTTTCAAATAAAATTTGTTTATTATAACGTCCTCTGTAAGAAAGGTCCTGAAAAAAAAGTGCTAACATCGTTAATTAAGCCGTTAATGGCAAAAGAAAATGAAAATTCTCGATTTCATTTTTACAACCGCAATCGGTTATTTATCAACTTATCGGTTTCAAACTCGTACGAGATGTGAAGGAACCACACCCCAAGAGAATCATGCAAGATTTTTCGATCTGCGAGATATAGTTTAGCGACAATCTGCGATAATCGAAAAATCTTTGCCCTTCAATAGAATTTCCCGACGAGGGCCCACAAGGTAGAAAAAAATCGAGGAGCTTCTTGTCATCATGCACAACCGATTTGAACAAAAAAAAATGCGTTTTTCGAAAAATAAATATTGTTTTTCGGTGATTTTAGATTTTTCCTTTTAAACAAATAACAATTCTGACCAAAGTTGCAAACATATCGGAAAAATTCTTGGATCATTTGACGCCTTTTGGGAAACCGAACAATTTAAAAAAAAAAAAATGCAATATCTTGATTACAGCCCGAGATATGAATGTTTTTACCTTTGTTCAACTTTCTATTGTTGTAATAAATATTTTTGCAAAATTCGAGTTTTACAGCAATCCCTACGCTTCCGGCCATAAGATTCGATGAAATTATTTCCTTTACGAGGAGTCATGCCATCACAATTATCAGTATCTTTCGATCGACGGCTCGCCGCCGAGCGCGTGGCGTCGATCGCACGGCTGGGTGGCGCGGTGGGGATGCCCCCTCTCACTCCGCAGCCCGGCGCGAGCGGCTTAGTTAACAAATGTAATAACTTGCTCAAAAATGGTCGTAAAACTTTTTTTTTTTTTTCATTTCACGTGATTTTTTCTTGCCAACGCGATGGTGTTCTTGAAAATTATGTTAACTCCATAGCAGACCCATGACCATGTTTCTCACGAATTTTACATCTAAACATTCTTTAAAATTATTTAACTGTGGATGGGGAACGGTATCATAAATAAATATTTTCTTAAAGACTGTTTCATTCATTACAAAAGTTTTATTATCGAAAAAAAAAGAAAAAAAAAACAAAATTTCAAGATTTTT